>CM071794.1:32051070-32651070 GCA_036559045.1 Platycarya longipes | reverse complement strand
TTGCCCCTCTCTCTCGTTCTCCCTCTCTCTTACACACGCACACGAGACCAAGTTTGTTATGAGTAATGCTAGATACAAGTTTCGAGCTAACTGTTTTCAAAGGGTTTGTGTGGAACTTGTACAAATAATTTTCCTCAGATTGGTGATTTCGGATCCATTTCAGATTGACTATCATCATACTTAGATCGTCTTGAGTAGCATCAATTTCAATTATGGCTTAATACTTACTGAAAACAAGTCTTACCCAAGCACATGAATATTTTGCCAATAATCAGCGATTGCGTCTTCTAGTCTCTTTCTACCGCCTGTCCTCGAATATTTTGCCCTTCTTTCTCTCAAATAGTGTATTTTTATAAAGAGTAATGTTGCGTATAATTGTGAGGTGTATAAATTTCGTGTAATTATTTTGAAAAAGATAGGAGTTTATTATTAAATTTTTATTTATTTTTTCATGTAGGGTTTCATGTTTGATTTAATTTTTTTAAAGTGTTTTATGGTGATTGCACAATTCATAGTTGCAAACATCTTTTCTCTTTTATAAAAATTATGAAAATTTTCCTATGAATTTCTACATTATTGAAAAAATAGATTTTATAATTAAAAAAAAATATATTTGAATCAAAGAATTATAAGGAAGATAAATAGTGTGTGTTGAATCAAGTAGGACTTAAATTGTTCAAGAGGATCTTCTAGTAATGATTTTTTTTTTTTTTAGTTCTCTTAGCGAAGAACTAAAGTGTTAACAATTGATTTAAAGCATCTTAGCAATAATGAATTGATCTAAAAGAAAGCCAAATAGGTTTCCACTCTTTTACAACAGACAAATGGGAGGGTGCCACGTCTCCATTCATTAAAATCTCAGGACTATCACAGGGGATTGTAGCATCCAGCAAACTAGCAATTGAGTCAACAAAATATACAGAGTGAGAAATCGGTTCCATTAAGGGCGGCTGGACTTGTATTGTATGCTACTATGGCCAACGCAAGCTCTTTAGACTTTATTATTTATTCATTACCTAACCTAACCATTATCTAAATACGAAAACTACTACAATTATTATAAATTTCAAAATAAAACACAAATATCAATATATGTTTTATAAATCTTAAAATAAAAATTAATTTTAAATTATTTTAGATTTATAATATTTTTATTTAATATTTTTTGATAATAAAATATGTTTGATTCTAATAGCGCAAAATTCAGAGAATTTTAAGATCCCCAAACGTACAGATCAGTCATGGACTTTAAATTCTTCAAAAAGAAAATTGCAAAATATTATGATCCGTACAAAGACAAGGGAATCTTTAGGCCGAACATGTAGGGGGCGGCGCCACGAGCAAACTCGGGAACACCAAGTGTCCCCAACTCAGCGTAGATTCTTTGTTAATAAAATAATTGTGGGCTCCGCCGTCGGCCCGTCACAACTCCCAGCCTGGACCAGTAGTTTTCTGCGCCACGACCACGTGAGAATAAATCCAAGTGCGGGTATGAAAAGACGAGACAACCCTCCCTCAGTATTAGTAAGCATTACTCCCTGAGGTGTGACCAATTCCGTCATTGCATTCGCCGACAAAACTGCACGGACAAAACCGGTGACAGTTACGCGTCCACTTCGTACAAGGTTGTTTTTGGTATTTCACACTACCTGACGAAAGAAGCCGCTTTGCTGTCCTGATCCCAACTTGTTATTAGGGCAGCCCCAAGTTCATTCACTTTTGGGCCTTTCCTTCATTGGAATCTATCACTTAACTACTCGTCGCTTACTCACGTTGCTACGCTTCGCCCTGATTCTGCTTCTTCGTCTTTTTATTCTTCTTCTTCTTTCTGTGTCTTTCAGCCTCTGTATGTCTCCGGCCACTTCTTAGGATCGCCGGCTTTTCAGAGATTTTCTGTAAGGTGTATTTTCTAATTACTCCTCTCTCTCTGTTTAGTTTTTAACTCTTTTTTATAGTTTTTTTACCCTTTTTGTTCTCCTGTTCTTTAATTTTCACTGCATGGGTTGAAATGGTTAAAGCTTATGGTTCTGGGTCTTCTCAGTATCTCCTCTAATCAGCCTTATAGGAGAGAAAATCTAGTCCTATTTATTAAATTCTCATCTGAACACATAACATCGCTGATCTGGTTTTGTTTCGACAAGGTTCATTGAAATATATGTGTTTTTTATAGGACTAGATTTTCTCTCCTATAGTTTTCAATTCTTGTGTTTTGTGTTCCTGAATAGATCTCAAATGTTCGTGTTTGATTAGTCACAAATTTCTATTTTTTTTGTCCTTTAGATTGATAAGAGATGCATGAAATAGTTTTAGTTAATATGTAATACTTATGCATGTTATGATATACGTCTGCTAATGATATTCTTAAAAAAATATAAAAATTGATTCTAATAAATCAAATGCCGTATTACCCAGGAAAAAAATTCTTATATACCATATTGTGGACGGGAAGACCTCTCTCTCTCTCTCTCTCTCTCTCTCACTCATTAAAAAAAGTTAATTAAATGCTCTAACTTTGCTTCATAGTTAATAATTACATTTGAAAGTGATTTTAATTTTTCTTTTCCTTGTGGTCTGATTTCACAGAGAACAACCATAGATTTGCTCTTAATTGAGCTTTTAGTCTATGTGCCACGATCTTGAATATGATAATGAATGGAAGAGTAGGAAGCAGAAAAGATTGATTCCAGTCTTCAGGAATTACAATCACCTGCAGTTATGTGCTCATGCTAGTCGGTAGAACAAATTAGCAATCAGGAGGAAGAATTAGCACTTGTCAAACTGCTGCATTCTCTGTAAACGAAATGGATGTGGCTCTTTTCCCGTTAAGTTAGTGAAGGTCAGAATTCTTTGACTACTGTTGTACTCTGTCAATCGGTGACCTACTTTCTTCTTTTAATAGCTGTTCAAATAATAATGACTCAATATATTTTCATACATCTTTAGGATTTTTGCCATTTTATTTTTTCAAAGAAAACTTTAGGTTTCTTTAAATGAAATTGTGCACTGTGAAAATCTTCATGTCTAACACATCTGCTCTTTTTATTTTTAATTGATTAATAATTTTATTGATGATATAAAGTAGGCATATCCCAAGTACGTGGGATCCGCTCTTTGTTTTTTGTTACTAATAATTTAATCAAGTATATCTATATATATATTTTTGATAGGTAATAATAGAAACTTCATTAATAGAAATAATCTAAGCCCAGAATTTAATCAAGTATGTAAAGTGGTGCTGCTCAATTTACTATCGGGTTACCTCATTTGGCTCAGCTTGACTGTGTGAAAGATGATCTCTAGCCAGTTCTCTACTACTTGTATTACGGCTAATGATATATTTTATTAGTGATGATATCTATGTAATAGGTTACTCAGTTTATTACATGCATTTGTTTCCCCTCCATAATTACATCTGGATGATGGTGCAAATAGTTTCACTTCCTATAAGTTTTTAGATCTTATGGAATTGTGTTCGTCTATATAGATGGGTGTTTCCTATTGTATATTTTCAGTGTGTTGTGCCCTTTTACACTTAAAATAAAATTTACCTTATAGAATAATTGATACTTTCCCATCTCCTTAAATATCAACCCCTCCTCCTCTCCCACTGACTAAAAGGATGGCAAGCTGTCAAATTGGTGCTTATGGTGACTAATAAGCCTTCTTCCATACTGCACAATAATATTAATGACTGCAATAATATATAAAAGTGTTTGTGTTCTTTGTGCCTGGCATATTTTTATTTTTATAGCTATCACAAAAATCATCCTTGAATGAGGGTGCCATGCTTCTACATCTCATGGTTTTGAATCGATTGTAAATTGAGATCGAATTTTGGCAGATTCGCTCAATCAGCTAAGCTGTTTGTGAATAGATTGAATGCAATGCTACCTATTTAGGTGTTCTTTTTGTATACTTCCTCTTGGGGCCATGCTTTTTGCTTTTGAGTTTTCTTAATAAAATCTTGGATTAATTATCAGAAAAAGAGAATGATTGCGGTGCTTCACTTGCCCATTCGAATCAATGAGTGCACCAGTTATCCCTCACACATATGCATGGATGGAGTTGCCATGTTGAGTTTTCTGAAAAGTTTGTGTCTCCCAACCATTGACACTGTCCTGTATGCTGTATTACACTTTTGAGGGTTCTTTTAGAATAAGCATTGGGCGTGTAGTGCATTTTGCTTAATGATTTTAGATAAACAAAATTGCTGAATCCAATTGTTGTTGGTTTGCATATTTGAGAATAATAGTTTCTTCTAATTGATTTATTGACTATGTTGAATACACTCTTTTTTCTTCTTCTCTGTCAGGGTTAATGAAGCTATTTGATTTTTCAGCAAGGAGCACAGGAAGCTCCAGAGATCTCTGCACATCCTTATTAACCATTCTTATTAAAGGGTTCTATCCAAGAAACGTTATCAGATACCATATAACGTTCTTTCACCAAAATATTTTGTGCTGTTAGTGCTGACTTATATTAAAGATGGACAGATTAGACACATCTGGCTTTGTTAGTGGGGGAAGTTACTTATTGGAATATTTTTCTATTTTTTCATTTAGTTCTGATATATGAAACTACTAGTATTATGTTGTAAAAAGTGTTATTCTAGTTGGGATATTTGGAGCTATAGTGCACACTGTCAGGAGAATGGATCTGAACAAGAAGGGGGAACTGTTATCTTATGATAAAGCAGTAAAAAGAAATGACACCTTCGGAGATATTACTTTAAGCTTGAATTGCCTTGGCTATGGAGGTAGCAACACAGCTAGATATGGGTATACTCCAAGTAATTCTGGAGTGAACTGTCCCAATGCTTCTGATGACAACTGCCAGTTGGTCCTTGGGTTGGGCCCAACACCAAGTGCATGCCTTGATAATTATCACAATGCTGGCTGGAAGAAGAACAAAGGATTTGCTACCACGATGCCTCAGGGGTTGTCATCTGAGGGTGACTTAATCCTACGGCTCAGTCTTTCTGGAGGCGGTAATGAGTCTTCGAGTGTGCTTGATATCCCTGTTTTAACAGAGACTGATATTAATACATTCTCTTCCCCAAACCAAGTATCTGCTGAAGATGATCATGTTCCAGTTCCTGTCGTTGACGAGGGTTCTACCACTGCAAAGAAATCAGGTGGCTATATGGCATCACTTCTTTTGGGTCCAAGAAGGGATCATGCCCTGGTTCCTGTGCAAACACAAGAAGTTCCAGAGCTTGGGACTAAACCCCAGCCAAGCCATGAATCATCCTCTACAACAGAGTTCTCGATCGAGTACTCAATTGGTACTATATCTGAGCAAGTAACTACTGGAGCATCTTCAGACCGCCAAACCAGCAATTCTAAGAAATGCAATTTTTTGGGCTGCACAAAAGGAGCACGAGGGGCATCTGGTCTTTGTATTGGTCATGGCGGCGGACAGAGGTGCCAAAAACATGGGTGTAACAAGGGTGCCGAGAGCCGAACTGCCTATTGTAAGGCACATGGTGGAGGTAAGAGATGCCAATACCTGGGTTGCACTAAAAGTGCCGAGGGGAAGACAGATTATTGCATAGCACATGGTGGTGGGAGAAGATGTGGGTACTCAAGTGGGTGCAACAAGGCTGCACGAGGCAAGTCAGGCCTTTGCATAAGACATGGAGGGGGTAAGAGGTGTAAGGTGGAAGGCTGCTCTCGGAGTGCTGAAGGACAGGCTAGTTTGTGCATCTCTCATGGGGGTGGACGCCGTTGCAATTTCCAAGGATGTACAAAGGGTGCGCAGGGGAGCACCATGTTTTGCAAGGCACATGGTGGTGGAAAGCGTTGCATATTTGCTGGGTGCACCAAAGGTGCTGAAGGGAGCACACCGATGTGCAAGGGACATGGTGGGGGGAAGCGCTGTTTCTTTGGTGGTGGTGGGATTTGCTCAAAGAGTGTACATGGAGGCACGAGCTTTTGTGTTGCCCATGGTGGTGGAAAGAGATGTGCAGTGCCTGACTGCACAAAGAGTGCACGCGGTCGCACAGATTGTTGTGTTAGGCATGGGGGAGGAAAGCGATGCAAGTTTGAAAACTGCGGGAAGAGCGCCCAAGGGTGCACGGATTTCTGCAAGGCTCATGGTGGTGGAAAGCGGTGTAGTTGGTCAGAGGGGAAATGCGAGAAATTTGCAAGGGGTAAGAATGGTCTATGTGCCACTCACAGTAACATGGCTCAAGAGCAGGAGATGAACAAGGGAGGCGGCCTGATTGCACCACAGCTCTTTCATGGCATTGTAACCGGTGCTTCAACTGCAGGGAGTGGTAAAATTGTCAACGGTAATTCTTCCTCCAGAGCCAGTGTTGTACCCACCGGGGTTGAGTTGCTCGAAAGGCCAGGAAAAAGACAACATCTCATGCCCCAACAGGTATTGGTTCCTCTATCAATGAAGTCATTGTCATCTAATTCGAGTCTCTTGAATGCTGAAAAGACAGAGGGAGGGAGGGATGCCTATGGAATTGGCAGTAGCAGTGGCGGCGGGAGCAATAGCTTGGAGTTTATGGTTCCGGAGGGGAGAGTCCACGGCGGGGGACTCCTTTCATTGTTTGGAGGAAATTTGAAGAATGCAATTGATGGGATCTGAAGTTGGTCCCTCCAAGTTGCAGAGTTTATTTCACTTTATGTTGTGAATGAGGGACTTCTAGTGGTTAACTGTACATAAAGGTTTGGTGCTTGCTTGCTCAAAGACTAATTCAAATTGTGTATCTTTTGTCATTTTGTTAGTTTTAATATTGTGGGCAATTTTATTGTATTTGGAGATTATGTAATAATTGGCCAAGCCTTCGTTTCTTGGGCATGAAACAGACCTTTACCCCTGTTCTCTCAGATAGCAGCTCCTACTACAATTCTTCTATAAATGGCAAGTCTTTAAATCAAATAATATCGTCTGTCAATAAAAAAGAGATGAGATCAAGCGAAGCCTATATAAATACTCCCATCTTGTAAGAGAACACGTAGAAGAGATTGAATATCGCAGTCCTCCAGGGGAAGAAGCTATTTCCTTTCCAAATCTCTCTTCTCATCGGAAAGTCTCCCAAGAAGAGCGTTCAAAGTACTGGTCCGCTTCTTTTTTTCTTTTCCTTTTTGAAGGTTCATTTTCCCATTCGAATATCCTTTCGATTCTCTGTTCTTTAAAATTCCGACTTTGTTGAATTCTTAATCTGTCGTGTGCATTGTAATTCTGTATGAAACAATAAGAGCAGAGAAAAACTCGTCCAAAGCTTTGAATTTCTGTCGGCTCTGCTCAAAATGTTATTTTATTTTATTTTTCTAATTTCCTTTCAGTTTCTCTCCCTATTTCATTCATTTTAAATTAAGGATTTTCTAAGTTTTCATTTTACTTTTGTTTAATTCATTGAGTTTCTGTTGCAAGAACGCCGTTAAGCCAGTAATTACATGATCGTCTTTGTTTGTGTGTTACAGTGACATTCAAGAATATGCTTTAGCGGGAAATTCAAGAATTTCAAAACATAATTTGTAAATAGAATAGGATAAATTTATACCTAAAAGAGTTCAAGATTTGGCATAATTCAGAGGCAAATTCATAGAATCTTGGCGATGGAATTTCAGGAAAGCTCAACATCCAATGGAAGGCCTTCTTCACAGTAACAGCGGCAATTCGAAGATCCCTCGACTCAATGGCGGCCTGAACGGCGGGGTTCTGATGCCGATACAGATGGACAACCAGTCGCTATTCGGAAAGGGCCGCCACTCCTACATCCACCACCAGCAACAGTCCAAGAGCCCAACCCTAGCGGGTTCCTACAACGAGAACCTCGATCTCGGAGACTCACCGCTCTTTCGGTATCTTCGCACCGGTTCTTCTGATTCATATAAGCGCTCGCCGCTCTCGCCAGTGGAGAACTTGGAGATGGCGAGGTCACCAAGCATTTTCTCCACGCCGGTGAAAGTGGAGGAGGAGGTGCTGGTCATGGATGGAATTTTGGTCGCCTCGTTACCTCCGGGTGGAAGGTACGCGAGGTCGGTGACGGATTCCGGGGGCTCAACAACGTCATCTTCTTCCTCGTCCGGTGGGAAGAGTCTGTACAAGACCGAGATTTGCCGCTCCTGGGAAGATTCAGGTAGCTGCCGCTACGGCTCCAAATGTCAGGTCAGCTCCCGCCGCTACTCCGTCCGTTACTTTTGTCGCGTAAATATAATTGGAAAATTAAGATTTTCTCACCATGAAAATCAAAGCAGTCGTCACCTTTGAGTTTGATTAATCTAAATCAAGGAAGATAATAATGAAATTGTGTGCAGATAAACATCATAAAACATCTAGTCGAAATTGTGTACGAAGTTTTCCCAGAAGAGTTGTCAAGTTCTTTGATTCACTTGCAACTTCATGAACAGGGCGCTGACCATGCTGGTCCTTTATATCTTGACGCAAACATGACTGTTTTGGAATTGATACATCATACATGTGTAACTTTTTGCAGTTTGCACATGGAAAAGAAGAGCTTCGTCCAACTCGTTTCCCTGCCAAGAACAAATCTGAGGTGATCGAACAGTCAGAAAATAACCGATTACCGTATCTAATCGTAATGGTTTACATTTACATCATATTTTTATCTTGAGTAATGTTACGTCGTAGAGTGGTAAGCAACCGCTTTTAAAAAAATAGAGTTTATCATTAATAAAAAAAATTAATTTTTTTAATGTGATTTTATATATATATATTTTTTTTCAAAATTATTATATATCGTTTGTAAGTTCATCACTATATGTATAATTTTTATTTTATTTTATTTTAATCTTAAAATATAATATATTTATTACAATTAAATGATAAAAAAATGTATAATAAATAATAATTTAATAATAATAAATATTTTACATCTTATTTAATGAAATAAAAATAAAATGATAATATGATGTATAAAATTTTTCTTCTTATAATTTAAGAGTAACGGTTATGTGCTATAATTTTATTCTATACACTAAGTAAGATGTGATATATTTATTATTATTAGATGATAAAAAAATATGTAATAAATTATCGTTTAATGATGATAAATATGTTATATTTTATTTAATAAAATGAAAGTAAGATGATAATACGATGGATATAATTTTCTATAATTTAATTACTTTGTAGATAGGACTCGAGCCATTGCATCTTATCACAACTTCGGATTTGTATAGGCACAGATGTACAAGTCATGCAGTGGCACAGGACCGGGCACGTACGGGGCAAAGAGTCGCTATGTTCATGTAGCAGCAGCGGCAGGAACTGTAGCAGCAGCAGCAGCGACGACAACCCAAACACGCTCGCCCGCCAAACCTGAAACAGCCTCGCCCCGCAAACCTGAAGACATGAAAAAGAAGCACAAGACTACCATCACCAGGAACAACTGGTCTCCGCAAGATGATGGCATTGAGACTTTATTGCCACATTCTCCGTCTAAAAAGCCTCCATCAAGGACAGATGTTGATGCCCATATTGATTATATTCTCTATGGTCCTAATCCAAGAAAGAGACTGCCGGTGTTTGCCGACATTCGCTCGGGGCGGTGATCTCATTTTGCTTAGGAGAAACCTGATTTCTGCAGCAAAAGGTACATAATACAAAATATAAGTACTTCCTGCAATGGCAGTAACTGGAATTAGATATATTCATAATCGTCTTTGTGGAGTGCGTATGACACAGTTTCGATAGTGCTTCCTTACAAACAATTACAGCATATACATACAGATTGACTTCAGTAGAAGACTCATAAATGCAGTTTGTCCCTCAAATTCTTTGTGCTTTTTGCTCTTTCTATCGTTATCATCCATAGCAGTTTGAGTTGAGTTACCAATACCTCTGCATTTGGGTGGAAATAGTTACTACGGCAACATGCCCACCAACTACATAGGGACTGTCAATTGGATGAAGAATCTTAACTCCATTTTTGTACTTGCAGTAAGTAAGCCTGAGAATCGAATGGTCGGCTCATTTAACGTGCTCAAAGCAATCACTTTTATCATTGAATCATGATTGAGCATGCAGTCGACAAAAAGAAGAAGAGGATATTTTTTATTTTGTTTATAACTTGGTTGTAACGTTGTTTGAACATTACATTACATTACATTTCATTTTTTTTTGTTGATAGGAAAGATTGCATTTCATTCTAATAAAATGTGGTTACATATATAACCTGGAAAACAGGTAAACCCATTCTACAAGCTAAAACTAATCAAACTGATTGAAGTGCCTCTGCATACAAATTTTTTTGTGACTAGTGGCGAAATCAGGAATTTGTTTTAGGGATAAGCAAAACTAAGACAAATTATATAAAATATTATTTTATTTTATTTCTATACAATTTTTTATGCGATATAAAATAATCTGATAATAAAATCTACAATAAAAATAAAATACATTTAATATAACTTATGTATTAAAAAACATATGATATATAAAAAATATATCATTATAATAAAAATATATTAAAAATACGTTAGAAATTATCTTTTATATATATATATGTCATAATGTATTATATCATTTTATTTTATATGAGATATATTTTATTTTTAAATTAGATTAAATTTTGTAGAATGGCTCAAAATAATTTTTAGAGAGGGGGCCAATACAAGATAAAATTAATATTATCTTACTAAATCATAAAAATTTAATATATTTTATTTTTTTCTTTAATAAAACATATATTAAAACATATATATATTTTTAAAAATAGGTGGGGCAAGGGGGGCCATGGCCCCCCTGCCCCAATGTGGCTCCGCCACTGTTTGTGATGAAGATTGTCTAAATCTCTAGATATTCTCAAGTGACAATACTATTAGAGACTATCACCTCGGTACGTCGTAAAGCATAATACTCTGTAAAACAGAGTATAAACTAAAACTAAAACCATTACCATCCTCCAAAGGACCAAAGGAGGAGTGAGAATCAATCTTATTATCTTCTAAAAGTGGAGTAAGAATCAATTCCACCATCCTCTTAAAAAAAAGTGGGTTAATCAACAGAATCATCGTTTCCTTTTATTATTACATAACACAAACGACGAAACAAAATAATATGAAAACATGAACATAAAAACAAAACACAACAAACAAAACACTAAAATCAAAGACAAAAATACAAGTGGAGTGCATGTAGAACCCCTGGTGGGTGTCTTGGAATTAAGCCTAGAAAGTTCGGCCGCTTGGGTGCCTTCCTCGTTGTTGAGGTCGTTGATCAAACGCTACTGAGATTTTAGTTTTGAATTTCGTATCGTATTGGCCGATACATGCCGTATCGGAACAGTGACTAGTATAGAAATTGAGTATGTTTCGTACCAGTTTATATTTTAGCCGTATCGGCTATGTGTACCAACTTGTACCGGATTTCAAATTTTTTTTATTTCTTGTTTTTTTTTTTATCATAATTTAGACTATATAATTTACATATATATTTATTCATATATTAATTATTATTTTGAAATATAATTTATATATGTATTTATATATATAATTTTGTTATGTATAAATTATTTAATAATAATAAACAAAATGATATCGATATTAAAATATTTTATTTTAATATTAAAATATTTTATTTTAATATCTTAACTGATACGCTTATCAATACACAACATTCAAAACATTTACTGCTCAGATTCACAGGGAAATAGCGTAGGCCTCGGATATTCAACATGATCTCGGCCTCCTTGTTGGCCGGGTAAGAACCCAGCGAATCAGCTACAGACAACACTCAAGCAACACTGAAAGTCACGGATTCTGACCATCGGAGATCACCAAAGACTCACTACCATCGTGTTGGAGAACGAACACAACAAAGAAAAACACACATCCACAACATCCTGAGAAGATGAAGGGAGAGAAGGACAGAGGATGGAGCCGAGGAAATAGAAGATAAAATGTTATAAAGGAAAAAAAGGTGAATCATTTTTAAAAATAGAAATTGGATGGTATTTTAATAATCGAAGGTGCACACATACCATTGATTTTGTTATTTCTTCTTGTTTCATTTTATTAAATAAATACTTTTTTCATGTGCAAAATATAAAATTTAAAGGAAAAATAAATATCATAAAATGATATTTCGAATCTTGCATACTCTGGAATTATATTTATTTTTATTTAAAATAAATATTCTTTCTACTTGTAAAACACGGATTTTGTGTTATGTACCTTCAATTCTTAGACTTGGTTTTTTTTTAATTCATTTCATTTTATTTAATTATTATAATATTTTAAATTTTTACATAAAAGAAAATAAATAATTTAAAATTTTAAAATTTTGAAATTTTAAGAATTTTAAATATATTAAAAAATATAATTTAATAATATTTTATTTAACTTTCAACATTTATTTCAACTTAATTAAAAAAAAACTTTAAAAAAACTAGATCTTAGAATAATAATTGAATTTTTAAATTAAAAAAGAGTTTAAATAATTTATTAAAGTGTCGCTTTTAAGTTTTGATCGTTTGGAAAATACAAAGTCTAATTTATTTATAAAAAAAAAGAAAAAAAGAAAACAGAGACAGCTTGCCACATGGCACATGCCACATACCGAAACCAAACAAAATAGGCGCGCTCTCCCCTCATCTCATTTCAATCTTGGAGTTAGCCGAGGGATTAAAGATGGAGATGAAGGAGGGCTCCGACGCAGCGTGCATTCCAATTCTCAAACCAACCGATGAATCGGAATTGGACAAGCAATGGAGATTGTACGAGGCATACAACGAACTGCACGGTCTGGCGCAGGAGTTCCAGACCCCATTTGAGGCGCCGGCTGTGCTGGTGGTGGGCCACCAGACAGACGGTAAGAGTGCTCTAGTGGAAGCTCTCATGGGCTTCCAGTTCAACCACGTCGGCGGCGGCACGAAGACCAGGCGCCCCATCACTCTCCACATGAAGTACGACCCTCTCTGCGAGCTCCCCCGCTGTCGTCTCGTCTCCAATTCCGATGCCGACTCTGATCCCTCCATGTTCGTTGCCGAGGAAATGTCTCTCCTGGAAATTCAGGTTTTCTAATTGTTGCCGTTGGAATGCTACAAAATTATGATTTCAGTACAATTATGCAAATGGTGTCTTTTTTTTTTCTTTCTTTCTTTAAATTCTAACTCAATGATTTTCCATAGGCATACATTGAAGCTGAAAATATGAGGTTGGAGCGTGACCCTTGTCAATTTTCAACCAAAGAAATAATTATTAAAGTGGAATATAAATATTGCCCAAATCTTACTATTATAGACACTCCTGGACTTATTGCTCCTGCTCCAGGTCCAAAGAATCGAGCGCTACAGGTCCAATGCAAGCCGCTGAATACCTTTTTTTTATTTTTTTTAACAAAAATGTTTATTTTTTGCTGTGGTTGTAATGGTAAATGCTGTTGTGCTGTCACATTCTCGGCAGAGTCAAGCTCGTGCAGTGGAGTCCCTCGTGCGAGCTAAAATGCAGCATAAAGAGTTCATTATACTATGCCTTGAAGATTGTAGTGACTGGAGCAATGCAACTACCCGGAGGGTGGTTATGCAAGTATGTGCCTTTCAAGTCCTTTTATTTTTGTCGATTCCATGATTCTTTACCCCTATGGTTGACATTTTCTTGATCACTTCCTCTGTACTTTGTTTGATTAGGAGAATGTGTTTGTTGGAGACTTCCCAGAATTCTGCAACAGTCTATGCTAAATAGTCGCCTTATTGAAAATATGCCTTCTGGTTATTTATTTTCATTTTGTTCTTTTTTCGTTATAGCTCTGAAGGAAAGAAAAATATTTGGCTTCCATTGTGTAAGCAGAAAAGCAACTATCCCTGAGGACTTGCTAAAGCATTATAGCCAGTTTTATTCAATCTTAAACTAGTTCATCTTGCACCTACTCATCATACATAGCCACTCAATGGGCCATTTAAAAATGGAATTTGAAAAACAAGTGCAGCATACTCTCAGAGCTGGTAATGTATAAAAGACAACTAGAGCTATTTGAAACTTCTTTTGCCAGAAGTTTTTTAGCCTAATTTTTTTTCTTGAAAGGGCAAGTCACAGCGAAAAGTGAGAAAACTTTGTCTTGGAATTTTAAACCTTCTCCCAACTAAGTGAGCCTACTGCCTTAAGGAAAAAATTTTGGTCTGTTAAATCACTTTGAATTGACATAAGAAAGTAAATGCATCAGAGAAACTGTATCTTGGTATAGATTGACTACTTTTGAATCCCTGGTGGGTCAACTACCTTAAATTTTGGCATAAAGTGCAAAAGTTTGAATATTTCCATGACCTTATACAGATTGATCCTGAGCTTTCAAGAACCGTCATTGTCTCTACCAAGCTTGATACAAAAATACCCCAGTTTGCACGTTCATCAGATGTGGAAGTTTTCCTTTCACCACCTGCATGTACACTTGATGGCTTCATATTGGGTGACTCTCCCTTTTTCACATCTGTGCCTTCAGGAAGAGTTGGTTCTGGCCCTGATTCAGTTTACAGAACAAATGATGAGTTTAAACAGGTTTAGTATTCAACAGTTAACTTATCTAGTTTTTTTTTTTTTTTTGTTAAGTGCCTTTTCTAGTTGTACATTTGAATGGTAGTGGTAACACTGAAGAGGTTTTGCCATGTTCCTACAGTGTGCTTATTGTTGTTGGTCATTGTTGACTTTGTTTTACTTTATTACCTGGTTTTTTAGTCATACTCCTACCTTAAGGTATTAATGGTTTCATACTAGACATGGATTTTTCTGTATTCTGTTTGGCATTTATTTTTGGATCTGATAATGTAGATTGCTTATACCCTGATTTTTATAATTGGGGCAATGTCAGCATTGGCTTCTTCTAAGTTCTTCACCTGTTTCGAAACCATAAAAGCGCTTCTTCTTTTGCATCTATAAGTAGTCCTGACATTACATTTTCTGGTAGGGGGGATAATGTTGTGGTTCCAAAGAGATCAATGGAGCAGAGGGAGTAAATATAATGGATGGAAGAGCTCTTGTAACATGAGAAAAAATGCACTTTTGATTTAATGAATAAAAGCATGGGTTGCTTCTAAATTGAAATGTGGGTTTTGAATATAAAACTTGGAGTAGGAAAGAGGGGATTTTAAATTTGATGTGCAAGAAATAACAAAGATGGACTAAAGTACAAAGACTTTTGCTCAAAGATGGGGTAAGACACGATGGTTGGAGCTGCTTGAGATGCTTGTTTCTGTCCAACAATTACCAACAACTACATTGGTGCAACAATATATATATATATATATATATATTGTTTTGAGTTGGAGGGTGAAGATCATAATATTCTGGTATCTAGACTACTAAAGTTTAAGCTCACAAACATCCGGCCAGTGTAATTGATTATTATTATATAAAAACTAATATATATAATCAAGTTAACATATCTTAACTCATTACGTGATAAGTAGAGTCTTTAAGACTGCGGCATTGTGAACACCTTGATGTCTGAAACTTTGTTGAACACTTTGGCCTTTTCTTCCCTTGATCTTCTTATGTTTGTATTTTATTGGAGAGAAGGACCAAGAGCCCCTTATATAGTGTATCAAAATAACTTCATCCATTAAGAGTCGCAACTTTAAGCTCTCTAAATCTCTCTAAACTTCATAAGTTCAGAAAACCAAAACATGTGCAATAGGAAAACTAAAAGACTTTATATATGATCTAAACCATTGCATCATATTTCCGTTATGATACATAACTCCTATGAATTCATTTGGTTTAGACGTAAAAAAGATGTGTGTTAAGAGAACCAAAAGATACATGTTAGGTAATCTAAAAGACTCTATCATGTGGTCTAAAAATTTTGATCATTCCATAATTATATACAGCACGTTTTCTGTAAAAATCAATTGGCATGGCGCAATGAAATTATATCAGATGATAATCCTGGAATTAGTAGTTCATATAACTATTTGGATCAACTGTTTGGAAAAAAGGGGTTAGAGGGGATTTTAACCCTTTTGCGTGAGAAAGGAAATTTGGTCCATATGCTTCTCTTTCATTTCTAATCTTCTTCAAATTCTTAAGCATATTTTATAATGAAGGCAATATCCCTAAGAGAGGAGGAAGATGTTAAATCTTTGGAGGAGAAGTTGGGCCGATCACTATCAAAGCAAGAAAGAAGTAGAATAGGTGTAAGCAAACTTCGATTCTTCTTGGAAGAATTGCTGCAGAAAAGGTACATGTTAATTTCCTCATATTAACTTTTTCTTTTTGCCTCTATTGTAATGGACGGACATTTGGGGCTTTTTGGGAAGTGAGATGATCTCATTTCATCTCATCTCATCTCAAAACTTTTCACAATTTTCTTCCCAAACATCACTCAAATGCAAACACTTTTCAATTTCAAATATTTACTTTTTCATCTAACCATTACTTAATTATTACAACTTTCCCAAACTTTCAAACAAAATACAAAAAACAATACAAGTTTTCAAATTTCAAAATAAAAATCATATTAAAAAATTTACCTGTAAAAACAAATATATTAAAAAATTATATTTTAAAAATATTTAACTTTGTAATATTTTTATTCAACTTTTTGTCTATCATTTTCCAAAATCTAATAAAACATCTTAACTTAAACTATTTCACTATTATTCACAAAATTCTCATGTCATCTCATTTCCCAAACAGGGCCTTAGTTTGCTTGCAATATTCTCTGGCTTAATGTTTGCTAAAGATTATGCTTGCCAGGTACATGGATAGTGTTCCATTGATCATTCCACTTCTTGAAAAGGAGTACCGGAGCACAACAAGAAAGCTGAATGACATAAATCAGGAACTCAGGTTTCTAGATAACTTATAAAACTCTTTTTTAGGAAATATTAGACGGGGAATTAAACTTTGGCCTTGAATGGTTCAAATTCCAATAATGCCACACGTACGTGTGGGGCTAGAATATTTAATTATTGCATAATTTTTTATTAGTTAATTTATTTCTTTACCATAAATGAGCATGTCACTTACTTTGTTTACTCATTTTACTCTACTTTTGATGTGCAGCACCTTGGATGAAGTAAAATTGAAGGAGAAAGGAAGAACATTTCATGATCTGTTCTTGACCAAGGTTTCAATTACAGCCCTCTCATTCTGGAGGATTCATATTGTTTATTAGTGCTGCCAAATGCCAATATCTAATTCTCTTGGGTGGCTTATAGTAACTGCTTGAGGAGAAGTCTTGGACTGGAAAGATGCTGCATGAACTATTAAGGACATGCTTAGTTTTTTAATTAGATTTGTGGTTGGAAGAGTGCTTTAAAGTCCTTGTATATTAGTAAAACGTTTCTCCAAACAGCATAAATAGTATGAATGCAGCATAAAAAAGAAACTAGCTTAACAATTGAAAAACCAATCTCCAATATTATTATACATACACTTGCACTAACACGTCTATGTTGGATATTAACATTACTACCACCAAAATTTGATTGCCCTATTCATCACTATTTATTGTGACTAACTATGGTTTATTATTCAGTTGTCATTGTTATTGAAGGGGACAGTTGTTGCACCTCCCGACAAATTTGGTAAATCATCTCGATGTTCCTTTCCATGGACAATTTAGACACACATGGTGGATGTTGTATTGTTAAAAGTTCATTGTTGTTGTTTTCTATAATATGTGCATTTATTTTTATTTATGTTTCTTTCTTGGATCCCAAACAATTTGTGTCTTTCTGTTATAGGTGAAACACTACAAGACGAGAGAACTAATGGAGGAGCATTTGTTGCTTCTGATGGTGTTCAGTTTCCTCACAAGTTAATACCTGTAAGCCAAAGAATTCTCTGACCTGAAATTCATTTATGTGCTGAAGTGTAATATATTGGTATGCCACACATAACACCACAGGCATATGCTTACTCTTATCTTCTACTTTCTAGTATTGTCTGTATTTTATTTTCCTCCCATACTTGTTGAGTCTGAATCTTTCTGTTATTAATTATTTTAGCTGATTGTATTAACATGGAAGGAGCAAAGGGGCCAAAGGTAGGAACAAATTATGGGGG
This sequence comes from Platycarya longipes, assembly GCA_036559045.1. Taxonomy (NCBI): domain Eukaryota; kingdom Viridiplantae; phylum Streptophyta; class Magnoliopsida; order Fagales; family Juglandaceae; genus Platycarya; species Platycarya longipes. Next base: position 32,633,089 of record CM071794.1, on the reverse strand, counting down.
TAGAAGCCATGAGAAACTGCTAGATTGTTAGAGATGTAACCAGAGACTTTGGCCGCCCTAGATAGGACCCAATGGCATAAAAAGTCCATGCAGCTGACCCCAGTTAGGTGCTATTTGGGATTGAGGTTTAGTTGAGTTATCTTCTGAAAGTACTGCTCTATAAATAGGGCTCTGAATTATAGAAATAAATGACTAACTGATCTGAATACAAGATCTTGTCTTCTCAACTATACTTATATGTGGTTAAAGGCTATTAGTAGCCTCACAAAGACAAACTGAACCGAATATGTTTCGGTAATATATAAAGATGCAATTAGTCTTTGGGTTTGATTTTATTGTAGAATGCGGGAATGCGTCTTTATGGGGGTGCACAATATCACCGTGCCATGGCTGAATTTCGTTTTGTTGTTGGAGGAACTAAATGCCCTCCAATTACGCGGGAAGAAATTGTGAATGCCTGCGGAGTTGAAGATATTCATGATGGAACAAACTACTCTAGGTAATGATGGTTTTCTAGTTTACTCAGATGTGTGAGTTGATTTAATATAGGCCTCTTTTAAATTATCTGATTTTCGTCTTTCCATTTTTTTGCGAGAAATCAGGACAGCTTGTGTGATAGCTGTTGCAAAGGCTAGGGACACATTTGAACCTTTTCTTCATCAGGTGTTAAGTACTATTACCATTCCATTTTTTTTCTTATTGTTTATGATAGTCTTGAGATATGTCACATTAATCTCAACTTGCCCGAATAAAAAGAGAAAGATATGTCCATGCAGAGAAACCATGATTTTTGCCTTCATTGTTTTTTGAAAGATAAATTCATCAACAAAATCTCATCATGCAAAAATCCTGTGGGTCAGTGTAATCTATTCAGACCATATTAGAGCATACCATTAACCCAATGTGATTTTCAATGTCTGATGGAGTAGTAAGAACCTGATTATCTGAGTGAAGTACTTCAATAACATTGTTTCGTTTGTGAGAATTGGTCACTTTGTGAAAGAATTTTGAGCATTTGTCCCCTTCTTTCAATCAAAGTGCCCTGGATTTTTGGTGCTAGGATATCTCCTCATCCAACAATACTCTTTCCAAACTTGCCACAACTATATCTTTTCTCGCTAACACTTCTTTTGAGTTGTCCCCCTACAATATTTGTTGCTCTAAGTCTTGCAATTCCTCAAAGAGAGCTACTTTCTGATTGTCAGTGTGACCAAAGATTTTCAAGTTCCACTTCTTCAGGTCCTGCTTTAATGCCTTCAGCTTACCTACAAGAATGAAACTAGGAGTGCCATCAAATTGATATGATGCCCACCAAGCACGTACCAAATCCTCAAACCCAACCATTGTGAGCCACATGTTCTCAAACTTGAAGTAGTTTCGCCCCTAATGAATGCCTCCATAATCTAACAAAATTGGGAAATGATCTGAGATGACACGGGCCAACCGCTTCTGGCAAAACTCAGGGTAGTGTGCTTCCCATGCTGGGAAACTAAGAATCTATCAAGTTTCGACCATACACGTCCATTCAACCAAGTGAACTCTCCCCCATATAGGGAAATATCCATAAGGTCCAAATCATTAATGAACTCGAACTCGGAAAATTCTTCCATAGCCACAAAACTCCAACAATTTCCGGATCGTTCGCTATCGAAACGGGTGATATTAAAATCCCCACCCATGCACCACAGCACATTCCAAATGGAGTAGATACCCGTTAGTTCCTCCCAAAGCCCTCTCCTCTCCCTGTCTACAATTGGCCCATAAATGCCTACAAAGGCCCACTCCCACCCATCTACAACATTTTTAAAGAGAGAAGCTACCAAAAACTCACCAATATATTCTTCCACTGCCTCCACAACTCTTTTATCCCACATTAATAACACTCCATCCGAAGCTCCCAACGAGGCCAAGTATGTCCATCCTACATACGAACAATCCCATAAGCTCCGGACAATTTCTCTATCAATGACCTAGAGCTTAGTTTCTTGCAAGTATACTACATCAACTTTCCACATTCGCAATAAAAATTTTGATATGAAGGCGTTTATTGCGATCATTGAGCCCCCGTACATTCCAAGAGAGGATCTTGGAATTCATGGGAACAAAAAGAAGCCCCTCCCTTTGGATCTACCCCTACCACAACCCCTTTCCTTCACATCATAATTAATGGAGCAAGTTAACTTTTTTAATTCTCTCTCCCGCTTGGAAGATGACCTTGCCCGCCCATTTTCCATGGCAATAAGAAGAGCACGAAATTCATCTTCGTAACCTCTACAGGTGATTCTTATAACACTCTTCATAACCTCCACTTGTTCAAAAACCCAATCTAAGGAATTTCTCCCTCCTGATGGGGCTGGGAGGCAATGTACATAAGGGGTTAGCATGAACCCTCTCCCCTGGACTGAGGTGAATCACAAATAACCAGTTGCCGGTCTTGAGAATCACACTGAGCTGAAAGAACCATCTCTGCAAACCACTGGACTCCCTTGTATTTTCGTCGGAGACCCAAAGCCCTGAAAAAGAGCATTCGGCTCTTCAACCTACACATACTCAATTTTCGGTGTTTCTGACAGCAAATGAATGCCACCAACACCTTCAACTCCTCCCGTCGGCAAAGTCTGTGCAGCCTCTGGTAGGTCAACATAGTTGGCAATGTCTGTGTAACCTCCATCGGCCTTTTTGGGTTTGCAGTAGAGTCAAGAAGGATTGTCAGCAATGTCTCTAACACCTTGCCCTACGACGATGTCGGTAGTGCCTCTAATATCGCCAGAAAAATCTGTTCCACCGTCGCCATAGCTACCGCCGATTGCTGAGATCTTGCCGAAAGCCCATCACTGCACACCACCCATACAGACTCAGAGCTAGGCCCAGAGCTAGTGCTCTGCGCCAACTTACTGAGTTCTAGCCCGATAACTCGCTTCAGGCCCATCTCGGCCTAAGTCCACTTCCTTTCCCTTCCCTTCGATCACTACAGACCCATAAGGTTCTTCAGGCCCATCTTGACCTAGAACAGCTTCCTGCCCCTTCCCCACATTTTCTGCCCTGGCCCTCACTTCCCCTTGGCCCCAAGTCCACACTCGTTTCCTTGTCATTAAAACCCACAATGCAGCGTCTCAACCAAACTAAATTTCGGTTCAACAAGTCTAATTGATTTTTCATCTCAACTATGACCCCCAGGACCATTTCCTTATTTAGTCCAACCATACTGATCTCTTCTTCTCCACGCAAGCCAGACATCTTCCTGTCCCTCTATTCGACACCTCCCATAATTGCAGGCTTGCCTCGAACTCCCTCCACCTGCTGCAGAGCTTCCTTGTATGACCTAAATGACCGTGATGGAGGTTCAGGCGCCTGCACCGACGAAGAAAGCAACCTTGGTACCCTGTTTCGCAGCTGAGATTTTCCCGAAACAGAGGATGCCGCTATCTCCGTCAGTGTTTTTTGAAGTTTCTCCACCCTACGCCTAGCCTCCCTTCCGGTACCAAAATTGTACCCCAGTGCCTTTCAGAGCTAAATTCTAATAGGGAGAAGAACCTCCCAAACGAATTATGCCGCCTCTGCAATACCAGTACATTAGACCCTCTTCTACGCGACCTAAGGAACTCTGGAACACCCCCAGATGCAATGCCTTCCTTCACCATAGCAGTCAACCATGCTAGATTTTCAAAAACAATAAAAACATGTTTCACAAGTCGAGGGCTGCTCTCTATTATTCTACCCCTTGTCCCTCTCCCTGTTAAACTCAAAGCATTTATGGTCAATCACAACATTTCTAATTGAACCCATCGCAATCCTAATCAATGAAATAGCCAGACTAACCTGCTAATCTCATCAAACAAAGACTAAAAATCCGTAGCTAAGAAAATGCAAGCATGGTTTTTGCTCGTGTACGGAGAGAGCTCAGCTCACTAGAATTTGACATATTTTTTGAAAGAAACGTTTTTTTGAAAATGACAATAAGGATTTAACCCAAAATAAATAACCATTACATCCATTTTAATCCAGTCTAACATTAAGTATGAGATGATACTATTTTTACTTCAAAACACTAATGTTGTTGGTGTCAAGAGACATAAAAGAGAAGGTCCACTGTTGAAGGCTAGATGAATGCCCAGTGTGTCACTTCAGGAGAGATTCATGCAATTCTGAGGATAGGAACTGTCTAATTGGCAGTGATGCAGATCCTCAATGTACTCAATAATGTTAGTAGAGAGTTGCATAAAGTGGGTGCAAATTCAAGTATCGTCCTCTGTAGGTGATTGGGATTTTCATTCCTTCTTGTACTCGACCCTTCAGTAGAGGTTTTCACTCCAGTGTGAGAGTTTTCCATGTTGTCATCTGCTTCCCCAGAGTTACTTGTGACACAAAATCCCTAATGGTTGGCCATTCGAGATGTGGAACATGCTAGGGGTGACATTAATTAGAGGAAGAGGGAGTGACGTGTCCCAAAGGAGTGCATTGTGAGAGTGTTACATGTCTGATTAAAAACATCCGAGCTTGCTCTCTTCCTCTCAGCTATAAGCCTGTACCTGTTTTATGGACCTTCTTTCTTAGTTAATTATAAAGAAAAGGACATTATTTCTTAGTTGCATATATTTCTCCTGATGTGTAACTGGCCGCCGATAACAACATTAGTTTTGCAAAATGTTTTGACACTGATAACACATTTTCATGACTTGAATAGAGGGTTGCACATTCATTCATTGAAAGTTTGTATAATCCTTATCCCATCTTGCAAAATACATTGTTTATTTCTGGCTTTTCTATCATTCATTTGTACAGAAATCTAATATTTCTGTCTTCCTAATTTAGTTGGGTGGTAGGCTCTTGCACATTCTGAAGAGATTGCTTCCTATTTCTGTATATCTTCTACAAGTATGGGCTCTGTCTGTTCGTGAACGGTTTTGTATCACTTCTTTTTCCACATGAATATCATTTTGGTTATTCTTCCTATATAAGTTACATTATAAATTATTCATCCTACTTCAATTGGTTTTCAACAGAAAGATGGTGAGTACCTAAGCAGTCATGAAGTGTTTCTAAGGCGTGTTGCTTCTGCCTTCAACAAATTTGCTGAATCTACAGAAAGAGCTTGCCGTGAAAAGTAAACCAGTTGTCCCTTTTACAATTATACTGTTGTATATCGTACAGTATTTTTTTGTGGGGTACAAAAAGAACAAAATATGATTCTCCTAGTTATCAAAAGCATTATGAGGCTCTGTGTCTTTGGAAGTATCTTAAAGTCCATGCATCTAGTTTAGCCACCACTGTATGCAGATCAGAAATTATTGGAAATTGAAAAGAAAAAGGAAAAACAAAGCCACAACTTTAGAAGTTAGCAATGGCCCTGGTCTCAATATAGTAAATCTACTTATATATATTATACTTTCCATTTCTTTCATGTTCTTTATGGCTACCATTGGATGTTCTATTATATTGTTTACTTGATGCTGAATTAAATTCTATTGAGCTTTGCCCTGATATATGCTCTTAGTGTTCAATACGTTTTTGTTGCAGATGTATGGAGGATTTAGTAAGCACCACCCGTTACGTCACCTGGTCCCTCCATAATAAGGTTAATATATTTTGTCTGTGAATCTTTCAGGTGCACACGACCAATCAAATCCGTCTTCTGTTGCATCTCAAATGGCTTGCTTTCTTTTTTATATTAGCCTATGCTAGGTAGATAGCTGTTTCTAGGATTAAAATAAGCATCAAATGCCATTCTTCTGTTTCCTTTCCTAATCTTTTTTTTTTTTTCTTTTGTCACTTTAGGTGATGGAGGGAGTTTGTCTCCATGTTCTGTCTTCCATCTATATTTTTTTAGTTCTATTTTTTTTTTTAGTTTTTCCATATATGCATATGTTTCAGAAATGTGACTATATGGCACATTGAAGGAGTGTATTTGTGCCTTCAACTGCCGAAGAAAAAGTCTAACATCACACGTGGATATTCTTATGTTTCTAATTTAAGCTTTTCCATAAAATGGACAGGCTCTCTGTGACTTTGAATGCTATAGAGAACAGCTTAAAGGTGGCTAGTTTCTGCAAGTTAATTTGCTTTACTAATCATATGTCCCAATGGATGTCAAATTTTGTTTAGAATCGGGCTGGACTACGTCAATTTTTGGACTCATTTGGAGGAGCAGAAGAGTCCACGATGGGTGCTAATCCTTTATCTGCTGGTCTTCACCATGATTCATCATTGGGATCTGTTGCCAATGAGAGGCAATATACTAAGCCAAAGGCAGATGTAAAGCTCAGTCATCTGGCCTCAAGCGCTGACTCTACCCCTTCTATTCAGACAACAGAAACAAGGCTGGCTGACCTTCTAGATAGCACTCTTTGGAACCGGAGGCTTGCACCTTCATCTGAAAGGCTTGTTTATGCTTTAGTACAACAGATATTTCATGGCATAAGAGAATATTTCTTGGCATCCGCAGAATTAAAGGTTTGTCATGTATATCCTTTCTATTGGTCAGGGCTAGATTTGTTCAATGGAGTTACACATTCCTGATTTATAAGGGAGGGCTTATGGGATGAGGAGATGTCAAGCATGATTGCAAAGAATAAGCTTGTTTTCTTTGTAATAAGCATGCAAAATTTCCTCGTTTACTTATTGTATTATTTAAATTTCTTCACTTTGTTTCATGTCATGCTTCCATCTATTTGTAGATATTTTTCCCACTTCATTGTTTAGTGGTTAAACTACAGATTTATTCATTTCAACATTTCTGGAAAGCTCTATACATAAAACATTTAGTGGAGAAGGGAATTATTTTGTTCTATAAATTGATGGATTCTTCCATGCCTATTTTTTCTTTTCACATTTCTTTCTCATTCAGTTTATCTTTTGCAGTTCAACTGCTTCCTTCTAATGCCGGTTGTAGACAAGTTGCCTGCACTCCTTCGGGAGGACTTGGAATCTGCTTTTGAAGATGACTTGGATAATATCTTTGACATCACTAATCTACAACACTCATTGGGCCTGCAGAAACGAGATACAGAGATTGAGCTGAAAAGGGTATTCTGATTTGCTTATCTTTTACCTAGACTGTCGGATTTTGGGGTTCTATCTCTCTAGTTTGATAAAGCTGCTAATGGTATTTGCAGATTAAGAGGCTTAAAGAGAAATTCAAACAAATACATGAGCAGCTTAGTTCACATCAAGTCGTGTTAAGGCCATCCATGATTTCCTCAAAGTGATTTGTGATCTAAGTTGCTGCAGAATGAAATGGTCAGATGTGCGATAACATTATTTTTTATCTGTTTCTTCTGTTTGCACTTATCCATTTAAGTGGATGTGTGAAAGAATAATGATTGGGTACGTGGTCGTTTAAGAATATTCATACTCAAAATCATGCTTTAGTAGTATCTTTAGTTTGTTTCTCATTAAGCCATGAGTTCACTCACCTTCAAAGTTAATGGCAATGCTGATTTACTTATGATGAATAACGAATCAGTACACCATGATCATAAATGGAAGTGATCTGATGATGGCCCCCTCAGGTTTATGCCATTCTGTAACTTTTGCTTCTAGTCGAATCGCTCTAATAAACAAATGCATCGAGTAATATGCTCTTAACCTCAACATAGAAGACAAGATTAAGGACAAAAAATGGATCAAACACTTGGCACTTTTCCCTAATTACCGACACAAAAGCTTCAGTAGCTGGGTGTGTAACCTCCCATGTTGTAAGGATTGTACTGGTGTTGCACCTTTGCCATTCCAAACTGTCCTTGCATCCCATCCCTTGCATACTGCTGCCACATTAACTGCTCTTCCATCAACAGCTTCTGCTTCCTCTCCATCTCTGACATTTGCACATATGCCGGTGGTGGCACCATCAGTGAGGCTGCAAATGGGTCTGAAGTGGTTGTAGAATTTGAACCACCCTCTGATACTGGCGGTGCTGGCAATGCCAGCATTGCCGGCCTTCCGGCTGACCCGAGTGCGATGCTACTCGCACTCCCACTGGACCCATAACCTGGATTTGCCATTGCCACCATTGTGGCGGACTGTTTATACATGCCATCAAGCAAAAACATGTCAAAACCTCCGGCAAGTGTCGTCTTCTGACAAGAAAGATTGCTTCCTGATTGAACCAAAGCTGTTTCCCAATCTGAAGTCTCATCATTGAAGGCCTCCCACGTAAGAGTTGGAGTGTCATTTGTTGCTGGCGGGGCATAGCCATCAAATAAGGCTAAGGTTAGTTTATCTGCATGTTCGTGGCTTGTGATTGCATCGTCTCCTAAATTCAACAAATCACCCTCTTGTTGTGTAAGTTTGACTTCTTTTCGTTCCTTAGTTTGTTCCTTTTTCACTTCCTCGACTTGGGCATCATTGAAACCCTCTGGTGGGGGTAGAGCCTTGATCTCATTCATTTCGTTTTCTCTTTGTTCAGCAACCTCTTTAACCTCTTTTCTCCTCAAGAGACTTTGCTTTTATGCTTTGAGCCAAAGCCGACTTGTCCCGGATGAACTCATCCATCACCTCAAGTTTCTTTGGAGTAATCTTATCAAGCTCCGGGAATTCAGAACAACGTCCGATCCCTACACTCTTGCACCAGTCATAGAAAACTTCAAGCTCATTGAACTGCTTGCCGAGGCGGCAGAAGATCTCGTAGATCCTCGTGCATTCGTGGACCTCCAACTCCATGAAACGGTCTATTAAGATCCCCATTATTTCTGTTATGTCATAATATATTTGAAAACTCTCTTTCACAACAGGGTAGAGAGCCACCATCACAACCCGGTGAATCTTTGCTGCACCTGCTTCAATCCAAATTACATGTTATTCATCAGTATTAGATCATCTAGTATATATAATTGCATAATGATCATGAACATAATTTGGTTAATCTTGAAGGAAAAGTTTGACGATGAAATGACCTATTGATAATTTTACCAATCGTTACTTATCAGACAGAACTAAACAACCTCAAAATAGAGATAATACATAAACCTAAAGTGGTTTACATTTCAATGTGAACATTCACACGTATATGATAAAGAAATGATAGTTACAGTTATGAGTTGAGTGTGTAAGTGCATAATTATTTTGAAAAAAATGAATAAATACAAGACCACATGAAAAAATTAATTTTTTTAATAGTGATTTCTACTTTTTTTTTTTTTTAAATTATATAATATTTATACACTTTACAACTATATATATAACATTATCCCTGCGGAATAAATTACAAACCTGTAGGTTGACAAGCTAAGAAGCGCTCGAGGAGCTGCTGCAAATGCTGTGTCCTAGAAAATATAAGCTCAGTCTTCATCTCACGCACTGGAGTGGCTTTTGAACCAACCTGCTGGCTAGCCTCCTCAAAATCTTCCTCTTCAAATCCGAACACACTGCGTTTCCCCCGCCGGCTTTGCATCCTAAATTCAAGCCGTTCGTCGAGGTAGAGCGCATACGTTCGAACAAACGAGGAAAAGTCCCATGAATGACTGGACTTGGAAGAGTCACGAAAGTCCGACATGTTGAGAACACGAGTTCCTCGTCTGGTTGCGAAGAAGATCTCTTGCTCATACGCAGGGTCACCCTCCGACAACAGGCGCTGAACCAACACGAGCGTCTTTAGTGCGACGATCCAATTCCTGGTCTTGTCGAGACGCTTGGAAAGGGTGTTGACGCAAGCACTTATGTGCGCGCGCGAGTAGCATGTTAAGCTGAGTATCTCACGAATATGCCTCTCCTCTCCTGGGTATTCATCGTGTCTTGTTGCCTTCACAATCGCCACCTCCAGGTCCGCAATCGAAGCGCTGCTTCCAACTTTTGCAAGCCCAATGCTGGTCCTGTCCTTTACAGCCCCTAGAGCTCTTCTAATCTTGCTTTGACCCATATGGAATGTTTTATTCACAATGATGTTTTTTTTTTTTACAATTATTGAGGAACGATCTGAGAAAAAAACTCTCTCATTCAGATTAACCCAAAACATGATCGAGTGCATGCATAAAAGACACAAAATTTATAGTAAAAAAATTGCTTATTTGTAAGTAATTATTTTTAATAAAATAATTATTTTTAATTAAAATCAGTCTGTTTTTATTGTAAAAATTTCATTTTCTTGCAAATAGTTTCTTTTTTCTTGTAATGGTACATAATACAAATGCGTCTATGTCATGTCTTGAGGATAAATATGAATGGAATACTGTTCTACCATTACATGAAACGCACACACAGATACACCAATAATCAAAGCTTCCTTACCCAGAAATATATATAGTTGAATGTCCAAGACAAAGGGTATCGAATAGATCAAAGAGAATGGGAGAAGAATAGGGAATTAGTTATCACGAAAATGGGCTGGTAAACCAGTACTGCGTATACGCTATTATATTCTCCTGATCTCCTCTCTTTCTTTTTCGTTTGTCTCCAGCGCTGATCTCTGTCTTGTTTTCTCTTAGTTTCTTCGTTCCTGATCCCAAATGCGAAGCATTCACACCCCTTTCAACGGGCCATGCATTGGCCGTTATTGTAGCATGAAAATCTGGGCATTCGCTGACAACTAAATGGCTGATATGGCATCCAGGTAGGTAGGTATTCGATGGTTTTTTTTTTTTTTTTAATTTTTTTGGTGAAAATATTTCTGACGATTGTCAAGTGCCATATTTAAGTATTCCTTTGACCTTTTCAATGAAGTTGTGGCCACAGAAAATCTGCTAATTTAAGGTCAATGTAGTTGTCATTGTTTCTGTAGGTATATATATTTTATTATAAGAAAATTATTTATTTATAGTTAATTATAATTATTTATTTATTTGTAAATAATTATTTCTTATCAATAATTATTTTTTATCAAAATAAATTTATTTTTATAATAAATAATCATCTCTATTTTAAATAATTTATCACAAATATTTAATTTTTTTTTATGATATTTTCTATACAAAATTAATTCAAGCAAATCTGTCAGTACGGTATGGGTTGAGTTGGGTTTCTGAATTTTGAGACATCCGTCACAGAATCCGTACAGTACAGTGCTAAATTACATGTAGCAGTGTCCACTCTTTTTATTGATCTACGAAATAAGGCATAGTTTATTTCTACAGTTTATCTCAATTTATTTTATTGTATTTAATTATTATAATTGTTGTAAATTTGTATTCTTAATTAAAGAAATAATTCAGTTTTTATTTCAAAATAAAAATAATATTTCAAAATATATTTTAATAATATTTGATTCAATTTTTAATTTTCATCTCAACTCATTTTATACCATCTTAAAAAATAAAGTCTGTTGAATCTAAGGTTTCAAATTTTGTATCTACTTGTAGATTTTGATGATAACAAATAAATTCAAGTCTCAAGCTCAAATTATTTATGCAATAGCGCGAAACGCACATCAAGTATAAAAGAACAAGTCTACAAATGAAGCTTATAGATTATTTTTGTACATCTTTCGATAAAATTCGAAATTGGATTAAGCCTCCAAATTACTCTTTTTTCTCAAAAAACATCAAATTACTTTTTTCACATATGCAAGACATCTTTAAATGTCTTAATTTTAAAAATTATGTTTTTCACATATGCATAACATCATTAAACAATATAACTTCGAAAATTATATTTTTTTATATAAAAAATTTTAATTTGTAAGATGATTAATTATTATATTTGACATGTGCATATTTTTTTAAAAATCTTGAAGGGTGGTTGTGTGTTTTTTTGATAAATGCAAAAGGTAGATGATTTTATTTGAAAATCTTAAAGGGTGGTTGTGTGTTTTTTTGACATATGCAAAAAGAAGATGATTTAGTTTGAAAAATAAATCATGCTCATTTTGTCATGTATGAAAAGCAAAAAATTAGGTTTGATTTCTTTGACAAATGAATGAAGTTGTCTTTGACAAATGCAAAAAGGAAAATGCTTTTATTTGAATTTTTTGAAAAATGAATAGTGCTCTTATTTGACATGTGAATCTTTTCAAATTTGAAATTGAAAACTCATTTGCCTATAAATAGCTCACTTGAATTTTGTAAAAATCACAACAAGTGCTTACACATCTATTACTAAGTTTTGCATCATTCTTTCAAATTTCTCATTCTCTCTTTTCTAAAGTTTTGAACTTTAATTCTTATTCTTTTTGAGAGAGAGATAGGTTGTGCTGTATTGTTTCTATCTCACTCATTGAGGAGTGTACTTTGATAGTCTACCCACTATCAACTCTTGTATCAGTAAGAGGGTGTGTATAACTCTTGTGTGTGTAGAAGGTGTTCTACACAATGAATAGTTGAATCACCAAGTGTGAGGTGATTGAAAGTATAGAGGGTGTTCTATACGGATTCTTTGAAGCGGTGCTGCTCAAAGGTGTAATAGGTTTCTATCTCCACCTAAAGGAGATTGAATAGTGAATTTGGGATCCTCAAGGGGTAGCTTGAGGCGAAGACGTAGGCAGTGAGGCTGAATCTCGTAAAAATACTGCGTTTGCTTCTTCTTACCCTACTCTTTACATTTCTTGCTGTTTTATATTCTGTTTATATTTTATATTGTGTATTTGAATTATAAGTGTTAATTTTTATGATATAACCCAATTCATTCCCCTCTTATGTTAGTCATCTGGGCATTCAAGGCCTAAATACAACTTCTATGTGAATGAATGATATTTATAATTATAGTATATACAACTAGTTTTCTACAAATTATATTTTGAGAAATGCTATTTTTTCTCAAATTTGTGTCATGAATTGTAAAATATTCTCATTTTTAATTTTTTTAACTTAATAGTTAAGTAAGTATTTTTAAATGATGTGAAGGGAGGCCTTCCCACTGGGGTGAGCCTAGGGCTCCGTTTTCTAGAAGCTAGGAGGGACAGTAGAAAGGCCCAAACCTGCAATATATATATCCCCAGTTAGAGGGATAGAAGGATGATGACTAGTGCCAGGAGCGAGAGGCAGCCAGTGAAGAATCCTGTTTGTGGAGGCCAACACAAAAAGTCAGGCGATTTTCTGATCAGTCAGGAATCCAGACACGCTCATCTAACATTTAATGCAGAAACCTGCCGCACCCACGGTGCATTAAATACTGTATTCAACAGAAGAGTGGAGGTGTCTGGAGTCTCCGACATGCCAAGAATTTAGGTAAGCCTTCTCTCACTATATTAATTGCAGGTCAAAAGTTTGGACATGCTCCTATGACAAGGGGAAATGACGCTATGCCGAGGCAGAGCCAGAGGATTAGAAGATCGACTCGAACTTAGCAAAAGGGATGACGATTTGACGGGATGAAAAGATGGCTAAATCGAATAAGGCTGACCAATCCTTATAAATTATCAAGGACTCCACCGTCCAGAGGGTAACTTCTCTTATTGATCTATTCCGATATCTTTACCATCTCAACATACATAAGTTAACTTAAGAATCGGAGTGGCCTTAGGACATCACAACCCCAACAGTCAGTCTTTAGTAGAAGCAGGAGTTGTCTAGGACCTTATCGAGTAGTTCAGGCTGCAGGAACACATCCTTCCAAATGATGATATAATTTTTTTTTTTAAATATGTAAGAATATAGGGGTGTGCTCCGACTCCGAAATTGTCGGAGTTCGGAGTTCCCGACTCCGACTCCGACAATCATCGGAGTCAAAAAAGTATTCCGACTCCGAATTCGAACACTGTCAGAGGCCGACACCAATCGGAGTTCGGAATTCCGAATTCCGATCAGAGTTCCGATCGGAAGTTCGGAATTCCGGAACTCCGAATTTTTGATTCCTTCGGCGAGTTCGGTATGGGCCAAATTACACTCATTCCGAAACTAAATGATCCCAATTGGGCCATACTAATTCCATATGAGCTCATTTGTTCAATTGAGATGTATTTTTTGTGAAGAAATAAGTTAACCGTGTTTACTTAACAATTAACATGTATGGTAGACTTGGGCTTTGGCAACTGGCAAGTAACCAATCCATCAGTCATACAGCTGTCTAACGTGCACGATCTTTGATAATGGAGCCAAATATTTGAGTTTCCCGCATAATCTCTTTGGGTTTACCGCGCGGTGCGCATGGATAGGATATTAGGAAGTAACTTTTTATATTTTAACTTGCGTAACTGCGTTTAATGGTTGAAGCTGATTTGAGATAGAATAAATTTTTTTTAATAAATAAAAATAATAAAATAAGTTTTATGAGATTTATCTCAAATGAATTTTAATATATTTTAATATTATAATAAATTTAGATATAGTTATAAAATTTTAAAAATTTATGAATTTCGTATATAAAGAAATGTTGAATTAAAATCTCATATGTAAATAAGTTTTGACTTGAGATGAATTTACTGATATGAGAATTGAGTATTTAGATACTAGATTCAATTGAGTTGCCACAAGGCCCACAGGCCACAACTATTGATCTATTCAAGTTTCAGTTTTCACTACTAAGCACTAATTAGTCTTAAACAATTAAACAAAAAATACAAAGTACTAAGTAGTAATTACAATGCTAATGCCAGCCAATAGCGTTATAGCATAATACAAAAAATAGTAATACAAAAAATAGTCCAGGACTCTAAACTATTAATACAAAAAATAATACAAAATATAAATTAAATTATCACTGATAGTCTGATGACTCTGGTTCAATGGGACGGTTGGGACCCGTATCGATGTTACAAAATAATAATAATAGTAATTGCTGCAGCAAAGTAGTTTGTTGTTGCCTTGTTGGAACTTATACGGAATCATACCTGAGATTAAGATAAAAATAAAATGTATTATTATATATAAAAAAAATAAAAATTAACTAAACATGAAACAAATAACTATAAATTAGAGAAAAAAATATACATAATCGATAGTTGCTCCATCAGTCATTGGCAAGTATGGTAGGGTTGATAACTAAATCTCTAAAATCATAAACAGTATAAATTAAAATTTAAATAGATTTATGAAAATGAAATTATAAAAAAGATTATTGAAATAATTTAATAATTATATAAACTTTGTTACTTTAATCATTTAAAAAGAATTAAATAAAATAATTTAAGTTTACCTGACTCAAATCTGTAACTCATGGCATCGATGCCAATACTCTCTAGTCCAGTAGGTACATCACTGAGCCAGTTTTATGTGCAAACGAGGGCTTCCACGGTTGACGGTGACAATGAACTCCGGTAGGCATCCAACACCCGACCTCCAGTGCTAAATGCCGACTCCGATGCAACCGTAGTGATAGGAACGGCTAGTACATCTCGAGCAATACGAGAGAGAATCGGGTACTTGGGTGAATTAGCTCTCCACCAAATCAAGATCTGAAACTCCTCACTAGGCTCCTCAACCTTTGCCAATAATATCGCTCAACCTCATTTGTACACTGCAATGGATTTCTCGTTGACCGTGCATGAAACGACGTCATGACGTTGAAGCCTCGGGATCGACTGGCTACACTGGCCTGACTCGAACGAGCATCTGTGGCTGGTCCTGAACTCGAACTTGAATGTGAGGTACCCATGGCTCGTGAGGATGAAACAGGACTACTGGCACTGTAATGGGTGTAAAACTCGTTCAAATCTGCCTTGAGTGCTGTGATAAACGACTTAGCCTTCACTGCCCCGAGAACCTCTGTTGCCCACCATTCTACCACTGCCAATTTCAATCGGAGGTCGAGGATCGATGCTATGAACAATAATCTATTTATCTTCTCAACTTGCCCCCAATATTTATCATATTTGGACTGCATCTGTGGTGCCATACCAGATAACAATCCACTCGGGTCAGCACAACCTTCTTTCAAGTGGTGGTGTAGTATGGAGATCTCGCTAAACCACATGTTTGCCGTCGCATATGCAGATCCAGAAACCCGCATTGTGATGTCATAAAAGATTTGTAAAAATGTGACAAACTCGGATATATGTTGCCAATCGATGTTGTCTGGCGGACCGAGCCCCCTTCCATCAGGCTCCAGTAAGGCATACCTCAAACCTCCATCCTCAATCTCCAGCCGCTCAAATGCCTTCTGGTACTTTTGTGCCACATCCAACATCAGATATGTGGAGTTCCATTGAGTTGGAACATCCAGGCACAACATCTTTGAAGACTCAATCCCAACCTGTTCTGCTATTGCCTTGAACTTTTGTAGCTTTTGGGGAGAAGCCATCGCGTACCGCATAATGTTGCGGACTTTCTTGATAAAGTCGTCTACATTTTCCAACCCCTTAGCTGTTTCATCATTGAAAAATATCTAATTATCATAATAATTAAAAAAATGATACTATTTTCAAAGACTTTAATCATAAAAATATTAAAATAAAAATACAAAATTAAAACCAGAAGGACTCACCAACAATAAGGTTGATTATATGAGCAGTGCATCGAATGTGGATATACTGGTGATTTTTAATCACATATTCTCTCGTCCTCGTATTTATGATAAACCATTCGATGGCGGTCTCATTTGCACTGGCATTGTCAACTGTAACGCATAATATTTTTTGGATGCCCCAATCAACCAAACAATCATCCATCTCTGCTCCTATCGATGCACCCTTATGATCAACTATTTCTTTAAATCCAATAATCCTTTTTTGAAGATTCCACTTACTATCAATGTAATGTGCTGTGATACACATGTACGAGGTATTCTGTACCGACGTCCATGTGTCGGTCGTAAATGACACTCTCTGGCCAGTGGTGAAGAACATCTTCTTCATTTCTGCCTTTTTCCTCATATGCATCTTCATACAATCTCGCATCACTGTATAACGGGATGGGATTGGAAATCTTGGTTCAAGCAGCTTCACAAAATACCGGAACCCATCCTTGTCAACCGTGGTAAAGGGCATCTCATATTTTATAATCATCCTCGCAAGCGCCTCACGAAACATCTTCTCACTGTATTGAGGGACAACTAGATTCCTTATCTGTGTCCCTGTCCCATCAGTGGCTGTAGAAGTCTCGTAGCTAAGATTAGTTTGAGACCCACCTGCGTCTGCATTTGATAATTTATTACTAATATTAGTCTTAAATGAAAATTAAATAGGATCATAATCACAAAACTAAGTAGCATATAAAGCAAGACACTAACCTCTTGATGCCATCCCCTTCACTATTTGGTAGCACTTGCAACCATTTAGATGTGCTAAAAGGCAAGAAGTGCCTTGCCTTTTTGAATGACACTCAACTCGAGCGCTACAATGATTGCACTCAGCCCGTGGGTTCTAGGGATCCCCACCCTCAACCTTCTCAAAATGTTCCCATGTCCACGATCTTTTTTTATTTGACCGTGGACAGAGTGGCCTCGCAGCTGCAGGGTGTACTGGTACATTCGGATCCTGAATCGGATCGTCCCCAAGGCCCATCTCCTCCTCCTCCATAAACTGGTCGGGATCTTCCACTTCCAATTCTATGTCGATTGGAAGTGGAAATCCACTGCTAGCACACGAGGTTTGTGCTCGAGTGGAGGGTAGCCGACTACGACTCGAAGCTGCAGCGTGGAGCGCCGAAGGAGTCCTACCATTCGGATTCGGAGTCTCATGGGGAGTCGGAGTCCCACTAGCACTGCGTGAGGGATCCATCTGTTTGTAATTGTAGACCTAGAATTCAAGTATAATAATATAAAAAATGTTAGTAAATTCCTAAAAATTATAATGTTATAGTGTAGCAAAATACAATATTAGGAAACTGTTATTAGGTGAAAGTTCATGACTTGTACTGAATACAGAAATCATGACTTGTTTCTAAAGTATTTTTTTATAAGTAAAATATTTCTATCTAAGTGTTTACACACAAATTTATTTAATTATCAAGAAATCATCCAACCATTACAATCAAAGTTTGAAGTCCTGACCCAGTATAATGTAATTTTCTCTGGAAAAAAAAAAAAACTTGTGGAATTGAATATATGCATCTTGTTTGGTGAATGGTGATGGTTTTTAATGGCAAACAACTGGAATGGAAAAGAGAGAAAATAAATACTCTAGAAACAAAATAAGGCACATTAGAGCCTTCAATGATGTAATTATAAATTTATAAGCTTTTATACACTGAAAAGTGTTTGAAAATTACTTGGAAAAAAATGTTTGAAAATTGGAACATAGCAACTAGCAAGCTGCCAAGCATGTAGGGCATAGATCAATATAATTATCTCAATTATAGGAGAGGCCAGAGGGCTCATGATTAAGACGCTTACCTGTAATGATCCATATTAGTTTTATGCTAATCATTATGAGTTGTTTTGGTTTTGCTAATTCCTAATTAATCTCTCTCTCTCTCTCTCTATATATATATATATATAATATATATGTAAGTGTGTATGTCATATGTGATCATTTTTGGAATAATATAAGTAGTAGATAGTTTCACTTCTCATTTGCCTAACTTTGTAACTAAAGTGTGGCATCCCGATTCCCGTTGTGTTTCAATAACTTTGTAATTAAAGGTGTTGGACGGTATTAATATTATCACCTAATTATGCTTTGGTTTCTTAACACCACGAGCTTCCATTATTAATATTTCATGATGTGATCCGTACTCATATTTGTAGGATGAGTTGATCTCTCCCTTTTTGGCTGTTCTAATTGATGATTTGATCTATTCTTGGAAAAAATTATTAATTAGAGCGAGTTTGAATTTTGATTACATAAAATCAAATTATTTTATTTCATTTTATATAATAAATATTTAATAAAAAAATTAAATTCATCTCAACCTATTTCATACATTCCAACAAATATTTCAATATATTTATATTCAAACAAATGATCTCAATAATAAATATAACCTATAAAGTACAAACATTAGTATTTAACTACAATATATATATTATTTTTTTAATAAAAATGGTCCAAGTTTGAATAAACCTTCTTGCTGAGTTTTACATTTAAATAGAATACACAACGACATTTAATTAGGCCAAATTCGAATTTTTTTTTCTCAATGACATTTCATCGAACAATTTACACTTTACACATATTGTCAAAACACACAATATAAACTCAAAATTATTTTATTTCATTTTATATAACAAATATTTAATAAAAAAATTAAATTCATCTCAATCTATTTCATACATTCCAACAAATATTTCAATATATTTATATTCAAACAAATGATCTCAATAATAAATATAACCTACAAAGTACAAACATTAATATTTACAATTTTACATATAAGTTCAAATCATTTGAGATCGCGACGGCGCGTCAATATTCAAAGTTCAAAACTTCAAACACAACCTACACTTTATTTTGTAAGTACATAACACTTAACAGAACAGGTAGTTTATTTTTTTTTACCTACAATATATATATATATATATTATTTTTTTTAATAAAAATGGTCCAAATTTGAGTAAGCCTTTTTGCTGAGTTTTACATTTAAATAGAATACACAACGACATTTAATTAGGCCAAATTAGTTATTTTTTTTCTCAATGACATTTCATCGAACAGTTTACACACATTGTCAAAACATACAATATAAACTCGAAATTATTTTATTTCATTTTATATAATAAATATTTAATAAAAAAATTAAATTCATCTCAATCTATTACATACATTTCAACAAATATTTCAATATATTTATATTCAAACAAATGATCTCAATAATAAATATAACCTACCAAGTACAAACATTAGTATTTACAATTTTACATATAAGTTCAAATCATTTGAGATCGCGACGGCGCGTCAATATTCAAAGTTCAAACACAACCTACACTTTATTTTGTAAGTACATAACAGAACATGTAGTCTATTTTTTTTTACCTACAATATATATATTATTTTTAAAAAAAAATGGTCCAAGTTTAAGTAAGCCTTCTTGCTAAGTTTTATATTTAAATAGAATACACAATGACATTTAATTAGGCCAATTTTGAATTTTTTTTTCCCAATGACATTTCATCAAACAGTTTACACACACTGTCAAAACACACAATATAAATTCCAACCATTCGCAATATAATAACATACACAACTCACAAGCCTACCAACTCAAATAATCACATTAAAATAATACATTTAATTAGTTTTAATTTGTTTTAATTACCCCAATTCGAATTCGCCGATTCGGAGGGCTAGCGGCCAGCGGGCGTCGGGCGACGTCGTGGAGCAACGGCGGTGTGAGAGAAGCGGCGCCCACCGGAGGTTCGGAATCGCCGTTGGAGAAGACGAGTAGCGCTGCACTGGAGGATGGACTTCGGAGCCTCAGCTGCGGACGGGAGGAAGAAGAAGGAAGAAGAACTGAAGAAGAAAGAAGAAGAAAGAGGCCGCTGGGTATAATAAACCCTAGACTAAACGACGCCGTTCCTATTTAATTGGAACGGCGTTGTTTAGCTAAATTAAATAAACAAAAAAAAAAATGCAAAACGACGTCGTTTTGCATCTGTTTTTTTTTTAAAAAAAAACCTCGGAGTTCGGAGTCGGAATTCGGTATAAAATCTGACTCCAATTCCGAAATCCGACTTCGACTTCGGAGTCGGAAATTTCTGACTCTGAATTCCAAATTCCGAATTCCGACACCGATCGGAGTCGGAATTGGAGCGGAGTTCGGACGGAAGTCGGAACTCGGAAATTTTGTCCACCCCTATAAGAATAGATAAAAAATAAATGAAAAAAAAAACTGAAAAAAATAGGCTATTCGGAATTTCGGAATATCTTCGGTACATGTATCGAAGGACCGTGAACGTGTAGCGGTACTCTTATATTTTTTTTTATCTTTTTATTTAAGAATTTTTCTAACGGGCTATTATGTTAATTTAAAATCATGGGCCCAGATTCCGCCTATTTTGCACGCCAGTTCAGTTCGGCCCAAACACCATGATCAGCTGTATCTCGGATGCACAATAACGGAAAAAGATAAAAAGGTTGAATCGTATGGAATAAGAATAAACACGCATTAACCAGGTTACGCCGAAGGCTACTCAAATACATCGACAATACCAAGAGCAACTTGCCCTTCTTCCGCCGCTCTCTCTATATCGGACTATCTTCCAAAGGAAAATCGAACCCTGATCTTCTCTTCTTCAGATCTGAGTCTCTTCTCCACTGGTACGCCTATTCTTCTTTGCTTTTTATTTTTAAGCTTTTACTGATTTGTATTTGATTTCTACTTACTTCCTTCGGAGTATTGATTTTCCATTAAATTATCTATTTTTTCCATCTTCTTTTGTGTTCTCTTTCCTCCTGTACTAAGTTTCAGATAAGAAAATTTTTCCCTTCGGCTGATTTTGGATAATTAAGGTTTGTTTGATAAAGGCTATAAATTCTCGAGGCAAAGAAGCATTTAGGTCAGGGTTTAAATTTAACAATCCGATCGTTTGCCTCTAAAAAAGGAAATATTGAATGAATGGATCGAAAATTTTAAGATCAACTGTATCTTGTGTATTTTTCTTTTTCCTTGGGGATCCTGTGGACAATTCGGGATTTTACGATGAGTTGCTTGAGATCGATGACTGAGATAGGCGATATATGGTATTGCGGTTATTAGTTTAAGACAGCTGGAATGCATAGTCACTGAAGCAGTTCCGAACTGACAAATTATTAGGCACTCATAGAGTATGGACACATGGTACTTACTACTCATCATATCATAGGATGTGATGTCAACTAAAATTGATGTTTACATAAGCAATTTTTTACTTTTATAGTATGTTGTCTTAGGATGAGAGTGACACATCATCTGTACTCCGGTATTACCTAATGGCTACCACTTTTCCAAACTCAAGGGGTTGAATCTACAGCTGGGTTCAATGTTTTTTTATTGGCACTGGGTGTTCGAGAACAAAGTTTTGGCTAATCCTGAGGTGCATAGATCCTCGATAAGGAGTTTCTTGCAAGTGCACCTTGGGATATTCAAGGTGAAGTTTCCCCAGTCCAATGATTCCTAGAAATTGTTTGCACCCAGGAGTATTTGAACCTTAGACCTAGAGGGAATACTATCTAGACCAAGGCTTTTACCACTTGAGACAATCTCGAGGGGTTTCTATATTACTATTTGCAAATATATATACTTTATAATTGCAATACATGGAGTAACTTGGAGAGGCTCCCCAACATAATATAATAATAATAATAAATAAATGGAGTAAGTGTGAGGAAATAAAATATTATAGATTGAAAAAGCACTTCATTGGTCTTGTAATAGATTTTAATGGTTTGAATCTCCATAACTTGCTTGTAGCTCTAGACACTCATGACTAGGTGTTGCTCTTGTATATGTCTTGTGCACTTGGGCTATGCCTATTTCTATCAATAAAATATTTGCTGATAAAAAATAAATTACAATAAATGCTGTGCTTATTTTCGTTACTGTGGAATGCCTTGCTGGATACAGATATTTTTGCAGTTTTGCATTTGCTGAATGATGTGAGGCCATTTTTTTTTTGTACAAAATAAATTTCTGGTGCTCATGGCTTATCATTGCTTCTTGTGCTTGAGAGCTAATTTTTTTTTCATGTTTTTCTTGCTTGAAATGGCTGGTTGTGCGTGATTGGTGTGAGCCAATATATTTATATATATATAGGTTTCAGAGTTCCTTTTTCCAAATAAAAAATTAGGTTTTTTACATCCGAGTGGACTTCTCTGAAATTGAATAAAAATAGTGCAGCTTAAAACATGTCGGAAGAGGTGGAATACCGCTGCTTTATTGGGGGCCTTTCATGGTCAACATCTGACAGAGCTTTAGAAGATGCATTTGAAAAGTTTGGAAAGCTTCTTGAAGCAAAGGTAATAATCCTTTTATTACATTTGAATGCTTTTTTCCTGGGATCCTTTTGCTCGCATGAGATTTTGCTTTTCTCTTCGTAATGGTTATGTGTACGCTTCAATTTGAATCTAGTTTCTTATTGTGTTTTGTATTGTGCTGGAGTTTGGTTCTGCTATAGTCCTGATGAAGTGAGTTCCTAAGCTGAAATATGACTTACTTTGGATAGAATCATTTTCCTTGAGCTTTTTTTTTTCCCACTTGATTCAGAAGGAAAAATATGCAATGTTTACCAAATACACATGTTGATGGTCTGAAATCATTTATTGTGTTGTAACTGACACTCATTAAACTGTTGAATTTTTCGCATGTGAATTGCATTGCAGGTTTTATGGTCATTAATGAGATTCTGATGGATAAGGTGTTTTTTTCTTTATGTAGGTGGTTGTTGACAAGTTCTCTGGGCGTTCCCGTGGATTTGGGTTCGTCACTTTTGATGATAGGAAAGCAATGGAGGATGCTATTGAGGAGATGAATGGAATAGATTTAGATGGGCGGACTATTACTGTTGATAAAGCTCAGCCTCACCAAGGCTCAGGTAGAGATCATGATGGTGACCGCAGCCGTGACCGTGGTCGTGATCGTGACCGTGGTCGTGACTATGGAGGGGGGCGTGGATCTAATGGCGGAGAGTGCTTTAAGTGTGGGAAGCCTGGACATTTTGCTAGGGAGTGTCCAAGTGAAGGGGCGAGAGGGGGAAGGTATGGGGGCAGGGATGATAGATCCAGTGGTGGTGGCGGCGGTGGCGGTGGGGGTGGCCGTTATGGTCCTGATCGGAATGGTGATCGATTTGGTGGGCGCAACAGGGATTCTGGTAGCCGTGGAAATTCTGGAGCTGATCGGTACAATCGTGACCGCAGTGGACCTTATGAACGACGCAGCACTGGAGGTGGAGGTTTTCGCTCTGGATAGGAGTTACGATTGTGGTATGCAACGTAAACTGAACTTTGCATGTCGTTTGTGGTTACTTTTGGCTGTGTCTGAATTATGTCATTATGGCATTTCAGGTTTGGAGCAGAGGTGCTTCAGTTACTGTCCTCAAATGCGTTCAAGTTTCTTTGCTGGATGCAATCTTATGAATATTGTCTGGGTGGATCTGTTTAGTATATCAGTAGTTTGAAGTGCAAAAAATGGCATGAATACTCACCTGCTTTGTGTTCCTAAAATGCTCAATTGGATGTTTTGGTCCGGGATATTGTGCTTGCTTGACATGGACTTTCGAAATTGGTCTTGTAGTCTGTGATTGCCATTATTGCTGCTGGATATCTTGTGACTCTCATGCATAGAATTCCAAATACCACGTAATTGCTGCCCGATCCTCCTTATTGACCCTATCTCAATAGGAATCGCAGAATCAGAAGCTTTTTGGTTGGATGGGTGTTTGGAGGGACCAATTCATGGGTATGTCATTGGGAGTTTGCTTCTTTTCACTTGGGGAGTAGAAGTGGTTTTAGAAGTAGAGTTCCCATTTTGGCTACCCTGTTTCAGTATGGTACTAAAAACAGGAGTCAAGCGGGTAATATATTTTTCTTATACGTGCATGGTGGTTCTTGATTCATTCATTCATTGCTCTATATTGATGTCCTTAACCTTTTGGCAGGATGCTTCGCTATATATGCTCTTTATGGATACAAATTGGGTTACTTTGTTGCTAATTGGACATGTGTGGTTTTAATTTAACATAAGCCATCTACAAATTAATTCAACATAAGCCTCACTCCTCTTCTGCTCGGCGCACTGTTGGAGAGATCCTCCCATTTTTCTGGAAAAAATGTGGGCAGGCTTAACTTGTTGAGGTTCTCGATGAATGCAACAACGGCTGCCCTTGTTTTTTGTGCCTTTTTCCCTCTTATGGACATATGTTCTGCAATGCTCTTCTTGGAAGGAAGATTTTTGCTCACCTTGTTTTTTTCCGGTATGTGCTATAGTTAATGATTCCTTGGTCTTGTTTCCTGAGTTCGAGATATTCATTTCACTTCTTGATCCTTAAGAGTTGGTTAGCAGTCAGATTTCCTTTGAAGAATATTTTTGCCTTCACCCCTAGTCCTTTTTGTGAATTAACCTCTCATCAGGGAATTACGTTATATTTTCGATTATCGTAGAATTTTCTTACTATTGTTTTACCCACATTGTTCCCAATGAAATGTTGGTCCTTTTGTATGGGGTGGTGAGTATTTTGCAAATTTTGATCTCTGAGAAACTTATTATTAAATCATGCATGTGTAATTGATTGATGATCTGTGAATCTGTATGCAGGTTTGTCTCATATTTAATTCTTTTATACTTTACTTGTAGAGCTCGATCCGGCTTGTATCGTTCTTATGATCAATCATGTTTGTTCAAAGGAAGTAAAATTGGATGATCATTATGATCGAGTGAGGTGTTAATCGGAGAAAATGATACAACTCTTTTTACAATATTTTATACAATTCTGTTTTAATTGAAGGTATTTATTTTGTAAAACAATTTATAATAGCAATATCGTTTTATAAAAATATTCTTACTGTAAAATATGATTGTAAAAATAGTTGTACGTGTAGCATTGCTCTTAAATAGATAGATTGATGATTGTGAGTCTTGTAGTAATTTTGGTTCATAGGACTGAAATAAGCATCTTACTTTTATATTAGATTTGCATTTTATTCTGATGTTTGAATGAGCCGAAGTGATTTATGGACTAAGAAGAAATGAGGGTTAACGAATAACGAGCGTCTTCTCGAAGTCTTTGCTAATGGGTTTCCCAGCAATTAAATTAGAGAAGGGTATATTTATGATCATCTTATGATTATAATTATTATTATTATTATCATCATTTTAGCACATTTTGATGTGATATTAAATGATTAGAATAAAAATAAAAGATGATAAATAACTTTTCAATTATTTGATATCACATATTAGATAGGGGTGTTCAAGCAGGTTCCAGACCGGAAATCCGAGTCAACCCGACCCGGAACAAAATAGCTAAAACCGGTTTGGACTCCAACCCGGATTCACCCAGGTTGAAATCCAGGTTGGATTCGAAAATCCGGTTTCTGGATTTCAAACCATTTTTTGAAAACCATTCTTTTTTTTAATTTATAAAACTGGTATTATTACTTTTTTTTGAGAAATTTGTTTTGAAAATATTTATAAAAATTTTTTTATTTTATTATCAACAAATTTCTCAACAAAAAAATAATAATACAAACTTAAAAAAAAAAGGTTTAAAATTCGGAAACCGGATTTTCGGGTCTAACCCGGATTTCAATTCGGGTGAATCCGGGTTGGAGTCCAAACCGCTTTTAATATGAGTTCTGGATCTAATTTAATATGGGTTGAAAACCAGAATTGGGTATCCGGATATCCGGATTTCGAACTGGACTAGGAAAAAAATGGGCCCGGATGAACACCCCTAATATTAGAGGATGATGGTTAAAAGAATTATAAGTACAAGAAATCATGTCTTTTGCCGCGTCAGATTTTGTCTCAAATGAAAGGAAAAAAACGTTGCAAAAAATCGTTTCCAGCGATTTAAAATCGACGCAAGGAGGTTGGAAAAATATTGATTTTAATGTGCTATTCTAGCGAAATCTAAAAATTGCTGTAAATGCATGTCCTTTGTGGTAAATAAATTTTGCCGGAAATAGTCCATAAATCCGCCAAACATACTTTTTAATCGTGGTTAAAACTATTTGCGGCGAGTAAAATTGCCGTAAATAGGATCACGAAATCTCATTATATGAAATTTCACATTATATATTTTTATGCATATATTTTTAATAATTGAAATGGTATTCAATTGAATTGATATCCAAACCCCATCCATTCCTCCTAACAAGTAATTGACACATTAATTGTATAAATTAAACAAGGAAATGTCAAAACATACTTGAACAAGTTAGTCTTCATTTAAAGCTTGATATTAGCCTTTATGGTTACTTTAACGATTAGACTAGATGAGCCACCATGAGAATTTAATTAGTTTTGTATCGAGACAGGTGGTAGTAAATTTGGTATTTGTAAATTATAATTCTAAATTTCTTAAAATTTACACTGACAGGTAATGTAACTATCTTGTTTCTATAGAATGCATAAGATGTCCTGAAAAATTGGTTCTCATAGTAGGTTCCAAAGATTCTAAAATACAAATTATATATAAATAAATATTAAACTATTATATCACACACACACATCTAAAAATTAAGTACGTTATAATTTAAGGCAAAAAAAATAAAATAAAGCACAATAGAACAACTAAAATGATTGCTTATATTCAAGCGCTATAAATCTAAAAATAAAGAGCAGAATAATTAAACATTTATCGTGAAAACTACTAAGAGGCTAGGTGGTCGATCTATTTCTTGCATCAGATGAAATCATCTGACCACCTGTTTCAACGTCACAGTATACCACAGTATATCAATAACACTTGAAATACCAAAGGAATTAATGTCACAACATGTCAATAACACACGAACTCCAAAGTCAGTTCATCAATAAATGCAGGTATCAGTAAAGTATGCAAAACAAGATAGGACAATAAGAAGAAGATTGAAAAGCTTATGATCAAGAAAGGTAAATTCACCTTCCGGATAGCATCTAGTTCATAGAACAAAACTTCGTAGAACTGTTCCTCACTCACACCATCCTTGGAAATAACATAGGTTATATTAGATAACAGAAAACATGTATTTAGAATGCAGTGACAGGAGAATTGACCACACCTACAAAATATGATACGTTGTGGTTTCTAACTAGTTGCTCTACAAAGAGATACGAGTAGTTCCCTATACCAAAAAAGACAGCAACTCAAACCTACTTCACAAAAGCTCCATCCTGATTTTTTTAAAAGCATACAAACTTGATATGTAAAACACCAATTCTCTTGGACACAAAAACAAAAGAATTAATTATAGAAGTGAACATGACTTGTGAACAATTAACTATCCATTTGATTAAAAAAACAAAAGGAATAGGCAGAAGTAATCAGACTTCAGATCCAAAACCAAACAAAATTCAACCAACAAAAATATAAAAACTAACTGAGAGAAGATCCAGCCAAAGAGACCATACCCACATCAAAAAAGCAGAATTCAGGTTTGATTTACCACACATATACCTGTACAGACATTTGGATCCATTAGGATTTAGTATCATAAGCCATTATTATATTCTTTACAAAAGGAAAACAAAGGAAGCCAATATCTCTATAGACTATCTTCTTCTTCCAACTTAAATCACGACCTAAATCAGGATCAAAATAAGACGTGAATACAACATATTAGCTGTTAACCAAACTACGCAACAAAAGAGCTTCCAAACATTGTCCTAGGTTTGTAGAAAATCATTTATTATTGTGGAAAAAAGATATGCATGCGCATGACTTACTACAGAAACCCAAAAAAAAAAAAAGGATTACCATTGGATTACTATGGAAAATGGAAAATTTTGTTATTAATAAAGCTGCAAAACCATATAAAAATTAGAACACTCAAAAAGAATATAAAGGTAACTTCAGTAACATTCAATATAAGCCAAACCATTATAAAGAAGGCATAATTAAAATCACATTGAAAGACATGTAGTAAAATATATCAAGAAAACATGAATAGGTATGAAATATTCAGGAAGTATGTTATGCATCTATCTCCAAGAGCATAAGCAAGTTCAGGAAAATTGAATATCTATTTCCACAACAGAGTATCTATTTCCAGTTTTTCTAATGCTGGTTAAGTCGTGGGTGGACATTGCTTACGTGCTCTGGAATGGGAAAGAACAGAGGAGTGGAGACGAAAAACTGGTTCCGGGGGGGGGGGGGGGGGGGACATTTAGAGTGTTTTTGGCAAGACTCTGATTGTTTGCAACCAACCCTAGTAATCTTTAACATTTGATTAGTTTGAGGTATTGCATATAGATAAATGTTTTTTGGTTTACAAAGAAATCTCATAAAATTAAATTCACAAATTAATATGACTTAATATAGTACATTATATTGTAAAATTTTTTTATAATAAATTAAATCTAACTTATTATATTTAACCACATCAAATATTTCAGCACTGAATATTATGATCTCATTGTCAATTTTCAATTCAAAAATGACTTTATGGTTTTAAAATGCCTCTTTGCTATATTAGTTTCCCCTTGTTTTTAACTATAAAGTGTACTAAACATTACTAAATGATGGGATTTTGGTGAATTTGGTGAATCTCTCTCCGGGGGATAATTAGAAAGCAGAAGAATTAATACCCACTTTGGGATTTTGCCTTGAACAAGAAGTTTCTTATATGTTTCCATCATGTGGGTCGGACAGATCCTTCCCTCCGATAACACCCCAAACGAAAAGTAGACAAAGAAACATAGATGCAACTCCCACCGTTTTTCTTTTCTATATTCCCTTTTTAGGTTCTCTTAATTTTGGGCATTTTTTAAAAAAATCTCTACAATCAATACAAAAAAAAATAAATTTTTGTGTTAATTTAATTAAGATCAAATAATTATTTGTAATCAAATTTTTGAATTTGATCGTAATTAAATAGTAATTTTTTTTTTATAGTGAATTATATAACTTATTATATTAATATAATGTGAATTAAAAATATATTCACGCGGCGGCGCGGCACTGAATATTATGATCATAAATTGATACGCTGAAATATCATATTGTGAACAAGAAGTTTCTTATATGTTTCCATCACGTGGGTCCGACAGATCCTTCCCTCCGATGGCACCCCAAACGAAAAGTAGACGTTAAAGAAACATAAAAGATGCAACTCCCACCCATTTTCTTTTCTATATATATTCCCTTTTTAGGTTCTCTTAATTTTGGGCTTTTCTTTTTTTTTTTAATCTCTACAACTATGTAACTTATTATAATATAATGTGAAGAAATATGTTCATGCGGCCATTAATATTTGATCACAAGTCCCAATCTAGAGAGTCGTACTTACGCGTCGATCGTATATATATATGTGATCTTTTAGTTTTGAAGAACCCAATTATTATATATCGAACAAATTATATATTGATGTTCGCTATAGCTAGTTGATACGAACGATCTAGAATATGCATCATGATCAAAAACCACGTCCTTTTATAAAAAGTTTAATTAATGTTATATTTCATACTCCATTCTTAACTAAGACCAGTAGTACTACTGAAATTCCGAACTTTTCCACGAAAAATTCTTTGACGTTTTTGAAGGCGGATCCATTTAATGCTTGACTCTCCCCCCCCTCTCTCTGCATGGTACGTAGTACTCCAAGTTGACATGATGATCATCAATAAGCTAGCATCTGGCTAGCTAGATTGTTCTTATACTGAAAATATGTTAAAAATATGATATTCAGGTCAGAGAATTTAAAATTATTATAAGAAAATTATTTATTAACAATCAGTTAATTTTAATAAAATAATTATTTATAATAAAAATTAATCACAAATAATTTTTTCATCATAATTAATTAATCATAAAAATTCTTTTTTTGTAATGATCTTCTTGGAATGAGTGTCACTAAAACAGCTTTGACGTTGATCAAGAACAATTTTTTCGATTAAATTAAATCTACAACTAAATCTTAGGGTTGGAACTACGTACGTCCGCACGTACATGCATGCAGTATCGTATATTATATATATATATATATATATATACACACACACACACAGCATCATGTACATGATATATGTATATGGTTATCACATGCATGGTTTTCAATTTACATGAATATCATTTTCTGCTGTATATATATTACATAACGTTGAATTACTTCATAAATCAATTAATTAAGTGGAAGGAATCTTTACTTTAAACAAGTAGTTAATTCCATGCATGCAGGGTCATTCATGTTGATTCTTTTGCAAAACTATCTTCATTAATTTGGAGAGTACCCTAGCCTTGTTTTTCAGCCACTACGTCTGGGCATGGGATTCTGAGCATGAGAAGACAACGTCCGATCACTTTATATATATAATCTGGGCCACTATATGGTATAAATTCAATATAAAGACAATATATAGGAGACAAAAGCATATTCATACATATATTATTTATCGTATCATCCATCAACGTCATCTAGTCATGTTAGCTAGAGAGAAATTACTAATATCAAACTAGCCTTTAATTTATAAGGTACTAAGTACGCCTAGAATAATTCATATATATACCAAGTTATATATAACAACAAAAATGATCGAAATTATAAGGAGATCATCTCGATTTGCAGATCAAAGATTTATCTGTATCTAATTCGTTTATCTCTTTCTAGTTTCTACCATCAATATTATATAATACCAGGTACGTACAAGAAGACGGCCTGAACTAATAAGAACTAGCAGAGAGATGATCATGAAGAAAACCATAAAAAAAAAAAAAAAAAAACAGTAAAAAACGCGCGCCTGGCTAATTTGATAAGAGAAATATATTACAGTACAATAGTAATTTCAAAGTCTGATGTGCTTTTATAATATGATTGTCATAATATTGTAAAATGACTTCTATTATAAAGTATCAAACAAATCTCAGATTAAACTACGTATGATTAATAGTAAGTACTCTCTTTAAAACTTATATAATAGTCCTCGATCGTATGATTAATTATTAGAGTCCAGCAGAACCAACAAGCTTGGTTAAGCCAAAAGTAACTCCCATGGCCATCCATCCTCCAATCAAAACCCTCAAAGAAGACTTCACCAAAGGAGCCTTCCCTAGCACTGCACTCAACCCTCCAAACCATAGCAGCGCAAAGCTCACGACCACTACTACCACCCCAACCCTCACCGCGTAATCCTTCACAAAGGCCGCCCCAAGTAGCGGCACCAACGCCCCCACCGCAAACGAAACTGCCGACGCCCCGGCCGCCTGCCACGGGTTTGGCAATTTCGCCTTCTCGGCGTCTAGCTCCTCCGCTCCCATGTTTCGTGTCCGACCGGCCGCCTGATCTCTCGTCATTTGAGCCATTTCGATGTCGTATTGTGAGTAGACGGAAACCAGCTCTCCGATGGCCATGCTACAAGCTCCGGCAACCATACCAGCGATACCCGTGAGGATCATAGTCTTGACATCCTTCTTTACGGCTCCAACTCCCATCATTAGGGATGCAGTGGAGAGCAACCCATCATTGGCGCCCAAGATGGCAGCTCTTAGCCACTGTGATCTTTTAGCATAATCAAATACCATGATGTCCTGTTCTTGATCTTCTGGTTCATTATTATGTGCGGCCTCTACGTCGAAAGGAATATTATTATTGGGTTTCTTAACGGAATTAGCTTGGTCGGGAACTTGATTGATCGCCATGGAAGAAATGAAAGGAAAGAAAGCTAGTAACCTGAAAAAGGGATGGAGATAGATATGGAGAGTGTGGAGGGCACACGCCCCCAGGGTTTGCTATTTATAGATGAAGTAATATATGGTAAATAGGTAGAGGACATGGGCTCTGAAAAACAACATATAAAAAAAAGGAATCGTAGGAAAGTGGATCATCATGTGGTGGTGGATGCTAGCTAGCTATCTACATGGGACGGGCTGACATGATCAAAGTGGTGTCGCGATCTTGGAATCTAATGCGTTCACACACGAAAAAGCTACGTTGGCTATTATATAAATCTAGCTGCATGCAGAGGCTTGAGCTCCACTCCCACGTATATATACAAATTTGGTGGGATCGATATAAATTAATCGGAAATCATGTGTTCCTTTTTAATTTTCTTCTTCTTCTTTCGGCCTGATGATCTCTTTTCTCGATCTGAGAGGGAGGCCGAATCGTGAATGAATTAATCAGGCCGTGGGGCGGAAAGAATTAGTTGCGTGGTTGATTTTGTATTTGTTATTTTTAATTAATAGATATTGATCAGTACTTTAATTCTGATTTGCAAGACTACTACTTAATTCACCACGTCCCTCGTGCAGATCAGGGATTTGATTCCAACCATAAATATTATATAAAAATGCACACACAGATGCAAAGAGTAATCATGAATTGCCCACCAGAAAATAGAAAATTTGAATGATCAAATATTTAAAAATTCCGTTAATTAGCTAGCTAGCTACATATATATATATATATATATATAGAACATATTAATATTCAATAAGAGATTATGATCACTAGTGATTTAATTCATGATCGATCCTCCTTCATCGATAAGAGAAATGATTTGTACAATCGTACGCGTATTCCTATATATGATTATGGAAGATTTATGCATTCTAAAAGTATATGTATATATATATATGCGTATGCATGATGATCTTTTATTTTCTTGTAAATTATGTGTATTTTTACCAGCTATCTAAAGTTCGTCAATCGTCTCAGTTAATTTGATTTATCGGCGAAGATTACGAAGTTCATAATATTATTGGGGCCGATAGAAGATCATAATATTGGATACTAATTATATATACTCTCCACAAAATATATTCACCCATGTCCGTACTGTAGATTTTACTCATGATGCGCTTCAAATTCGTTAATATATTACAAAAAAATTAAGTTTTTATGACTAATTATTTGTGATAAAAAGATTTTTTACAACTCATTTTGATTATAAATTATTATTTTATTAAAATTAATTAATTATAAATAAATAGTTTTCTTATAGTGATACACCGATTGAATATTTTAAAATGTTTCGAAAAAGCTTGAAAATCATCATGATGGCCATCGAGTCAAGCTTATAAATTTAGTAATGCAGATAGATGATCGAACTCGCACTACGCCCAAAATATCAAAAAATAGATCAAAGCTGGGATCCATGTATAAGAAACATCATGAGCAAGTAAGTGGAGCTCATGCTTTTAAAATATATATGTTATATAATAGCCTCGAGTGTGAACACATTGAGATCCTTTGAAACTGACAACAACGATTTCCACTGGTCTAGCTCCACACGCCTAGATAGTGTCAATAGTCATTCAACGAAAGCCCGAATTAATTAATATTTCGTTCGATATTGGGGTCCCGGACAAACTACATGCATGTACAAGTAATGGGGGATCGAGGCCAATATTGAATTTGATTAATTTACCAAAACACCATTGCCTTAATTAGAGCCGCCATGCATATTTTTGTTTTGTTTCACTTAATCTTATACATTAATTGTATAAGATGTGATACATGTGAAAACAAAACTAGCAGTCTTAGCTCACCATACAAAACTAGATGTTCAGAAACAGTTATTAGCAATTTGAAAGTAGAACAAAATCCTCGATCTGGCCATTACTTCAGTAATTTGAATAGCTTTAGTGCTACCTGCGTTGCAGAATAGAAGTTTTAAAGAAAAGATGCAAATCAAAGTAAAAGAAATCAATTTCCTTATAATTGAAGAAGAATATTACTTACACATTTGTCAATACAAGACCAGTAATCAAAATACTGTCCAGTGCAGTGCTTCTACCCAGTTTCATCTCCTTTGATCCTCTTAACACATGCCTATAACAAACTAAAATATTACAATGACAACTCACCTCCCTTCCCAAATCTTAAAAGTGATTTATTTTCACAATGATCTCACTCAGGTGGAAGACAGGCATCATGTTGATCAACGAGGGAGCCGTACTACTTGATAAAATCCATGACATAAATCATGAAGCAGGAAAGCCCATACATAATTTTTTTTTATGAAATTAGGACAGCTAACACCAGCTTGCTCAACCCTATGAAAATACTGAAACAAGCCCCCCAAAAAAAAAAAAAAAAAAATACCTGCCTACTTGATTTCCTTTAGTTTCTTTCGGTCCTTGTTCTGTACTACCATATTACATCCAATATTATCCGGTTTCCACTTCTATCTGAACAAAAGCTCCTCTCATGAGATATACTCCCTCCATCCCAAGTTGTCTGTCCAAACCCCAATTCTGAAAGGTCTCATCGTTCCACTTTGAAAGGCATGCAATGAACATGATTTTGATATCTTTACTTTTGATAAGCAGTTTAAATATCTTTTCTAATATGTCCTGTGTTATTTAAAAAGTATGTACCTTGTGCCCTTTTCAACTCTAATACAATGATGTGCCAGAAGTTTTTAAACAAACTACTAAACAGGAAATTTATTTCTCGACTCCTCAAATGCAAGCCCTGACTTCAAAATTTCTTCAAAAATACCTGATATTCAATTAATGGTTTTACACATTTTGGCTAATTGCAAGACTCTTCAAGATATTTCTAATTCGGATCAACAGGTTCTAAGAATATGAAAAGACATACATATAAAACAATATAAAGATGGATAAGCAAACTATAACATAATAGGAGATATAATTAGAAAGAACAGGACATTGGATAGAGCAATTTGTGATTTCCACTCTTGCATGATCTCCGCAAGTAAAATTTGAATGTCCATGATTGAGGCAATTCCCTTTTTTTATAAGCTCCTTTAGATCTTTGCTGTATGAACATTTACTCATCTGCTCTCACCTATATACTCTATTTTTTTTTTTACAGGTAAACATTTGCTCTTTCGATTATAGATGAAATGATAAACTAATCTATTGCTTCACACCTTTTATTTTATAAGCAAGAATTTTTTTTTCTACGAGAATATACGACTAGGCGAAGCCTGAGCACTTACACAAGTATATACAAGAGTAAACACCTTAGTTAGGACGAAAAAGTATAAGGCTTCACACATTTGAATGGACTATTTCGTTTATCCAAGTAATCCATTTGTGGAGAATCATACTCAAATTAGACTGAAGCTAGAATGAGAAGCAAATGGCTCTACCTTGATATAATGATTAAATTAATGTTAAACAGAGAAAACAAATAAAGGAAAACTCCTTTCTGTCGTTAGCCAACACTAGTAGTTGATAATACAACCCGCTGTCCACATTAACATTAACGAAACCTAATCTCTCAGCACATATTCTAAAGGCCGCAGAATACAGATGATGAACAACCCCCCAGACAGCGGAAAGCAGAGCATTTTACAAAAAAGAACAAAATTCGCCGATAGAATCGATTAGAAAACGTTTGCGGAAATTTCTCGAATCAAAAGTCCATTCTTTTATCATTTCTAAATTTACAACTACGAATTTCTGAAAGGCGATCTTGTCTATTTCTCTTCTTTCTCAAAACCTCTTATTAAAATCCATAAGAGCTTAGCCAGAATATAAACAAACGGAACCCACGAAACCTAAAACATGGATTAGCAGACCGAATAAGTCCATAATATTCTTGAAAATCCAGAAAAAAAAATTAACAATTCTGGCTAGCAAATATAAGGAAATTTCTGCGGTCCGACCGAACCCTCTCCAAATGAAGTCCCCACCGTTCTTGGTGGCGGTGGACGACACCGCTCATCCCATTGGGATCAGAGGGAGCTGGCGACCTCACCTCTGCGACGGCGAGCTCTGGGGACCTCTGGTATGCCCCTGACGGCCTTAAACTCGAAAATGGATCCGTAGGCTCCTTCTAGTTCCGATGGGATGGGCGGTGTCGCCCACTGCTACCGGCGGCGGCGGCGGCTGGACTGAGGCTGAATCTCTCTTAAAAATCCATCTTCATTTTATTTTTTATTGTGTATTTTATTATATTTTTTTCATTTTATTATTTTATTGTATTTTTTATTGTGTTTTTAAAATTTTTTTTATTATATTTTTTATTATATTTTATAATATATTTTATTATATTTTTATAAAAATTATAAGAATTTAAAGGGTAAGTGGGGTAGGTTACAAAGCATTGGGGTGCCCGACCGCACCCCAGCGTCACCCCAAATATAATCATTAATGTTGGGAATCTAGACCTCTCAAATTCCCCCCACCAGAATCTACTTTTGACAGAATACTAAGAAAAATAGATAAATAAATGCAATACAAGAATTTACGTGGAAAACTCCAGAACAGGAGAAAAACCAACAAACCCAGAGAAGAAAATACACTATTTGAAAAATTGTTACAATCACATAATTTTTCTCCTCATCCCAACGACACCTACAAAAACTTCTCTCAACTTCTCCCACTAGTAAAACTTGAACTTTCACCTCTCTTCCTTTTACATACAAAAAAGAAAAATAGAGTAATTTTACTAAAGTCAAAGGTTACTAGATAAGTTTCTGACTGGTGTAATAAATCAAGGAAGCTAGACCCCCTTTTATAATCACATGGGCTTGCCCCCTCATCAAATCCCACTGATGTGGGACTCCAAAAGGAGCAAACCCAACAATCTCCACCTTGCGATTTTGACTGATCCCACAGCTACACGCAACCGAAATGAGGATCTTCATAACTTCCGCTATCATGCTCCACCATAAAAGTATAACCACTCAGAATAAAACAATTCCAAACATTTCACTTTGGCCCATGTCGAAAATAACCTTGCTGAAAAATTATGGTGCAACTTTCACGTTTGACTTTCCTGAAAGTTCATCAGCCATCGACATGAATTTCCACTACACACCCTGCATCAATGCCAAACCAATACCCGTGTACAAACTTGTGGAACCGCTAACATTAACACAACTTCTATCATAGCAACTTTGGGATTAGCGGCATGCCATGATGCAGGGTGAGAGACACAACGTTAACATCAATACCAGTATCTCTATTTATTGACTTGGAACCATTTGCCTAATCGGCTCCACCTCTTGTTGACAACTTTTCTTGACGTGCCAAGTTGTCCACACATCCAGTAAATTGCTGACTTCATGGGTTGGTCGACGGCTTGTGTAATTCTGATAAAAACAAAATATCTCTGACTTGCACTTGCCACAAGTCAAAAATGATTCTCCTATCAAATTTCTCTACTTCTATTCTTGACATTGCCTCGATGAATTTTACTGTAGAAATGAATAGTATCCACTAAGTAAGTTCTCAGGAAAGACCAATCTTTTTTAGACAGAACTTCAAAATTCCCAGGAAAGATTAGAGGGTCACAACGGACACACTTAAAATTTTCAATCTTCTAAACAGAACCTCCTTAGACCGTACATATCCACACTACCACATCAAAACTCCACCTCGCCAAAAGAACCTAGTGTCTTCGATACCACTTGTTGGAAATCTGGACCTCCCAAATTCTCCTCACCAGGATTTACTTTTGACAGAATACCAAGAAAATAGAGAAATAAACACAACATAAGAATTTACGTGAAAAACTTCAGAACAAGAGAAAAATCACCAGACCTAGAGAAGAAAATACACCATGTGAAAAATTGTTACAATTACACAATTTTTCTCCTCATTTCAACGAAATCTACAAAAACTTCTCCCACTAGTAAAACTCTAACTTTTACCTCTCTTTCTTTTACATACAAAAAAAGACAATAGGGAAATTTTATTAAAGTCAAAAATTACTAGATAAGTTTCTGACTTGTGTAATAAATCAAAGAGGCTAGGCCCCCTTTTATAATCACATGAGCTTGTCTCCTCATCAAATCCTACTAATGTGAGACTCCAAAAGGAGCAAACCCAACAATTAAATCAAGGAGAGCAAGAAGTCTAAACACTAACCTGAATGGCCTGGTCTGCGGAGGCATCTGCATGGAGGGGAAAGTCGACAACACCGAGAACAAAACGGTTTAGTTGAGTTGAGCTGCTCTAGCTTGTGTAAGCCTGGCTCGTATCAACGGCCCGTCGTTACCAGGACATACTTACAGATAGTATTTGGGCTGATTTTAGGCCCAATACTGAGTACCCTGACCCATTTAGTTTCCTCGCGTTCTATTATATTACACGGAAAGTCACGGTCCAGATCGTCAACTACTACTAAGCATAACCATATGGCGCACTACCCAAAATAGCCACCCTGCTGACGTGGTAAATACAGGTAATTAAAAACCAAACGTCGAAACGACCAAAAATTCAGACCAAGACCTGGACGGACAGCTGAGGATTTTGTCGGATTCCATTCCCCATCTCAGACAATATCCTTTTTATTGTCCTATTATCGAAGAAGTCATTCTCACTTACACGTGACAGCTATATTTCTCCGTTTGGCATCCGAGAATGGTATTTGAGATTCCACGCATTTGTATTCTTTATATTGGTTAACTTTCTCCCAGAAACCAAACAGACCCGAGCTGGTCCTGAATTTGGGGTTTATTTTGCGCACTCATCCTTCTTCCACCCATTTAGCTTCCATTTTCAGCTACCCTCTCTCTCCCACAGTCTGATACTCTCTTCCCTGTGTAAACGAGGTTCGTGTAGATCCATGCCCTTAGTGATTTGTTTGATTTTTTGATCTAAAGATATCTGTTGACTGTTACCTTTGTATTTTGAAATCAGATTCCATGAAAACTGCTTTTCGTCTCAGTAGTTTCCTGACTGATTCAGATCCTTCTTGTTCTTGAATAGTTAGAATCATTTCTTCAAAATTTGTTATATTACAAGTTTTGCTTACTTTTTCTGGATATGTGCAATTGTATATGGGTTTATTTGTCAGTGTCCATGCCTCGTGCGGTATCTATTTTGTCCGCAGTGAATGCTTGCGGCAGTGTTTTGGGTAGCTCGTAGGATAAAGGTTTTAGGAATAGCGATGCTGAGCTAACAGCTCCCAATCAGCGAATTATAGCAGTTTATCTCTTTAAGCACTCGTAAATTTTGTGTGTTGGTGCAGGAAGTCATTTAAGTGGTGTCTTTTATTTGATCATTCTTTGAAAATACTGCTCAACGGGCAACATTTTGAGAGTTCGAATTTTTTTTTTTTTATAGATTGTTTAAAAATCGATATGGTTTAGATTCTAGAATGAGTTCCACCCTAATTTTTATTCCAATTTCAAAACTAATTTCACTAAAGGTAACATGTTTGAAACCGTAGTCCAAACAGGCCATAGATTTAACTGTTAAAATTGTTGACTTGTATCCATTGTTCTACGATGCTAGCTGTTCTGTTGGAAGCTGGTTGATATTAATTTGCTTTATTACTTGGGGTAGCTCTGGATTTCAGAAAATATGAAGCTAATAAAAATGCTCGCTGTTAATTTACTTTTAAAAAAATGGTAATAAAATGCTTAAAAGATGCTTTCAATTCTTCACCATTTTCAGTCTCTTCTTTCCCTCATTTCTATTAGGGATACAAGTGGAGGCAGAAGCTTTTATGGTGCTTCAAAAAATAACATAAAAAAAGAGTTCCAAGCAAAAAACAAGGCGCATATAATTTGGACTGCTATTAATCAGGCCTTTCGTGTTAGTTTATTCCACATTCTGCCATTTTGCCATTTTGCAGGTTTATAAGAGATGGCTGAGGAGGATATTCAACCTCTTGTCTGTGACAATGGAACTGGAATGGTCAAGGTTAGTGAATTATTCTTAAGTAGTTTAATGAGTTCTTTATGTTTTCCCTACATGTAATCTAATAAGGGTTTTTTGATTGGATATTGTGCCATTAACTGTATTGCAAACTTTTGCTTTGACAACACAAATAACTGTTTACTGGCTCCTGACGTGTGCAGGCTGGGTTTGCTGGTGATGATGCTCCAAGGGCAGTGTTCCCAAGTATTGTTGGCCGACCTCGCCATACTGGTGTCATGGTTGGAATGGGCCAGAAAGATGCCTATGTCGGTGATGAAGCCCAGTCTAAAAGAGGTATCCTCACCTTGAAGTATCCTATTGAGCATGGCATAGTCAGCAATTGGGATGACATGGAGAAGATTTGGCATCACACTTTCTACAATGAGCTTCGTGTTTCCCCTGAAGAGCACCCAGTGCTTCTTACCGAGGCACCACTCAACCCTAAGGCCAACAGGGAAAAGATGACCCAGATCATGTTTGAGACTTTCAATGTGCCCGCTATGTATGTTGCTATCCAGGCTGTACTGTCCCTTTATGCCAGTGGGCGTACAACAGGTTAGCATTGATAGTAACTTGAAAAAGTTGGGAAGCCAGAATGAAGTTTGATTGGAATCTGCCC
Source organism: Platycarya longipes (assembly GCA_036559045.1). Classification (NCBI taxonomy): domain Eukaryota; kingdom Viridiplantae; phylum Streptophyta; class Magnoliopsida; order Fagales; family Juglandaceae; genus Platycarya; species Platycarya longipes. Next base: position 32,592,552 of record CM071794.1, on the reverse strand, counting down.
TTCTTCTCTAAAAAAAAGTTTGATTGGAATAAGAGAAGGGGCAGAGATTAAGATAAAAACATTTTTTGAAGATTGAAATATATTAATGTCATACGAGACCTTAATATTAGAAATGATGTCAGAGATTGTGACACAGAACTAGAAGGTGAAATATTGCACAATATGTTTTGAATTTAGATTTCATTGTCATTTGGACTATAATTTATTACCGTTTTGGGAGATACCTAGAGTTATTTTCTTACGAGTTAGTGACTTTTTTTGTTCTTTTCAATTCTCTATTCATAATTTTATACTCACTGGATAGGTATTGTCTTGGATTCTGGTGATGGTGTGAGCCACACGGTGCCCATATATGAAGGATATGCACTCCCCCATGCAATTCTTCGGTTGGACCTTGCCGGTCGCGATCTAACTGATGCCTTGATGAAAATCCTCACTGAGAGAGGGTACTCTTTCACCACCACTGCTGAACGTGAAATTGTACGTGACATAAAGGAGAAACTTGCTTATGTTGCTGTGGATTTTGAGCAAGAGTTGGAGACTGCAAAGACCAGCTCTGCAATTGAGAAGAGTTATGAGTTACCCGATGGACAGGTTATTACAATTGGAGCTGAGAGGTTCCGTTGCCCAGAAGTACTCTTCCAGCCATCTCTCATTGGTATGGAAGCTCCTGGAATTCACGAGACTACTTTCAACTCCATTATGAAGTGCGATGTTGATATCAGGAAAGACTTATATGGAAATATCGTACTTAGTGGTGGGTCAACTATGTTTGCTGGAATTGCTGATAGGATGAGCAAGGAAATTTCAGCTCTTGCTCCCAGCAGCATGAAAATCAAGGTGGTTGCACCTCCTGAGAGAAAGTACAGTGTCTGGATTGGAGGATCAATCTTGGCATCTCTTAGTACCTTCCAACAGGTAATTACCATGCTCTCACTTTTTTGCTCTTGGAAAAGAACTGTACAAGGCTTTCTGATTCTTCCTTTCTTATGGACGATTCTCCATTCGATTTTCTGGTGGATGGACTATAATATTTGTTTGTGGACGTGCTTGATTGTTTTTTTTTTTTTTTTTCTATTCATATGTTTCAGATGTGGATATCCAAGGGTGAGTATGATGAATCTGGTCCGGCTATTGTCCACCGAAAATGCTTCTGAGTTTGCAAGGGAAGAGATCGGTGGGGAACCAAGAATCAAGAGTCTTCACTCTAGAGTTGTATCACATGTCAGTTAAGTTTAGTTGATTTTAGAAGCTCTAGTTTTATTGGTAGAGAAGAGATATTAGTGTATTGGATGTTTGGGGTTGTAAGCTATAAACACGTTATAAACTGTCTCAGTAAGTTTAAGAAGCCAACATACAATTGGCAGTGTTGAGTCTGTTGACTAGAGGCTTGGAACCTTAGCTGGTAGCTGTTTTGTTTGCTTTTTTCCTTCATTTTTCTTCTTTTGGCAATGAACTGAGGTGCCTGCCTGCCTTGGGTAAGAGACAGGTTATTTTTAATTTTTTTTTATCAGTTTTTTTCTCTATGCCGATATTTTTATATCTTCTGTTTCTATTTCTGTATGCAGAAATAAATTTTCACGTCAGTTTGTGTTGCGGTTTTCTAGAGAACAACTGTAGTCTTTTCTTGCTCATGAAAAAAAGGGAAAAAAAAGAGTATTTTGTTTTCATTAAAAGAGGAATTTGTTCTTTTATATTGGTTTGGGTTGAGATCATGAGATCATGGTAAATATGGATCTTTTATTCTCAAATATCTGATTTATTACTATTAACAGTCAAAGATTGTCGCATTTATAAAATTTAAAATTAAAACATCAATAAAATTGGGAATTAATGGTTTTTCTCTACTTCAATTAGACTGCTCGACTAATTTAGCTAATAAGCATACCAACAAAAAAAAAAAAAAAAAGAGTGGTGTTGGGATGCTGTCCGGTAATGACAACTAGGCATGCTCTCAGGCCAAATTCTCTTTTAAAGTTATTATTTAATTTTTTTATTCATATTTTTTTTAATATTTTAAATCATTTGAAAAATATATAAAAAAGTATTAATACAATAATAATTATTTTTTAATCCTTAATTAAATAAAAATAAATAATATATATATGAATAGTTAAAATGAAATCTCAAAATAGAAGTATATAATAGCATTATTAGAAAAAAAATATCAAGAAAAAATGTTGGGGAATATAATACTATATACAATCATGAAATTATAAGCATCATGCAATCGATTTGAAAAAAAGTATGATTTACTATTAAAAAAATTATTTCTTCTCCAGTAAGTCCTATAAAAAAAATGTTAAAAATCTGTAATCACAAAATCTGATCAACGTTACTCTAGGATCAGTTTTTATTCTCCGTAAATATTGTCTTAATTGCATTGTAAAGATTTTTTTTTTTTTTTTTAGATTACACAATCCTTTGTAATTATCACTTAAACGAGCATATAACCCGTGCGATGCACAGACTTATATTTAAGTTGAAAATTATAACTATATATTTCAATATAAATAATCATTTTCTCAAGAATTATTGAAATATATATTTATCATATTATAATATCACAACCCACATAATCCAACAACACAATGATAATATATAAATATTAATAAGTTTCATAAAACACAATACACAAATTTTATCCAACATTCATTTAACTTACATACAATAAAAATAACTAATTATATAGCTTTACTAATTTCAACTAATGCAATAACCGTGGTCCTTCTCAATTTTTTTAACTAAATAAATCTCAACACTTCACAAATCACATAACCACATCTTCATCATAATGATGCACTTAATCTCAACACTTAACAGTACAATTCTACAATTACAACATCACAAATCACATCCAAATCTACCCCATCTACTAATGAAATATATCATATCATATGTCAAATTTTTTATTTATTTTTCTCCTTTTAGATGATGAAGCTTGACAGTGATCCTCTTCCTATATATTTGTGTTGATGTCGAGATCAATGTCAACGATAGTTTCCTATAATACAAATAATATTATCAACTATTGTCTATATATAAAACATTTTAATAATTATATTTGTAGTAGAGGATAATATAGAAGTATACCATTCAATGTTATGAACGAATTGATTGAGCAAGGAGACTAATAGCATTATAAAAATATAGAATATAATAGAAATCAAAATTAAATATTAAATCATGCAATTCTTTTTTACCTTCTTAATTGTCATTGGTTTTATAAATTCGGATTCAAATATGCGTTGAATTGTGTAATTTTTCTGTCCATATTTTAAGTTGTACTCATCAAGTCGCAATAAGAAGATGTATTCTTTGCCCACAAATTGCTATAGATCATTTGGGAACCCATCATCATTCTAGTCCTACACAAATAGAAAAATATGTTATACTAAATTTTAGTGATTATTTAATATAATTATTAATCTTTTTCTACTAATATTGATTTTGTAAATATTATATCTAATATTTTGTTACCTGACCTTTTTTTTTTGTAAGTTCTTTTGCAGTTTTATTTAGAGATTTTTTCAGCCTCTTTGTCAAATAGCACTGAAGACGCTGATCCTGAGTCATCTACCAGTTCCATATTTATCTGATAACTTAAAAATGTAACACTTGTTAAATAAACTACACATTTAATAAAAAAATAAGATATTCACATGTGTATATATGCGAATGAATATATACAGGAAACTTGTTTTGTAATATTACCTTGGTACAATCAGCTTTGGTTCCACCTTACATCTTTCACACCATGACGATTCTTCAATGAACTTAATTTTGGTTTTACATAGGATGCAACAATTATAGTATCATCCATTCTTGGTGTCTATCTTTTCAACTTTGTATAGACATGTCACCAGTAACTCCTACAATATTAAATTTTTATTAGTTATTACACAAAATTTATAATCTTAAACAACTGTATATTAAATTAAATTCAAATCACAAAATCAAAACCTTTGTATCTATTGTCCACCTATAGGGCTTATCAATTCTCCCAAGAGAACAGTTGGCATTTGAAGTAAAGGTAACACAACTTTACCTTTCATACAACAAAGAGAAAATCTCGGTTGAGTTAGCATCTTTGATTTTATAGTTCTCTCTTCATACCATAATATTGCTCTACAATAATCACATTCACAAGAGGGAGGACCAAAATTTAAAGGTTTTGTAAATTTTCCTATAATGTAGAAAACAGTATAAAAAAATAATCATTTCTTTTAATCATATGTTTAAAAAATATGTTATTATACATTATTTATGTAATTGAGTCATTTACTTGGAGGTTCGACAATTCTTTTATCCCTGCTCCATTCACCATCAACACACATCATTGCTCCACTTCCAATATTGTCCATTATTATTCGTCTTTTACGTCGCCCAACTATGTCTTTATTTATATCGTTTATACTTTGTTCATCATCACGATCTATTCTTGCTCCACTCCTTTATCATTAATAATCATTCGTCTTCTACTACGTGTTAGTTTGGTATTTTCCATTTTTAATTATTCTGAAGAATAAAAATGGTCACAAAGTTTTAAAAAAATGAACATAAATGCATCAGCAAAGAACAATAATTTAACTTAATATAGGTAAATTAACTAAATCAGGAATATATGCATGAGAATGATCACCATGAAACAAATAATAAATATATTGAGAACGTACTTGGTGGTCAATTGGAAGTTTCAAGTGTACTTAAGAGTGATGCGAAACAAAAATGTGATTGCCCCTGTAAAAATGAGTAGAAGGATTGTCAACCCACATATAAACTTTAGTCATCATCATATGCTACCAGCTACTAAGATCAAATCATTTGTTCTATTAGTATATTCGTGGTAAATGAGTATTACATTGCATAAATATATTAAGCATCAAATCGGCACATCAAACAACTTCAGTACATTAGACATTTTGAAATGTAGTAATTTATTTTTAGTCAACACATTTCTTGACAGAGATAACATCATTAATTTATTCTATTGACAATAATTGTACATTTTCACATGATGCATGTTATTGATGCTAAAATAAAGCACTGGTCCATTGGAAAAGTAGGAAATATAACAAAAGTTATATTTTTATTTTAGAAAACTTGGCGATGTTGAAGAGAATTAAAATCCACAAATTCACTTTTTCTAGAGACATATGAATTCTTTCTTTCTTTTTTTCTAAACGTGTTTATTAAGAGCATACTCAAAGCTGCCATAGAAAAAAGACTAAAAAAACTACACCTTTTATGTTTTCCTCCAACTCCTCTTTGTTTATCCCACTTAAATGCAAGGTCTTTCATGTCTACCTCCACCAACTTTTTATATCACGTCTCTTTCTAAGCAAATAAAAAAGAAGAACTTGAGATAGTAAAAAAGTCTCAATTTTTTAATACATTTCAAAATGAGAACACATCTAGAGAAGCAACTGAAATTATTAGCCTCAAACACGAATTATACAATACATCTAATTGCTGAATTTAATTGAAAATCACAATAAAGCGTAGGTTTTTTCCTACATTTGAAAATGGGCAGCAAGTTGCAGTAATATATTTGTTTACATATATTGTGATTTACAACTTGTATTAAATTCCACAATATATACTCTGCATTATATGTCATAATTATAAACCAATCTGCACTAATATAAATATGCTTTAATATGTAAGATATATATAATTCTAAATGGTGCTTCAGCATGATCAATGGCAGGGTGGGTGAGAATTAGTATTAAACAATTTTTCCTTAAATACGATGTATACAAAAAATTACTGGAAATATGATATAAATTCCACAAAATCTAGGTAAAAAATCTTCCAAACAATAAATAAAATCTTGAAACGAATCATAAATCCCATTAAACGGAACAATGCGAAAGATGAAAAATAAAAAAATAATAATAATTACTTCCTTTTGCCATGTGATTTTGGATTGATAAACAAATATAAATATGGTGCGTTTAGCTGAATATTAAGCACGGTTATTAACCAAACTGATATCAAAGATATATAAAATGGATGATGCATAATTAAAAGAGTTCAATTCATAAATAAATATTTTCAATTTTCAATTATAGTTATAGTGAATTTAAAACTTAACGTAAAAGAATCACAAAATATGGATTAACATTAGTAAACTCCCAACATTCAAAGTAAGACAAATATACATCTGCTTATTTTTCAACCATAAACAAACCCATGGCCAAACGATATATAATGAGTAATGAATAACTGGTTTTATGTGGGGATGTTTTCATTTACATGTTTCATTTCAAGGCCACATATGGCATTTAAAAAAAAATACCACATAAGAAACATTTTAATAATTGATACTACACTATTTTACTTACTGTTTATCATTTATGGTGATATTATTTGTACTGTGGTAACCTATACAAGTGCAAAAATTCGTTTAATAATTTATGTATCTATTGATAAAAGTGCAACATTTTTTTCACTCATTTCAGTCTAAAGTCTCATAACAAACAAATTTATACTACACCATATTATTTTATGGCATGCTCTGCACCATAATTGATAATCTACACTAAAGCCTCGTAAGAGAAAACAGAACAATTCTACAAATTGTGCCTAGCAGAATCTGCACTAACATTTATTAGAGCATAATTGTTAGTATGTAATTCATTTTAAAATTAAAACACATATATAGAAATCAGGTTCAAAATAGGAACGAAAAACAGGAAAACAATAAATCACTAACTAGTGCAACGACAATTCTACAACCAATATACAATTGTAGCAATATAGAGGACTTCGAGCAATGAGTGAGAGGCTGCAGAAGAACGATTCGAACAAACTAAATTGATTGTTAGCAAGTAATTAAGTAATTTTGAGAGAGAGAGATAGAGAGAGGAGAGGTAGAGAAGAAAGTGAGAGAAATCAATATTGAAGAAAACAAATCGTTTAAAGCTTGCAGTTTGCATAGAGATTTTTTTTCCAACGTTGCCGATTCTATCGGTAGGAAATCAATTTCATTTTTGAAATAGTTTGAATTTTGCTGCCAATAGGTGCTTATTCAACTTGATTATGAATTGGTGCTTACAAACTCGTGGCATTCAGATAACGTTTAGTGGCATTCAAATAATGTTTGGTGGCAACACTCTTCTTTCATTGGTTTTTTGTGATAACGTGTCTCAATATTATAACGTTTGTTTTTTTGTAAATAGATAGACTAACATTATCAATAGATTATGTAAGCAAGTTTTACGGTTTGAGTAGTACGGTGTGAATTTGTTAACCAACTTTCGTGGTTCTTTTTGTATTTAGTTTCACGTTTCGGTGTCAAAATTGTTACCGACTTTTATGATTTGATTGATAAATCAGCTTGAGTAGTTCGACTTTTATATATATAAATAGATTACTCGGGATTTATTTATTTTTTTCACTCTCAATTGTGAAAACAATTGGACAATGCCAGTCTCACTATCAGGGTAATGGGCCTCACACCTAATTAAAGCCCAATCAAACTATTTAATAAGCGGGAAAATTATAACTCAAAATACGTGCCCGCGCAGGTTCTGGTGAGAGAGAGACCTAAGTCTAACCCCCTCATCGGAAGAGAAAGAAATTATGATGAGAGGCACAGGCGGCCGCCGGCGCCGTCCGAAGGAGTCCTTTAATCCGGCGCATACGCCAACACAACTGGAACATCTCCGCCAATTTGGACGAGATTCCGATGCCAGTTTCGCCAGCAGCCGTCCCTCTTCCTCCGTCGGCATTGGCCGCGCGGCCACCTTCGAGCTCTACAAGGAGCGCTCCATCCAACAATCTGCCATCTCCACTATCAACTCCTACCTCTCCTCTCATTCCGCCGCACCCCTTAGAACTCCCTTGCCCTCCGCCAAAGAAATCACCAACACCCTCCATTTCCTTCTCTCTCGCCTCGACTTCCCTTCCTCCAAACTCGACGAAGACCTTCCCTTTTTTCTAAAATCCCTCAATTATCCATTCAAATTCAACAAATCCATCCTCAAGTCTCCCGGTACTCCGCACCAGTGGCCCGCTTTTCTCGCCTTGATCCACTGGCTCGTCCAGATTGCCCTCTTCAACGAAAATCTCTCTACTTTCTCACCTTCATCGCCCGACAGAGACCACGATGAGATGAAGTCGTACGTTCTTGAGAGTTACTTGCATTACATACGCGGCGATGACGATGCAGTGGACGCGTTGGACGGTATATTTGTCGAGAAATTGGAGAGGAAGAAGGAGGATTTGAAAGAGAATGTTGGGGTTTTAGGCACCAATATGGGGGAGTTGGAGGCAAAGGTGGAGGCGTTGCGATCGGGTCCTTCTCAGAAGGAGGTGCTTGAGAAAGAGAAGGGGCTCTTGGAGGAAGACGTGAACAAGTTCCACACCATAATCTCGGAGTTCTCAGATAGGATGGCAGCGATGGAGAAGGCGTTGGAGGAAAAAGAGCGGGAATTGGAGGCTAAGGTGGAGGAGAGGAAGAGGATTTGCGAAGAGAATGAGGAGTTGAAGAGGAGGGTAGAGGCGCAGACGATGAATTCAAGGGACGTGGAGAGGATGAGGAGGGAGTTGCAGGCCCTGGAGAGGGATGTTGGTGAGGCAGAGCTGGCCAGGAACACGTGGGATGAGAAGTCCTGGGATCTTGATGCCACGCTCGGCCACAAGTTTAAGGAGCTTGAGGCACTTGCCCTTGAATGCAACCAGGCTATGAGGAGGTTCTATCTATTATCAACTGAATGCTATTTAGTTCTGGTTTTTTGGTTGTTTTATCGTACCTTAACTAATCAGGATCTGATGTACAATGTTTAGTTCATGCCATGATTGATGTTTTAATAAACCATCAGTACAAGCTACTCAAGCTGGGCTTCCTATAGGAAGGATGTATACGCCTAGTATTTCAAACATTTAGGCTTCTTTCGCCATAAAGTGAACAACTAAGTTTTTTACTGGTGTTAGCCAGAATAACATTCAGGTGCAATGGATTCTGTTTAGAAACATTGACCTCTTAGCCAGGGTTAGTGCTATGGCATTTGTACTTTGTAGCCATATCAAATGAAATATGGAATTTCTGTCAAGTGCTCCAATCTTTCTTACACAGTTCGTCAATATAGATCTCTGTGATTATTTCTGCCTAATTTTGATTAACCACCTCAAGCTTTAGCAGATACATTTTTTTGTAAGTAAAATCTTATTCATCAAATGCAATAGGCGAAGCCCATGTAGACAGGAAGTATATAAAAGACACACCTAATTACATTTTAATACTAGAAGAATGAGGACAAAAAGAACCACCCCCAAGCTTTAGCAGATACTTTTAACCGTTTCTGTACATTGAAAGCAATGGATTGCCATTGGCTCACATAATTTGTTTTACATGTTTATATATATGTATATACACAACCATTCACTCGGGTTTGAATACACTATCTCACCCTTTACGCCACACATGGTTGAAGAGGTGCTATCTGAGCTCTAGATGTTTGGTAGAATCATGAACTACTGGTCAAATTGTGCGTTTAATACTTATCCCGATTTAGCTAATCAGTGAATATTTATGATGTGGAGCTCTAAACACCTGAGAGAGTTTGCTAGTGCAGTTATCATTTCTTTCTCTTGTTATTAATTTTATTGCTACCTTCTGCAAACTCCCAATAGGTACAGTGGTGTGATTATAACTGCTCTTTTTGGGGTGGTTTTAGGTTAAAGCTTAGAAACGATTTTCAGTACGTCTTGAATGCCAAAGGGTCTACACCTTCTGAAATAATGGGCATTGATTACAAATCAAAACTAAAGCCTGCACTTGATTCCCATGCTGATGACATACAGAAGAGTTCCATGGCAAAATTGGAAGAATTGATTTCCCTTCAGCAATGCTCAAAGGAAAATGCAGCTAAGATTGAAGGAAAAAGAAGCCATATAGTGGCACTTCAGTCCTGCATTGATGAAGTAAGTGCGGAGTTGGTCTTTCCTCTATGATACTGATGAGTTTATACTTTGAAATTTTTTTCTTTACTTCTTACCAAGTGATCATAAAAAGCATTAGAAGTAGTCTCCTGAGGAGGCCCCCCATAAAAAGCAGAGAATGGTCCTATTTGCACAACCCATCAGACAATGGAGAGACTGTTGATTGCTGCCAATAATAAGTGAAATAGATGACTTTATTTCGAATTAGGAACCGTGTTATGAAACCAGTGAAAATATCTTTACATGATTACCCGTCAAATGAAGGAAATGAAGCTTTTCACAATGAGGTCAAAATTACCCCCAAGCTTTCTAGTCATAATCACCCTCCTTTTCATTTTCATTTTATTTTCTTCCTCTCCTTCTTGAACTTCATAATACTCTTTGTTCAAGTTTCATAGAGGAACTGGAAATGAATTATATTCTAAATGTCTATATTTTGATTTTCTTGTTTTGTCACTTTAATAATTCGACTTTAGTTGGAAGCTCAACTGAACCTGCGGAAGAAAGAAATAGAAGACTACACTTATAGATGCGCAGCAGAAGCTAAGAAGATGCTGGAAGAAGTTCAAAGCGAGACTCATGACCTAGAAGTTGTGGAAAGAGAAGCGGCAGAGGTTCTCAAGGTATTGCCTTCTTTCTTGCCTAGCCAAACATCCATAAATTACTTAGCATGATTTTGAAAAACATGAACATAGAGAATTTGTGAGGAAAAAGTTGTTCTTTTCATATAGCTGAGATTTTGATTATTAGTTCAAATGCCTAGAAAACCAGTTTTGATTGAGAAGAGTATGGTCTCAGAGCGCTGGATGCTTCCTAATTAACTAAAATTTCATATTCATTCGCAGACATCCGAGCTGAGGTTGCAAGACGCAATCAGAGAAAGTGAAGAAGACATTCAAAGGCATGCTTATGAACTATTTAGATTGGTTGATTCAGTCTCAAGGTACAAAGAACACGTGGAGTCCAAAGTTTCAGAAATGAAGAGCAATCTGGATGAAGCTGCTGATGCTATATGGGATGCTTACAAGTGCTCCTTACCTACGCAATTGGCAAGTGTGTTGAATGCAAATCGAAGTTGAGAAAAACAAATGTGTGCAGCAACTTCAACTTCCACCTTTGTTGCTGCTTACTGCCTTTATTTATAACTGCTGTAAAACTAGTTCGTCTGAATTAATTATATCTGGTTGTTAGAAAACTGTGATTTCAAACTGATATTGTAGATAAGTTGTACATAATAATGAACTGCCTGGTTTTTCTTTGTGTACTTCGGATCCATGGTATTCTCGAACAACCCCACCCCCCCCCCCACTCCAAAACTGAAAGTCCCATGGTCCGTAAACCAGGGTAGATGCCAGTTAGCTTACAGGTGTGTATTACTTTCAACGTGCATTTTTTATTTTTTCATTTAATTGAACAGTCTTTGGTTAAAACTTGAAATATCTTCGACTTATTTTGGTTATGTCGCAAATAAGTAATGAAAAAATAAAATTGAACTCAATCTCATAAGTTATTGCAAACATAAACCATTTAATAATATTGCTGACAGAGAATTAAACTCTATGAGTTAGGATAGCGAGATCATTGAGACGAGATAAAATAATTTTAAATAAAATTTAAAAATTAAAAAGAATATTATTAGTATATTTTATTTTTTTAATATTATTATTATTTTAAAATTTAAAAAAATTAAATTATTTGTTATATTTTACATAAAATTTTTAAAAAGAAATTATAATAATGAGATGAGTTCATTTTTATATTCAAATGGGAATCTCTCCGTTGTTCTTGATGGAGGAATGGATTGACAAAATATTAGTAAGAAATATGATAAAAATATAATACGTTTCACAACATTTTATATAATAATATTTTTTAAAAACAGTATTTTTATAAATTATTTTATAAAAATATTTTTATTTTATAATATATGAATATATAGTATATATCATAAATCATTCCTCTATTAGTATTTTTTTTTTTCTAAGCATCATTCTCTGTTTACCTCAAAAAAAAAACATCATTCTCTGTTTTTTTATTTTTTTTTTAATTTTTTTTTTTATGATATCGCATCATTCTCTGTTAGTAAACCATGAATGAACTGAGTCAACGTTTGAGCTCGACAGAGTCACAGAACATTCCTACTTGTCGCACCCCACGGCCACGAGCTTTACCACTAGATCATGGAAAGCAGGTGCACGTCGACACGTAAGAGGGCTACACCCCGAATGAAAGACAGCATCAGCTCTCCTTTATGAACAATCAACAAAGGTCCATATTTTTCTGGTACTCGAAGTTATCGGAGCTTTGTAGTTCTGATTTCCGAAATGCCCTAACTACGATGTAATCTTCTCAGCGCAGCTCCGCTAGAGAGAGGAACTGCCTAATGGTGAAATGGGTTCTTGCTCTAATTCCAGATAAGTTCCTTTTTACTATTATAGAACTGTTTCTGTTACTTTACCATTCGATTTTCCTGGTAAATTCCGAAATGGGTTTTTGGGTGCCATCGAATTGAATTAGTTGTTGGGTTCTGAGTTGAATTCATTGCTTGCATGCAATTTTGGTTGTTGTTTGCTGGTTAAAGCTTCCCAGATCCTCTAATTTTATAGGCAATCTAAGAGCGTGATATTCTTTAAATTATAAAAATCCACACGGATCAAGTTCTTTAAATATGTTTCTAGTCATAGGCTATAGCTGTGGTGAACTCCTTTTTGTGTCGGTTTGATTCGTCTGGTCTCTATGAATTGCACTTCAAAGCTGTGTTATGAAGGAAGAAAATACAGTTACGAACTTTAAAGGGTAACTTTTATATGGGTTTAGTGTTTAGTTTCACACCTTTTTGTGTGACCGACAATGGAAGGGAAGCCATCATCAGGTGGTCATTTGATGCCGGGTGGGCCATGTGGTTGTGTAGACTTGCAACGATCAATGCAGCTTCGTCGTGAACAAAAACCGTGTCTAGATCAGCAAGAGTCTTCAGTTCAACCAGAATTACAAGAAGGTTTCTCTCTTCATTTACTTAACTTGCAAAAACACGACCAACCTAGCTATTATATTGATCATAATAAGCGTGAGAGAGTGAAGAACTCAGGAAGTGATGATGATGAGATGAATTGTGTGGAAGAAGGCGTTGATGGGCATGATGAAGTTGGTGAAGGGAAGAAAGGGTGCCCATGGAACTGTATGAAATGTACGGAGAAAATGGTGAAACTTTTGATCACCATTGTATCCTATATTGGGGAGGATGATTTCTCTGATTGTAACGCTAGTGGGAGAAGGAAGTCTTCACTTCTGCTGAAGAAAGGGAAATGGAAGTTTGTCTCAGAGGTCATGGCTGAGAGGGGTCATCATATATCTCCACAGCAATGTGAGAACAAGTTTAATGATCTGAACAAGAGGTATAAGAAGCTTATTGATATTCTGGGCAGAGGCACTTCTTGCAAGGTTGTTGAGAACCCAAATCTTTTGGATGTGATGGAATTACCAATGAAGAGATGTGTTCATATCACAATGGGAATCAATTATATATTCCTCACGATCCAGTGCGCAGAGCTCGGTGCAATTAGCTCTTGAAACTAAAGACTGTTGTGAGCCTCATGACTTGATACCAAAAAGAGCTGATGACTTTGATGAAAAAGATCATGATGCTGAAGAAGATGATCAGGATGAAGAATATGAGGAAAATGGCGAAATGTATGCTAACTTTCATGAGGTCCCTGCAAAGAGGTTGAAACGAAGCAAAAAGGTCGAAGACTCGAGTTTCTTTAATCCTGTGATTTTTTTGGGTCAGAACAAAGGTATAGATTTCCATCTCAAAACAGATTATACTGGTTTGAACCATGTTTACTCTGAGAGTGGCAAGGCAAATGAGTTGAGGGAGCAGTGGATGACACTTCGCTCACTACAGTTGGAAGAGCAGGAGTTGCAGATTAAGGCTCAGATGCTTGAGTTGTAAAAGCAACATTATGAATGGCAGAGGATGAGCTGGAAACATGACAGAGAGTTAGAAAAGCTGAGGCTGGAAAATGAATCCATGAAGCTTGAAAATGAACACATAGCATTAGAACTAACCACAAGAAAATGTTAATTGATTAGAGCTGAATTGAGATAAAGTCCATGGATCTACCTGTAGTTTATGATATTGCATCAAGTTCTATTAGATTATAGCAAGAGTTCCATTATATTCTTGGTGTATCTTGGCTCTTTGTCATTTTTTTAATACAAAAGTCTGAGATTATTATTCCTATCTTTCTTCATCAGTTCAGATTACTTGGTTTTCCAGATAGTCTATTTTCATTAAATCTATTGGAAGCCAGGTTAGTCATGAGATGGTGTACACCAAAGCAAGCTAACGTGACAGTGCTTTTCGACGATGATACGGAAAAAACTTGGTGATTAAGTTGTATGGTAGAAGGTATAGTTAATTAAGCTTGTGTCAAATGTAATTTAATTAACTTTTATCTTGCCTTCTAATTGTAGAAGAAACTGCGCGGTTTGAGGATCTCAAGTGAGAGAATCATATAAAGTGTGTCGTACAATATTTTTTTAGCAAGAGATGTATAATTGTATCTATTGTATGGTTTTCGAACAACATTAAATACTCGATAAATTTTGTAAAATTCATTTATTTGTTTCCCTCCCACTTGTGACTGTCAAATTTAGAATAAAAGTTATCCATTTGACTAATAAAACAAACAGGTGGAGCTTTTGATAATCTGTGTTTGATATGCACGACTCATTGGCAACTGCTAAATATACAAGCAAGTCAACGGATGGCAACCATAGATTGGCCTCCTCAAATCATTCTTGGCCACAAACCCCTCTTTATAAACCATCGTACACACAAAACACACCCCATGTTTCTCACATCATTTTTCTTCTCCGTCTTCTTCGACCATTCTATTTCTATCTATAGTAATAGAGCTAGCCACAGGGAGAGAGAAAGGAAGGTTCTTGTTCGTTTCTTGAGCACTACACATGGGTAATTGTGGTAGTTTGCCCAAAACCAAGGGCGGCATTGATGTCTCGGTTCCAGCACCTGAGCCAACTACAACTAAGGAGTTGGTGGAAACCAAAGAGGAGAAGGATCAGGAGGTGAAGGTTCAGCAAGAAGAGAAGAAGATTGATGGAGATATTGGAGAGCAGAATTCTGGCAGTGAGAAGTCCGGCAATGAGAACGAGGCCCTGGCCATCGGCTCCTTGCTCAATGAGGTACTCTTTTTGTTTGTGATGATTATTGATCAAGTTCATTCCTTTTTATTTATCTTTCGATTAATCACATTGGCAGACCAAAGAAAACAAAGAAGTAAAGGAGATTGTGAAGAACGGCGAAATGTCATCAGAACCGAAAGAAGAGAAGACAAGTATTGGGGAGGTAAAGGGCGAACCTGAGAAAACACCAGCGGTTGCCGAAGATGCAAAAGGCAAAGAAAACAATAAATCTGAGAAGGAAACCGCAGAAAAAGAGGTGAAGGGTGAAGTACAAGAGAAAGCACCCGAATCTGCAGCAGATGCAAAAAACAAAGAAGACGAAGAACATGAAAAGGCCGGGAATATTGCAGATAAGAAGGCGAAGGATGAACCAGAGAAAGCACCGAAGATCATGACTATATTGGATAAGGAGGCTAAAGGTGAACCAGAACAAGCACCTGAAGTTGCAACATATGTCAATAACAAAGAAGACAAAACATATGAGAAGAATAGTACCGGAGATCATAAGGAGATAAAGGGTCACGAACCAGAGAAAGCACTGCAGAAGACCGCAGATAAGGCGGTAAAGGTTGAACTAGAGAAAGAACCAAAGAAGACCCTTGATGATGAGATGGTCAAGGGTAAATCAGAGAAAGCACCTGAACCTGCAGTAAATGCCATAAACAAAGAAGGCAATAAATATGGGATAAATACAGCAAATAAGGAGGTAAAGAGTGAACTGGAGAAAGCACCAAAGAAGGCCGCAGGCAAGGAGATAAGAGGGATAATAACCAGAGAAGGCATCTGAAACTAGCTGCAACACATGATGCATGCAAAAGAACCCCCCCCCCCCCAAAAAAAAAGGACAAGAAATGTGAGATTGAAGATCAAGATAGCAAATAAGTGAGAACGTGCAATGTGATCTAGTCATGAATGCATGTAATTTAATTAAGATCAGTAGTAGTAATAATGGTAGAAGAAAATGAAACTTTGCTTTCCGTTTTGTTCCGAAGAGAAATCATTTGGGTTGGCTAGGGAAATCAAGTCTAGCTTGAATTTGTGTTGGTTTTATTATTTTCTAGAAGATCAATAATAATGTTTTACATAAAAAATAATAAAAAAATAAAAATTCTAGTAGTAGTAATAATGTTTTTTCTGTATTTCTGTATCAATAATCATTTAAGATCTTTCTAAATTTTTTTATATTAAATATCAATACCAGTTTATCTTAAAATCATTAATTTTCAATTTTAGAGATGCAGATCAATGCATGGCATCTCTTCTCGATCTGATCAGTACGCCCATATCTTCTATTTTCTAAAATGGTTAATGCTATAAAAAAGAAAGAAACTGAGCAATGATCGCATGAATATTGTAATGTACATTGTTCTCGCGTTTGGCTTGAGTAATGATGGTCATAAATGTACCACTATTTATATAAGCTGGGAATACTAGTGGGATGATAATTAATAAGATTTTCTAAAAATATATATCAAAGACCCAAAATATTCACATGGTAGACCACTTATAATATATAATTAGGTAGAAATTAAAGGGCCACGAAATTGAGCAATTAATTTCTATATTTTTATAAAAAAAAAAAAAAAATTGTCCTGACCTTTACATAAGTATACGAAATAAGATCACATTATATTATAATTTATAATAATAAGGGAGAAAGAATATCAATTAATATCTTTTAAAGGAAATAAACAGCCCAGCTCGAAATTACTATTTTATTGGTCTCAAAATTGAAAGGTTAGATTTACATTATAATAAAATCAATTTTACAAGATCACATATATAATCAATTTATTAGTTTATTTTTTATGAAATTTTTTGTGACTAAAAAATTATTTTTCTTTTTATAGTAACAAAAGGAAAATGCGACGACGTGACATCCTAATTATGACAAGTTCAAACTTTAAATTAGGTTACTCCAATTAATTTGATTAAAGCAATTAGTGGTGATTAATTACTGTAAATTGGAGCATGCAGAACTGCAACTTTCCAGAACATTATAAAAACATAACTTAATTAGCACGAAAACCCTATAGAAAGCAGCTGCACAAAACGCGACTTGAGCCGGCCATCTGATAATCATTGCCAGCCTTTCCTTCTAAATTTCTAATAAGAATAATCCTATATCATACCGTTGTAGATTTATTCGTGGAGTTATAAATAACGTATAATTTATTTTAAAAAAAAGTGAAATTTATTATTAAAAATATTAACTTTTTTTCTTATAAATCTTATATATATTTTTTAAATAATTATATGTCGCTTACAAGTTCATAATTGTATTTATTATATTAGTTAATTTTCTTGAATATCTAGTTGTATTTTCAGAAAGTAAGAAATATTGTAACTAATTAAAGGGGATCATTAATTAATTAATATTTAATTTGGATCGTCAGCTCTTAGTAGTTAGGACTATACCCACTTGCGATCTTAATATTTATTTATTTTAGAGAAACACAAGTGTATTTGCTCAATGTTCATGCATGTACGTACAATGAACAAAGTGGGTTTTTTTTTTTTTCAGCTTACGGCCACCTCATTCGCCTTTTTTAGACATGTTTGTGCCTTTGTTATGATACGTCGCTAGTCTCTCACGTCAATCGGCTTCGTGAGAACATGAATCACTTAATTAAAATAATTAAATAAATAAAAATGCTTAAAATAGGATAGTTCTGGAAAGGCTCAATTGATGACGTTCTTGAAGATAAATAATAATATATATGATCAGGAAAATGGAGAGGCGCCTAATTCATAATCATCATCATCATCATGTGATTATAAATATTTAGTCACGTGCCAAACAACCTTAATTTATTTCATATTAAATGACTGAAATATTTACACAATTAGCATCTACGTTAACATATATATATATATATATATGAGAAATGCTTTTTAGCCAGCTAGATTATTTCGCTCCTTTGTCCTGTTTTCTGTTTTTATTTTTTTATTTTTTTATTTAATGATTAAAAAAGTATTGTTTAATAATATTGTAAATTTTTTTTAAAAAAATCTTTAAACATATTAAAAAAATGATGTGAAAAAAATAAAAATATAAAAAATATAAATTAACACTAATACCAACAAGCTAAGGAGACACACTAACAAGCCTCCTAATTTTATAATAAAAATAACTTACTAAATTTACAAATAATATATATTAATAAGTTATGTTTATTTTATAGTTAGTGACCGTACGTAGGGTCAATTTGATATTTTATATATTTTTATTTGTACGGAAAACATCGGAAGTTCGATAAAATACCAACCATGTATTTGTTTTAAATTAAAAGTAGCAACCGCATGCATACGTGGAATATTTAAGATCATGGGGATTATAATCATAAAATGCGTCATCTGTATTTTGATGTGCTATTTTTTTTTTTAAAAGTGAGTTAATATGCAATTTATATGAAAAAAAATTAATTTTTAATAATATATTTTACTCTTAAAGATGTGATTCGGCGCCATAGTTTACCATGTATGCTGGTCTAAGTGACATATCTCTCTAAGGCTCTTATCTGTCTATATCCATGACCTCTTGGACATCAATGGAAACCCCACCGCAGCAAATTATTGTGGCTAGCTAATTGAACGGCACACAAGAATTTATTTTCTTTCTTTCTACGAGTTGGCATATATTCTTGATTTTATTATAAAAAAAATAAATATTTATAATTAATTATTTACGATAAAAAAAATATTATTTATGACAAAAAATATTATTTGTAATGACATTAAATTTATTTTAATTAAAAATAATCATTTTATTAAAAATAATTAATTTTCTTATAATATTTCTCATGCAAATGAGATATATCGATCATCTCCAACCCCTCATAATATATATATATATATATATATATATATTTACACTTGTTGTTCATGATGTACTGTGGCATGCTGCAGCCTACGCTTTGTCTGCCATTTGCATGCCCATTTGGGGTTATAAAATCATATATGCAAGATCCTTTCCAACCTATATATAGTTTTTTTTATGCATGTATTGGATTTCACTATAAATAATATATTTACGTTTTTTATAATTTGCAGTACTGCATAAATATATTATTTATAGTGAGATTTATTGTAATTATTAAAGAGTTCAAAATCAAATATAAATAAATTTCATAAAAATAAATATATATAAATTAATAGATATATTTTCAAATAAAAATAACTTTCTTATCTAACGTTTTTTTTTTTTATGTTGACATGGGATAACAAGAGACTTTTACGTCAAGGATATATTTCGAATAAATCAATACATAATTATTTTAATTTATTGTGGACACTAGTAAGTAGAAAATTAAATTTTTTTTTAAAAAAAAAAAACTAGTTTGGATATAGAAAAACAATGTGTCGAATGGAGAGAGTGAACTCGACCAATTAGTCAGGCCGGCCCACTATTGGGTTCAACCGTTCATATAAATCGAAGACGCCTCTGTAGGACAAATGGGGCCGTCTCTGCGTATGTGATGACGTTCGTGAGAAGTGCCGAATCTCGTTTTCAAGCCCTTTGCATTAAATTCCCCTCCCCACCCCCCAACAAATCTTCACACTCCTCGACACCTACCTAGCTACTCCTTCTCTCTCTCTCTCTCTCTCTCTCTCTCTCTCCCTCTCTCTCTCTGTGAACTTGAAAACCACTATATATATATATATATATTATACACAAGATCAAGTAATTTTATTTGATCGATCTCTCAAAATCTGCCTGCCATTTGAATAATCTGTCTTAAGGCAAGAAGGTTTCTTTGATGATCTTCTGCTAGGAAAAGTTGGGTGTTGGGGGCAGGCAGGCCGCAGCAGGGATTGATATTATATAGATAGAATTTTATTGTACTGTCGATATTATACAGAAATAATGGAACGCATTTGTGATTTAGTGCATGAACTGAGGCCAGCCTTGTTAATGGTGGTGGTTCAGCTTGCATTTGCAGGGGTCAATGTGTTCTACAAATTGGCCGCAAATGATGGAATGAGCTTGAGGATTATTGTTGCCTATCGCTTCCTTTTCGCAACAGCTTTTATCGTTCCCCTGGCTCTCGTTTTTGGAAGGTATATTTTAATATTGACTCGTTCGTACGTAACCTTTTTTTTTTTTCTTTTCATCTTTCTCATCATCATGATCGATCTCTCTTTATTTATTCAAATTATAACCATGCATGTATTCAAAATTCAAAACCAATCCATGTTATTGTGTTTCATCAGTACCATTCACGTTTAAAAAAGTATTTTCTTTTCAAAAGCCATCAAACATGCATGTTTGATTTATATATATATATATATATATATCTTTCCCGTGCACTTCCAAACACTTTCTGCATGGGTGTATGCTTTTCATACTGATGGCCTCTAGCCTGCTGACAGAGAAGTACTTTGAGAAGGATCGGACCACATGATTGAAATTTCGCAAACTCTGAAAAGTAAATACTGGCCGACAGCTGTAAATATATATGTATATATATATATATACATATGCGTTATAGATCCTTATATATTAAAAGTTGTGTGATCAGTTATTTTTAATAAAATTATTATTTTTTTTATTAAAATTAATTTATTTTCATTCAAAAATGGTAAGGATCGGACACTAATGAATACTGGGTTTTTGCAGGAAAAATAGGCCAAAGCTGACTTGGGTAGTACTCTTCCAAGCATTTCTTTGTGGGTTATTTGGGTAAGTTAATAATATTTAGTTGCAGGATCTCTAATTAATTATTTGCAGCAACTGATTTAGTGATTATATATCAATGACTTCTTCCTAATTTCAGGGGTTCTTTAGCTCAAAATTTATACATTGAGAGCCTGACCTTGACATCAGCAACATTTGCTTCAGCCATGACTAACCTAGTTCCTGCCATTACCTTCATCCTGGCCGTCTCCTTTGGGTCTCTCTCTCTCTCTCTCTCCATGCATTATATATAAAAGACTAGGTCGAAGCTGCTGGCTAGTGATGATCAGAGGTTGTACTGGATTATATCCGGATTTTAGTTTGAATATATAAATGCATGCAGGTTGGAGAAGCTGAATATAGGGACGGTATCAGGGAAGGCAAAAGTGTTGGGAACATTAACGGGAATAGGTGGGGCGATGCTCCTCACTTTTTATAAAGGAGCAGAGATCAACGTCTGGTGTACTCACGTTAACCTTCTGCATCACGGCCAACCTCAAACCAAACACTCCTTATCCCCAAGATCAGAAAATCTCCTTTTGGGTGGTTTTTTGGCTATAGCAAGTTGTTTCTCATACGCCTCCTGGTTAATTATTCAGGTCATCATCATACATTAACACACACACACATATATATATATTTATATATATTATATTATATAGTCGATATATATATATATACTTTTTTTTTTTCTTTTCTTTGAAATACATCTAACATTAACTAATTTCTAGATTCTTCGTGTCTAGCCACAAGTGGTTAATACTGCTACAAGTATAAAAAAAAAAAAAAAAAAACAAATTGTAAAATAATATAACTTTATATGATATGATTGATGTATTTTATAAAAATATTAATTTTATGATCTGAGATATGTAAATTTTTGTAAAATCTCTTGACAAAAGCATTTCTGACCTAAAGTATAATAAGTACACGTTATCGAAAGACTATTTTCTGACTGCATGTACGTCATGTATATATATACATACATATATATATATATATATATAAAAAAGTGATGATCCGTTCCTTCTTTTTTCGAATTCCCACCTCATTAAACAAATTACTGATCATTAATTTAACTGATGATCATGATGTGAAAACAGGCAAAAATGAGTGAAACATATCCATGTCACTACTCAAGTACAGCTCTAATGGTTGTGATGGGAGCAATCCAAGCTGTTGTTTTTGCCCTATGCACGGAGAGGGATTGGAATCAATGGAAGTTGGGCTGGAACATCAGGCTACTTACAGTTTCTTACTCGGTATATATCATACTTTTTCGTTGGAATCTTAATGTGCTTAATTTCTACATATCTTTGTTTTGAAATCATTACTTGTTTCAAAAATTTAAATTGATGAAAAGAGATAGATTTTATTGTATCTTAACACTTCTTTTTACTAGTAGGCCAGACTTTCTCTCAATTAATAGGTTTAATAAGTAAAATATTTAATTAAATAAAGTATAGTGTGTAGAGTCAGGATTTGAACTTAAAATTTTTACTCTATACAATGTGAAATTATTATTTATCCCAAAAATTTAAGCTAACGAGAATAGGTAGATTTTATTATATCTTAACACTTGTCAATTCAAAAATATTAAAAAAATATTTCTGTCTCGTTTCTGGTGATTTGATCTGAGAATACGTACATATATAAATTTATGTCGATTAAAAAAATACTATATAGTCATATGATTAATATATACTAACGTCGATTTCTTGTGTTGCAGGGTATCGTAGCCTCTGGGGTTATGATAACATTGATAGCATGGTGCGTGCACATGAGAGGTCCTTTATTTGTCTCCGTCTTCAACCCTCTAATGCTTGTTTCAGTTGCCATCATGGGCTCTTTAATACTGGACGAAAAGCTGCATCTTGGAAGGTATGTCGATCCTTTAATTGGGTTCATAATTTATTTTAATGTTAATTTGAGTTATGATTTTTGTTGTTTTTCAAAACGACATGCAGCATATTAGGAGGGGTGATGATAGTGTGCGGGTTATACGTGGTTCTGTGGGGGAAAGGCAAAGAGATAAAGAAGATAACTCAGCTAGCACCCTCCAGAAGTCACCGAGAATCTCATCCCGATGAATTGACCGATATTAATGTAATCACGTCTCCAAGGGACGACGTTGAAAATAACAGCGCCATTAATATTACAAGCATGAAACCCGAGATCATCAGCCTGCATCCAAACATCTAATGCACCATATTCATGATTGGAAATCATGGGGGCATCCATGCATGCATGTATGAAGAAGAAAAATTAATGAAGAAATTAAATGAGACCGCCCCGCGGGGGGGGGGGAGACACGTGGAAGAAATGGATCAGAAACGATGAATATTTATTAATGTTATAGGATTCAGAGTTTTTTTTGTTCTATCAAAAAGTTCTATCAAAAAAATTTTGTTGGATTTTATTATCAAGAATTAAAAATTTTGTTTAATTTGCTGTCTCTTTCCGAGAAATTAAACAATTGGGCAATGAGATCTATGTATATATGTATATATATAGATCATATATATATATATAGCTATCAAAAACTTAATTATTTTATATTATCGGGTGTGATATATATAATTGTTATTTTAAAAGCATAACATTAGTATGTATTTTATTGGCTTTGACCATAGCATTAGTATTAATTAATTATATTGTTCCTAGTCGTCATTGTCACATAAAAACACATGAAAATCATCAAGAAAAAACACCATTACCTTACGCTAGCTGATTGTGTATATATATATATATATATATATATATGTATATAACCCGATAATTAACTTGATTGATCAGGTTCTTGTTCATGAGTCGTAATTAATATATGGCCGGAGATCAAAGAAACAAGAAAAATTAACTATTTCAGAACTTTTCAGATCATTTTGATCACAGCTCATGATCGGGTACAGTAGTACTAGTACTTAATCTGAATTAGTCGAGTCCCATATAACTATATATATATAGTCACCTTTATATGGTAAACATGATGCCATTCATGAAAATCAATAACATTAATATTATAATTAATGCAAGTCGATCGTCAATCATGATCATTTTCATTTGGCGTTACTGATAAGAATGGATGTTTCATGAAGATCTGTCAATATGTTGTGGTTCCACAAATCACTAAACCATGAGAACTGAAGCTAGCGTACGTACTTTGGCTTTGAGAACCCAAAGAAGGAACCTCTCGATCGGTACGTGTCACTAGGCAACCTTACGTGGAGGCTGCATGCGGTGGAAGTGCCGTGGGGACATAGCTCTCACTTCTCACTACCCATGAGTCAGGTGCCTCTACAACAGCTCTCATGATCACATTCTCGCCCACATCTCTCTCTCATCTCTTCTCTCTCTCTCTCTCTTTCTCTCTCTCACTCTCTCTCTCTCACTCTCTCTCTTATTTAATTAAGATGATGGGGCGCTTATGTGGTGTAATACACAGTTGGAGGGCCGGGATTGTAATGGTAGCAGCTCAAATGGTATATACAGGATTAAATATATTATATAAACTGGTGCTAGAGAATGGAGTTAAACTGAGGATCCTTATTGCCTACCGCTATTTGTTTGCCTCTGCCTTTATGGTTCCTCTTGCTCTCATCACTGGAAGGTAGAGAATTAGTAGTAGTGGCATTAATTGCTACGTTTTGATGATTGTTTTCTATCATCATATATATATGTCCATCTAAACAGCAGTACTAATATTGGCACATGGCAGGAAAAACAGGACAAAGCTGACTTGGGCAATACTCTTCCAAACATTTCTTTGTGGGCTGTTTGGGTAGGTTGCATTTTGCACACATGATTTCGATATAATTAAGGATAATTAATTCCTTGATTGATTTTGCAGCTTTAACTTAAGTAATGTTATGTCAATTGATGAAACCTTAACTATTGCAGAGGAGTATTAGCTCAAAATTTATATATTGAGAGCTTAGCGTTGACATCAGCAACATTTGCTTCAGCCATGTCCAACTTAGTTTCGGTCATTACCTTCATTTTGGGTATCTTGTTCGGGTATCGGCCATGAAGATCTCTTAATTCCAACTAATTACAAGTAAAATTGCTGCATTTTGTATCACACATATTAATAAGTTTTTTTTTTTTTTTGCATTAATATCGAAAACTTTGAACAGGTTGGAGAGGCTGAACCTGCAGAGAACAGCTGGGAAGGTGAAAGTGTTGGGAACACTCATGGGAATAGGTGGGGCGATGGTCCTTACTTTCTATAAAGGTACAGAAATTGACATATGGTCTACTCATCTTGACCTCTTGCGTCACGACCAACATCAAAGTGAAGTCCCAAAATCCCAAAATCACATTTTGGGTTCTATTTTGGCTTTAGGAAGTTGTATGTCATCTGCCTCCTGGTTAATAATTCAGGTGATTAAACAGTAACATATTCCTTTTCTTCTTTATCTTTGTTTTTTTTTTTTTTTTTTGGGGGGGGGGCGGATATTCATTTTGCCAAAAATTTGTCCTACTCAATAGAAACTCATCATGATTAACTGCTAAACAGGCAAAAATGAGCAAGACATATCAATGTCACTACACAACCACGGCTCTAATGTGTGTGATGTCAGCAATTCAAAATGTTGTTTTTGCCCTCTGCACGGAGAGGGATTGGAATCAGTGGAAGTTGGGCTGGAATATCATGCTACTTACAATTTCCTATTCGGTATTTTACTTTTAGAAAATGATATACACATAACATAAATACAAAATTTCCTTTACTTTTTTTATAGATTTGTATACCTTACAGGCTTACATTTAGGCCTGGTGGCTGGTTTGTTTGCATAAATAATCTCATTTTATCGTTATTAATTTTTTAAATTCTCATATAAAATAAAATAAACAATTCAATTTTTTCAAATCCCAATACAACTTTTTTCAAATTCTAAAACAAAACTAATATTAAAAAAATATATTATAACAATATTTTATTCATTTTTTAACTTTTATCTTATCTTATTTTATCTTATCTATAAAAACAAATCCAGCTTTGTGAATGTAAAAACACTATAAAACCAGTCTGTTTCAGATCTCAGTATGTATATATTAATGTGGACTTGTGTTTTAGGGTATCATAGCATCTGGGATTATGGTGACTTTGATTACTTGGTGTGTGCACATGAAAGGCCCTTTGTTTGTCTCCAGCTTCAACCCTCTACTGCTTATTTTAGTTGCCATCACGGGTTCTTTAGTACTGGATGAAAAGTTGCACCTTGGAAGGTCTCCTCAGAGCTCTATGCATCAAATAAACTTGAAATTCTATTACCAATAACTACTTTCACAATTGTGATTCTGTTTTTGAAAATGGGACAGCATGCTAGGAGCCGTGTTGATTGTGTGCGGGTTATACGCGGTGCTGTGGGGTAAAGGCAAAGAGATGAAGGAGAGTTCTAAACTAGTACCCTCAGAAAGTTCCCAACGGTCTGAGTCGATGGATATTATTGTCAAGTCTCCAAAGAATGTGAGCATAAGCGGCAGCAGCGGCGACATCATGGCCAGTGCTAGTCCAGATAGCTTGCCAGCCTCTAATGCCCGTATAGATGGCAACATTAACTCATTGGAAAAGCATCATGAAGAAAAATGAACAAAGTAACACATAATATGATCTCTTCCTAAAATATTACAGACATACTCAATTTTCAATCTGCAACAGTTATATTACAGTATATCCGATGCAGAGAAAGGAACAATAATTCATATTAGAGTTTTTAGCATCGGCTGTAAATGGCTGATGCCCGTGTGGATGGCATCATTGCTTCCCAATATATATGTGAATCGATTTTGTTCAGAAATAGGTCTCAGGCCCATTTAAATTTTAGTATAATACACCAAAGCCATGATGCATTAAATCCTTATAGACAATTCCACAGATTTGAAATAAGGAATTACAACCACAGGTTTCTCCTGAAGAGAATAGTTGTCAACTCAAACCCCACTTCTATTGCTTATGAGTTATGAGTTATGTGAATCATGCAGAGAAGAACCAATGTTAGTTAAAAGACAACTCAACCAATAATCAAGAACAAGTAGGAATCTTTATCTACCAAACAAAAAGCTGTATCACAGACATGACCGATTAAATGCAGAGCATTTACACTTTACAAAGCGACAGAAAGAAACTATATCAAAACAAGACGCAGAGCACTGTCATATAGCAAAAATAAAAAACAAAAACAAAAAATCTCATACAATTACTATCTTCTTTACAGAAAGTATAGAAGAAACAAAATACAAGAAAGCTACCTGCTTATCGTTTATTGTTTCTGAACACTTTTTGAGTCATTCTTCCTCCTTGCACAAGGCAGGCAATATCTAAATAAATTATTTGCTCGCAAATGTGAATATTTTGAACTCCATGGCAATTCAACAGTCTCAGTTACTCCAAACTGTTTGATTTAGAGAGGAATTCGAGCCCCTCAGTTCTGCAATTCATGATGCTACGGAAAACTTGGCTCACTTGACGCTCCAACGGGTCCAATCCCTCCTTAAAAGCTTTACAAATCAGTGCCAACTCCTGTACCCCCTGCTCAACTTCCATTTTCTGTTCTTCAGACAATGGAAACTGAACCATATCTACCAAGTCAGTCATCTGGCGTGCACATCTCTCAGCCTGACATATCTCAATCAACAAACCATTCGAATTCCGGTGCTCCCGCTTCTTAGATACCTCTAGGATGCGCTCATGAAGCAATTGCAGTGGATTTCCCCACGAGAATTGCCGAGGGATTGAGAAATGTGTATTCAGACCTCGGTCCTGACATGGAATTGCAGCAACAAGAACCCATAAAACAAACATGAGCACAGAGTTCATGGTAAAAACAGGGACCGCAAGCCCATTTGTAGCCGCAATCTCATTTGCACGAGGTGGGATCAAGTTGTTTGCAATTGATTGGAGTTGCTTAGCTGCAGACCAAGAACGAGACACACTCCATGAAAGAGACCGAGAATGCCCCCCTGAGGACCGACGACGATGATGATCTTTGGTATTGTTATGTCGCCCGAATGACCGATTCCTGTGCGAAAAAACAGACCCTGAGCCTTTCTCATCTAGCATCGTAAGTGCCATATCCACCAAAGCCTTCCTTGCACGTCGCAATTGGCCTTCACCCAATGCCCTCTGCTTAGACTCCAAAGCACACACAACAATCTCCAAATGCTTCTGCCACAAACGAATATTTTCAATCCCATTACGAGTTGCATTGCAAATATCAAGCGCTTTCACACTCCTTTCAAAGAATTCAGCAACCAGTCGATCCAAAGGCGGTTTAGATACCCATTCTTTGTTTTTCAGCAAGATAATCCTAAATTCTTCCTGGCAGCTGATAAAAACATCCAAAAGTTTCCGTACCCACGCAATTGAGAGCAACTCATCAGGAGTAACAGCTGCCAGGTCCTGAAAACGGTCGGTAACCTGTTTTTGGAACAATTCAAGCTCAGATTCATGGGCACTGAACTCATGATTAGGTTCCATGGAGTGGACCTGTTCTCTCCTCATACTCCAAATCGAACGGCCAAACGACGCTAAAGGCGAAGAAGAACCCTGGTTATCGGTAGAGGGCATTGTCACAAGATTCAGAAAACAAGATGAATCTACAACCACACCCGAAATCCACGAACTTTCAAAAGACAACTCAAACAAAGAAGTTTCTATGTAAATCCCAATCAAGTCATACCAACAAAATGGAACACATCCCAAAAAAGAACCAATATTAAGCGACCAGATCCAGAATACAAGAAATCTCGAAATCCAGCCGTAGTTCGACCAGATTATTCAAACCAAAACCCACAAATTCCTAACAACCAGATCGAAAATTTCTTTAATACCCAGATCAAGGGGCTTAAGAACCGAATGGTCTGATGAGTACCCAATACCCAAAATAGACCATATGACACAACGAAGAACGAACAAATAAGCAACAAACAAACAAAGTACCTTATACCTTACTTCAAACCAAAGTTCGCTTCTGAAAAGCTATTCCGAATAGAACATAGAGGTGTTGGAGAATGATATGCATGGAGTGACTGCCGATAGAGATCTTCGTATGAAGAAAGAAAGTTACATACAGAGCAACTTTTACGAACAGTGGATCTTGAAAACCAAGCGAAGGACCTAAGCCCCTCGCGTTGGTCGAACCCAGCGTCAAGACCGGTCAATTTGGAATAATTAAACAATCAAAAGGAGAAAAAAACATAAAGAAGAAATGGAAAAGGAAACCGCCTTCATTGCATTTATGCGTTATAACCTATACACGTCAGCATTTACAGCTTTTCCCAACTATATTTTCAATTCTTTGACCGAGTGGTTCAATTTTGAGGGAAGATTGATCGGCACGTGAGTATTTTTAAATTAATTATATATTTTAATTTTAATATTGATAAATATATTACATAAAAATAAACTTATAAATTAATATAATCTTGTATAATAAGTTAAATTTATTTTATAATAAAATAATGTTATAATCAAACATACTATATTGAGTCACCAACAATTTGTGACATTGTGTGATTATTTTATATTTAAAAGTATTTCTCTTTTAAATATAATTTTTATTTTATTATAATTATAAAAAATTAATTTATTAATTTTATGAATAATTCTATTTAAAAATCTTTCTACCACACATTATTCACCTGTTTAATTTACCATATCTTGTGTGGAGCTGTATCTACTCTTTTATGTTTTTTTTTTCAATTTAATAGGTAATTAGTTGAATAATTTCTACTCAACATTCACATTAGGGAAGATTCTTATTATCCTTAGGAAGACATGCTTTTGCTAATCTATCTTTATGATGGTAAAAACAAAAAAACAAAAAAAATTAAGTGATAATAATTAACTCATTTAAACCTTGAGGTTTGGTTACAATGGAAACATTGAAGACCCACTTTTCTCAAGTAAGACCAACTCAAATAAGGCATGATAATTGTGCTGTTATTGAAGACCCACTTCTCTCTCATGATTCAATCCGGATAGAAACTCATCAACCACCACCATTATTGTCCTCATAGCTAACAGACAGTAGCTAACAGACTGTCCTCATAGATAAAACCACTTCATTTTATCTCAATTCATCGTAACTCAATTCAACAATGTTACTACTATTCACAAATTATCTCCTCTCATTCCTAGTTTCGAGACTTCGCTCTAAGATACAAAGAGAGACTCAACATTTCTTAACTGACTGGAGCTGAAACAAATAAAGGTACAAAGACTTTAATTTACAGTGCTGTAGGCTCAATTTCAAATATAAGGCCAGCACCACAATTACAAATGAGTTTTACAACTGAAGAAGAATAACATCAACAACAACAATATCCTATCCTGCTGACACTAGAAG
Organism: Platycarya longipes; assembly: GCA_036559045.1. Lineage (NCBI taxonomy): Eukaryota > Viridiplantae > Streptophyta > Magnoliopsida > Fagales > Juglandaceae > Platycarya > Platycarya longipes. The sequence goes on along the minus strand of CM071794.1, from coordinate 32,562,369 downwards.
GAATCCATACAAGGAAAAATAAAAGTAAAGGACAAATGAAAAGAGATTGTCATTATAGTGTTCTGCTTTTTTACCAGCCTTCAGTTTATGCTTTTTCTATTCACACGCCAATTTCGTGTCAAAGCTACTCAAGCAAATTGCAAAAGCCTGAAATGCAGATAGAGGATAACGATAATCCATGGTGAACAGGTCTTTACCAACTTTACCAAACTGCAGAATTATCTTATCATGCTCTGGTGGGGCTGGCTGAGATGGTGTTGGAGCACCAGCAGCAGGCTGTGTAGCAGCAATCAACTGGAAGTTTTTAACAGACGCAACAGTTACCCGTCCGCGGAAGTTCAAGCACCAACACTGTAATTGTTCGTGCCATCTTGGCGACTTGTTTTTCAAAACCAAGGGTCTCGGCTTGCCATCCTCATCGTCATCGGGAGCCCCACCGATTTCAGAAAATCTTGAGCTGCTGAAATCAACAGAGTGATCAAAAACCTTTGATAAGGAGATGTCCCGGAATGAATCCTCGAGAGAGCGAGGATGCAACTCCGACTGGCCTGGGACAGTGCCGCCTGCATCAATTGCTGAGGCTGGGATTGAATGCATGACGCAATGCATCTTCCGTGGTCCCCGAGTGCCTAACACATTTAGTTCGTATGTTACCTGGGCAATGTTGTAGCTGCCCGTTGGAACCTTTGGGGAGACTTTTTTGGAATAGAACCTACGGCTACTCCGCCCTGGAGGGGGGATGTAGGCGGAACTGTACAGAGGCTGTGTATCGTATATTATGAACTTGGTGCCGAGAAAGTTTGATCTGGAACACAAAGCAAAGTTCAATACTTAATTTTCTTGAATAAATTATAATTCAGAAGAAAACATTGTTTAATAAGAACCAATCAAGGCCTCCAGCAAATATACAATGGAAAAGTTCATAACCAAGCAAATAAGCTTTTTTTTCAAGATGGAACTAAATAAGAAATAAAAAATTAACGGTAATCACTTTAAAGATAGAAGCTAAGGATCCTCAAACGGGTATATGTGTTCACAGACACACATACATCAAGAACCATGGGTTTCCAACCCGTGCACTTATTGCATAACCTTATGGAGCTAGTAAGGCCAGCTGACACCTACCCATAAAATCAAAATGGTAGGCGAAATAAAAGAGGCATGCTTCATTGCTGCTCATTTTTGGATTTTTTTTTTTAATGAAGATAAATAAGTAAATGGGTTTTGTTATCTTTCCACACCATTACTTACCTTAATTTCCCAATATAAGTGCTACTTGATCTTGAAACATTATCTGCATTCATGGAGATGACATATTCCGTGTATGTGGTTCTTCGAGTCCTCTTTGCCGAAAGAAGGAATTTTCCATTTTCAACCAGCAAAGCTGCAAGAGCAGGGTAACAGAATAAACACGCATGTTTCATAGCATCATCTTGCACTACCAAATCAGTGAACAAGAATTCATTGGATGAAATCAAAAGACATTTGTTATCTTTTCCAATATCCCCAGAATCAAATAGGTGATATATGAATTATATAGATGAATAAAGAAAATAAGAAATCGAAGGCAACTTAAGAATTAGAAATACTGCTTACCTGGGCTAAGACACAGAAAAAGGCGGTATGTTAAGTTGGATTTATCCCTTTTTATGAAACACTGAATATTTCCCTCACGCGGTCCCGGCTGAAAATTCAAAGAAAGTAGAATCAGTTAATGGCACCCTAGATATCCCACTTGTTTTAATGAATGTGCGTTCCACACAAAGATGCAATAGACATGGAATCCTGGTAACCTGTATTCCATCAGTAGCTTGAGTTAAAAAGAAAACCATCAAAAATGAATTCCTAATGTGCAAAACAATAGCTAACAAGAACCACCAACCTGTTTCAGGGACACGGGGAAGGTAAATTTCCCGGATAACTCGGGACTCTTAACAATTTCTTTGCACATAACCCTCCAAGAACGGCAAACTGCTGCACACGCAACAACGTGCTTACGAGCAGGCCACGTACTCTCACTCTCTTCCAACCTCCTAATTACATCATAGAGTAGCTCACGGGGTAAGCTAGCCCATCGGCTGTTCTGAATTATGATAGGGTGATCGTGTAAATCATGTAATGCACCATGCGATTTGCCTCTGTGATGGCCAGTGAACCTGACTTCAAAACCACGTCTAGATAAGCTCCCAAAGCCATCCCTCACATCACGAACTATGCTACGAAAAGACATTCTACTGGCGAATCACGCTACCAGTAAAATCAAATTTTCAAGAAACTTTCAGTCAGCTTATATTCTCCTTGTCATGTACATACATGCAGCTGCAAAAAAATGTATCAACAAGAAAAACTTTAAAAAATAACAACAAAGTAAAGAGAACATCAACAGAGAAAGAGAAAAGAAAAGAAAAAGTAAAGTAAAAGTGATAAAAAGAAAAGTGCAGCTTCACATGGACCACAAAGTCTTCCAAAGAGCAAGACTTTACTTGGTAACAATCTTTTGAAGTTCTTATTACAACCCATTTAAGCAAAAGAAATATGAGGCGGAACCTAGCAATTGCAACGATTAAGGAAATTCGATTGTTGAAGGTAAGAGCGAAACCCAAATCTAGAAAAAGCAACATAAAGCATTACTTTTACGAAGTTAAGTTAATCATATGTTATAGACTCGGGCCCAGAGAAGAATTACAGAACACCATAACAGCCTACAGGTTCGTCAAAAGAACAATATCAGAATTCAAACCTGCAGATCATATTGCATATCTATACATAATTAGACAGCTTGTGGCAAAATTGACATAAAGTTACTAAATCCATGAGAAGAAAGAACAAAATTAAGCAGCAACAGCTCACTTCAGCGAACCCAGAAGCAACGACTGGCCATCTGCATCTAAAATTTACCAAAACGGGTAAAAGGAGAGATAAAACGAACCTGTTGAGGAATCACAGGCACCCAGGTAGGTCAGACCGATCGAAGCACAGCTCCCTAACTTAATCACAAGACATGAAAGATCTGCCAGGGACACAACATGTAAAATAAAATAATGTTTTTCTTTAAATAAAAAAAAAAGAAATATACAGCATATATCAAGAAGAAGAAGACCAGAGTTTCTCTGCGACTTTCCCGAAAGAAGTCAGGAGAAAATTTGAAAGTAAAGCAGAGCTTGAGATTGAAAGTGGAGAAACCGTAATGGTGGAGATCTGTACCTCGGTCCTCGAAGCAGTAAGCATCCTTAAAAAGACTAAAACTCTTAAAAAGAGACAAAAATCTGAAAAAAAGAAACTTTTTTCCCTCGGATACGTAGATATTACTTCTTTCTAAGCTCCTGGTTTTAATAGCAAGGAAGAAGAAAAAGTCGCAGCTCAATAAGTGTAGCACTACCTCTTTTCTTTCCAAAGACTCGGCCTTTTTTAGGTCTCTCTCTTTCTCATCCGGACTCCAAACACGCTTTAAATTTAGCTCAAGACCTACCTATAAAAAATGAAAGAGAAAGCAGCAGCCAAACGAGAATTTAATAGTGTTTATTGGGGCAAGTACGAGATGAATTACGGGGGCAAAACCGCAAGATGTCCAAACCGCATTTTGACCTGTGAGCGAGCCTTTCACACTGTCATCGTTACTACTGAGGGCTGAGGGGAGTTGCATCCTCAAAGACTTTCTAATTAGGAAAATACTTTATTTATTATTTAAAAATAAATTTATAAATTGATATCAAATTAAATAAATCTATTATATATCGCTCTATTTAGTCGCTTCTCAATCTAAATTTTTTTAATTAATAATTAACAAAATAATTTTTAGTATATTGATGTATTTTTTTAAAAATATTTAAATATATTAATTAACAAAGTAATGGTTGGACCATTACTCAGCAACTGATTAGTATTATCTATATCAAATTATAAAATTATTTTTATTATAAATTAAATTAATAAATTTTATGATTTCACGTTAATTTATGAGATAAGGAATATATACAATTCTCTTCTAATTGCTTACATCTTTCAACTTTCAGCATACTTGAAACGGTATCGTTTTGCTTCGAAAAAATCGACATTAATTCAATAACAATAATAAACTAGCTCATACAAATATCCATTATTTGATTCGGTTTGGTTCCAACATCGATATATATATATTTTTTAATAGTGTACGTTTCGTTGAATCCGAGGCGAGAATATTCTTACATTTTTTAATTATATTATATGTTACATCATTTTTATCAACATGATATGATTTAATATAATTTTATAAAAATAAAATAAGATGAAAGTTTAATATATATTGAAAATTTATATTTAATTCGTTTGAAAATAATAAATAATTTAAGATCAAAATTAAAATTTTATTTTTTTATCTAAAATTATTTTTTAATTTTTGTTAAAAAAAATATTAGTTTTATTATTCACAAAAAGTTATATTATTCTATTATTCTATTTTTATCTTTTTATCAAATATGATTAAAATTTTTTAATAAATATATAAATTTATATTATTTTTTTAAATAAACTTTAAATAATTCAATAAAATTGTACTAAAAACGGTTGACTATGTATGAAATTTGTCACTTTAAAAACGGCTAGCAGTGACAGGGCAGGAAGCTTTCACATTAAGCTTCCTCCACGTTTTTATTATTTTATTTGTTATTCCAGATCGCGACCCGGTTAAGCTGATTGGTCATTGGAGGGTGGCGATTTGCTTTTGACTTTTTACGAGGCCAGATGGTTCGGATTAATGGAATTTTGAATATTCTTTTTTTTTTTATCGGTATTTTGAATATTCTTAAGATGTAAGAAAGATAAATATATAAATTATAAGCAATTTTAGGGATACACGACTAGAGGTATACCGTTTCATATATTTTTTATGAAATTCGTGACATAATAAAAATATCACTTCGACCAAAATATTAAGAAAAAATATATCAAAAAAATGATAAAAATATAATAAAAAAGAAATAAAAATAAAAAATATGAATATTTACATTAAATGATTCGTAAAAATTATATTTGTATACAATATATACGCAAAATATATATAAGCTATGAACAAATAGTATTTCTCATAAATTATATTTTTGAATTATTTAAAAAACTGAAAACTAAAAAATCATTTTTGCGTGTTTATAAAATTATAAACCCATTCTCTCGCAGCCAGCGTTCGTCTCGCTTATGCGGCGGTGCATGCCATAGAGCTCTATTTGCATAGAAGTTTAGTTGGGCTTAGGCCCAAAGGCCTACAAAGTTGGGCTCCAATTACGGATTTCTTATCGTTTTCCTTTCCAGACAACTTTCAATCACAATAGTCTATCCAACCCCATCCTTAATTTTATATTTTATATTTTTTTTATTCTTATTTTTTACCTTGCCACTTAAGACCCTTAACTATTATTTTTGAAGGGTAATGTTACACTTTATTCTCTTACTACTCTTTAGTGTATTTAAATTTTTATTTTTTATTTTTTAAATATTTATTTAACAATCTTAATCATTAAAAATTAATTTAAAAAACATACAACTTCATCATAATTACTTTTTTAATCATTAAATTAAAAAAATTTAAAAAGTGTGATAAAAGAGTAATAGAAAGATATTACATGTAAGATAATGATAAAATTACTATCTTCTACTTTCTACTTACTACTATTTTTGTAATTTTTAAATTTTTTTACTTAATAATTAAGAAAGTGATTATTGGTAAAATTATATATATTGTTAATTTTTTCTTAATGATTAAAAATGTTTAAAATATTTAAAAGAAAATTATAAAAAAATCAAAAATTTTAAATATATTATAAATAATAAATGGATAGTTAAAAAAAAAACCAGTAACCCTATCACTACCCTCTTATCTTTATTCATGTTTGAGAGACTAGAAGGAATAAAAATAAAATAAAAACAGAGGAAGGTACAATTATGACCCCATGATACTTGTCTCGTGTTTTCGGCCTTTGGTAGAAAAAATAAAAATTATAGGATTCCCCCCTCTTTCTAGTGGACCAGCACCTTGTATGGATGAGAGAGAGAGAGAGAGAGAGAGAGAGAGAGAGAGAGCCAATTGGGGGGCACAGAGAAATTAAACACGTCAAATGCATAAAATGCCACACATTTGATTACACTTTACACGCAGTTAAGCCTATCTATCCATCAAAGTGAACAAACCAATTTTGATCTACTTTTGTTTGTTTGTTTTCCAGCAAAATATCTGGGAAACTCTTATCTTCCCATTAAAAATATGTAACAAGCTTACTCATTCCATGTGAGAGGTAGTTTCCTCTCTTTTTCCAGCCCTTCCCCTTTATTTTGTTGGGGAGGTGGGGTGCCTATCTCATTCATCTTGCTCTCTAAATGTGGAGAGTAAGAAAATAAAACAATGAGAGAGTTTGATCAAACACTTAAACCATCAAATCCGCACTGCTTGTAAGTGAGAGACTGTTTCCTTGGACTTATCACTATTGCACAGTCCACTGATACCTGCACAACCACAGACATGGAAACAATAACCAAAGAGAGCACGCCAAATTCATATATAAAAACACCTCTGGAGATTTTTTCTTTTTTTTTTTTTTTGTTAAAGAAAGGTTCAACTCAGAACTTGTGTACTAAAAACTACGAGATTTTACATTTTACCCTCTAATTTGATTTATTTTTAAAAAGCAATGCTAAATATAACTTCTAAAATTGGGAACTACAATACAAATCTAGTACAAAAAATTAAAATTACAATCATATCCTTTTTAAAATAGTATTATTTTCTCTTTTATTTTTATTTATCAATAAAACTGTAATATAATCCTTTACTCATAAAGACTGCAATAAGAAATTTTCATTTTTAAAACCCATAGTGTACCGTGAACGCGGTTAGGAGAGCCTGATTGGGGTCCAGAAAACGCAAAAGTGCCCTGGTGCAAACGGTGATAGACTTTTCAACCCATCCCATCCCATAAGTCATGACAATGAAATCAATTTGTTTTGTTTGTTTTTGTTTTTGTCCATCTTATTTGTCTTGTTTGCTACAAAGCAAAAGTCCCCCCCACCCCCATCCCCACCAAAATTTTTTAACTGTTTTACCTCTGTTAATAACTCTCTCTCTCTCTCTTTTTTTTTTTTTAAAGTTTTGAGGGACAATTTCATTTTGATGGATTATAAGGTGGTTCGGTTCCTAAGCTAACAGATAAGAATGACAACCAACGGGAAGAAAGTCATAAAAAAAAGTGAATATTGAAGACCAACCAAAGCCAAAGGGGCACCAACATAAAATGCAACTGATCATACCCGACATGTTTCGTTCGTATTTCTTTCTTCTTTCTAAAATACACAAATTATACAAAAACAAATGCCCAATACTTGAAGGGCATGAGTCATGACCGCAAATACAACCACGTTTTCGGATATCTTATTATGACGGTAGGGCCATGTTATCACATTACAATATCTACTCAGCACTGCACGCTAGCAACCTTTTTGTTTAATTAGAATTAAAAATGGAGGCAGAAGGGACACAGACATACAGTAGTGCAGAGAGAACTCTCTCTAGTCTCTCCTCCACACAAATGGTGTGAACCAAAACCCATTTAAAATGGAAAGAAACTTGGACCCAAATAACGTTTTGAAAATTAAAATAAAAAAAATTCAATCAATCCCTCCAAATTCTGTCCCAATGAAACCAAATTTATGAACAGAAGACTTTTATTTTTCCTTTTTTTTTTGAAGGTGAAGTCTGCTGCATTAGAGATTTAAGTAATGAAAGAGCAATTCGATGAAAATATTGTGGAAGATGAAGCTGACCTGAACGCCAGGGGAATCGAAGTTCAAGATCCGGATCTTAGCACCGACGTCGCCCAGGACCCTGAGCTCTACGCGGTCGTTCAAGGAAGCGTCCCTGACTAAACTGGCTGCGTCGGCTTGGAGCAGATTGACACGGTCGACGGCGATGGTTGCCTCCACCTGTCGAACGCTGTGAGCCTCTTGGAAGAACCCCGGGACGAAGGCTTTTCCCAAGGGCATACCGCGGTACATGACGGTGAACTTGGACTCGCCGTACTTGATCCCAACCTTGTTGGGGTTCACCGCCGTGAAGAGCATCCGAATACTGAGGGAGAGGGAGGCGGAGGTGGCGGGATTGGTTTCGGAGGGATTGGGCGTGGTGATGCCCATGTACTGGACGCCGACCTGTTGGAGATCGAAGGAAGGTTTCTTGGGTTTGAGGGCCAAGACGATGACCAAAACGACGGCGAGGACAAGGAGGGCCAAGAAGGAGAAGAGGAGGAAGAGGCAGCAGCAGCAGCCTTTGAAGGAGGCGGAGGAGGACGACGACGAGGTTGGGTAGTATTGCTGGCGGTGGTCCGACCGTGGGAGTGGTGGACGGTTGTGTTGGCCGTTGAGATTAGCCGTGGATGTCATTTCTGGGATATTGAGCGCAAGTTCCTCCGGTCTTGAGCTTTTGCCTCCCTGCCCCTGGCTCGATTTCTTCCTCCTACTCTGTTACTTTCACCTCCACTACTCTTTATTACTGAAGAGAGAGAGAGAACTTAGAGAAGTGCGTGCGTACTGTGGCAGTGAGTCATTGGCTTTCGGTGAATGTTTCCGACCAAAAAAAAAAAAAAAAAAAACATAAATAAAAGCTACTCTTTTTATTCCTCATAAATAGAGTCTATTTGTTGACGATATTAGAAATTCCGATTAAGGTTAGTTTGGATTTAAAAATTATCTTATTTTATTATATAAATTTTTTAAAATTCTTATTTAAAACATAAAAAATAATTTAATTTTTAAGTTTTGAAATAATAATAATATTCTAAAATAATATTTTAAGAATATTTTATTTAATTTTAAACTTTTATCTAAAATCATTTCATTTATTTTTTAAAATTTCTTTAAAACTTAATTAGAAAATATACTTTTTAATTTTTCTTAAATTTTACTATTTTTTTAAAAATTACCTACATTTTATTCTTTATTATTTATTTATTATATTGATTTTTTATTATTTAAAATTATAATAAATTTAAGCAGAAAAGAAAGTGTAGAGGATTAGAAAAAATATTTATTTTATCTATTAGAATAAAATATCGATAAAGAATTATTTAAATGATAAATAGGGAAATCAATGTTCACATCCCCAAAATTCTCCTCGAAATATACATCGGACAAAGGTTTTGGTTGAAAAGTAACGTTTTGAAAACCGTATTGATCGATATATCGGATAATATATTGAAATAAAATATTTTGATATTGATATTATTTTGTGTATTATTTTGAAATAGTTTATTTATTTATATAAATATGTATAAATGATATTTATAAATAATTTATATAAATTATATATATAAATATATATAAATTTTATTTAAAAATAATAGTCAATATATGAATAAATTATATATATAAATATAAATAGTCTAGTTTGAATTTGAGGTAATAAAAAGTAAAAATTTAAAAAAAAATGGGATAAAAGGCCAAAATTCGATATGGCCGAAACACAGGTAAAAGATATTGGCAGGTAGGAGTGTTCAAGCAGGTTCCGAACCTGGAATCTGGGTCAACCCGACCCGGACCAAATGGCTAAAAGCGGTTTGAACTCCAACCCGGATTCATCCGGGTTGAAAATCCAGGTTGGACCCGGAAATCCGGTTTCCGAATTTCAAACCATTTTTTTTTAATTTATAAAACAGGTATTATTACTTTTTTCTGAGAAATTTGTTCTGAAAATATTTATAAAAAATATTTTATTTTATTATCAACAAATTTCTTAACAAAAAAGTAATAATACAAACTAAAAAAAAAATAGTTTCAAATCTGGAAACTGGATTTTCGGTTTTTAAAAATCGAGTGAATCTGGATGAATTCGGGTTGGAGTCCAAACCGCTTTTTCTATGGGTTCCGGATCTAGTTTAATGTGGGTTGAAAACCGAAACCGGGTATTAGGATATCCGGATTCCAAATCAGATCGGGAAAAAAAGAGGCCCAAATGAACACCCCTATTGGCAAGTATAGCCCGGCCGAAATATTTGCCAAAATGAAAAAAAAGTTTTTCTATATTGGATATCTGATCGATACGACAATTTTAGCCGTATCGACTGATACAGTATGAAATTAAAAATTATGATAACAAATGTAAATTCTTAATTTTTTCTCGAAATATAGAGATAAAGGACAAGTGTGAAACTGCCGAGGAATGTTCAAAAGCTAGGATTGGATTAGATAAAAAAGATTTTATTTTATTTAATTATTATAATTTATATATAATATAAAAAATAATTTAATTTTTTTAATTTCAAAATAATAATAAAAAAATAATATTTTAATAATTTTTATTTAATTTTTATCTTAACTTCTCTAAGGCTCGATTTGGATTGAGAGATGAAATGAGTTTAGTTTATTTTTTAATCTTATTATTGTTTTAGAATTTGAAAAAATTGAATTGAGATTTGAAAAATGTGTATTGAAATTTTAAAAAACTGTATTAAAATTTGTGATTTATATAAAAATTTAAAAATATATAATAATGAGTTAGAGATAAATTAAGACGAACTCATATAGTCTATAAATCCAAACTGGCCCTAAGACAATAGGACAGTGCTATTGGAACCATCATTTGATTGAAGAAGTGAGCAGATAAGTGCAAATACATTTCTTTTATTTTTTTTTCTTATTATTTATTTATTTATTACACAATCTTAAATATTTTTAAAAAATAAAAAATATTAATTTGCTAATATTTACTTCCTTAATTATTAGATAAAATAAATAATTCTTATCGATTCAATTAACATAAAATTATAAATGCACTTAGAATTTAGAACCTATTTTTAAGAAGAAAAAAAAACAATGAAACAAAAAATAAAATAAAAGTTAGGATTTTGGAATAAAATCTGTGGTTAGGGGCAAAAAAAGATAAGTATGCCACCTTTTCTGTACAGCCAATAATTTTCGAAGAGAAACCAACTTTCAATTTGGGGGAATAAACCATCTGGATCGATGAGAATCTTTAGATGCAGATTGGTTTGTAGCAATAGAAAAAAAAAATTATAATTTTATTAATACTTCTTTCTCTCTATTTAAAAAAATAAAAGAGAGAGACAGAGAGGAGAAAATTAGCTAATCTATACCTATTGGTGCATGTACTAGCAGTACAAAAGGCTAACTTTTGCCTCATATTGAGGTTGGCAGTTCCTTTTTCCGATTCTTCCGTTAAGCTCTGCTTCTTGGCTGCTTCACCTCATGGTAGCCTTTTTGGCTAAATAATAATAATAATAATAAATAATAATAATAGTAATAATAATTAGGAGTGGTTACCTGATCCAATCGATCCGATATCAACAATTTTCGACTCAACCCGATATAAACATCTCCTGTTAATTAGATAAGCCAAATACTCGATTAGTATAAACGGGTATTTCGACCCATTTGCTCTCCCCAGACTACTTTTTTTTCCTCCTTTATTTTATTTTCTTTTCTTTTCTAACAAACACCGGAAGAGCAACGCATTTAGGGTAGTGTTCTTGGAGGGGACAACATCAAAAGACCAGAAACAAGTGACAGATCAGATCTCATCCCCACAAATATGAGCACAAATACAACTCCAATTTAAACACAATCACAACACTATAAAAATTGTCTTGATTCTAACTTTTTAGTCTACCTTTGTTCTTGCTATTTCTAGGATTCGATCAAAATCACAACCAAATAAATCAGAAAGACAAAAGGATCTAAAACTTACAGCTAATGCCCAGATTTGAACATAAAGGATTTATTTTGCTCCTCGTCTGTTGGCGACCTCAACTGCCTCTTCAATGATCTCGACAGCCCCCATTCGCGATGATCTTGACGTCCTCGTAAGCTTCTCTCTCTCTTTGCATTTCTTCTGTTGTTGGAAAATCATAATCAACTAGTTCATTACCTTCGGCTAGAGAAAACAATCGGCGAAAGAGATGGGCAATTTGAGATTCGGAGATGAGCAATCGTGAGGAGAGAATCGAGCGAGAAAGGGAGCTTTGAAGCAAATTGATCAATCCTGCTACAAGTACTTCGTTGATCGAGCCAGAATTGTGATCTCTTTTACTCAGTGCACGATTTGGTTGAAGATTGGGTGATACTTTGAGCTTCGTTGCTCAGATGTGAATCGATCTGAGCAAAATCGAGCGAGAGATAAAATCGGCGAGAGAGAAGACTAAAAGAAACAATCGAGCGAGAGAAATCAAATGATAAGATCGAATAAATCAAATGAAATGAAGAAATGTGTTCACGGTTTTCGACCTAATATAAAATGGCTTATCGGGTATTCAGTAGCAAGTCGATAACGGTATCGAAATAATCATTTCCGTTTTCAGCCTATCGAGTCGGGTATTTCGGGTTGGTAGTGGGTCGGCTTATCGATCGGGTCGGGTTACTAGGTTTTTTGTTCACCCCTAATAATAATAATCATGATCATGAAGAAATCAATAATATTATACATCACATAAATCTTATTTTTATTTTATTATATAAAATATAATATATTTATTATTATTAGATAATAAAAAATCATCTAATAACAATATAAATGATAATAGGTATGTTTATCTGAATTTCGAATATAATAATCCGAATTCGAAAGTGTCAAAACTCGATTCAGATGAACAGGTTTAGATGACATATTTTGTATACTATAATAGAATAAAAATAAAATGATATTATGGTATATAAAATTTTCATATTTGATTAGGATGGTCCAGCGAAGATGGTACCAGCAAAAAGAGAGCACAACAAAGTATAAGACATATATGGTGGCACTTCCAATGAAAGTTCAATGCCTTGGCCAACATATATAATCCCAATTGTTTTTGTTTCTACTTTTTATGATGTTCCTCTCACGGTCCTACCTATGCACATTTCACCATGTTGTGTCATTTACCTTTTCCGATTTCCCCTTTAAGGTCCTTTGACGCTTGGTGTGGGGGTGCTTCCTAATTGGATGCAACCATCTTTCCTTTATATTGATAATCATGCCAAATTGCACGTAAACTTCTTCCCATTTCTATGTGTCCATTTCTGCCTCTCATGATGAATCAAGTAAGAATATTCATTTGCAGTAAAAATTGGTTACAAACGGGACAAAAGAAAGAAGAATCGTTGATACCAAAATACAATGGAAGTTACCATTGGATGAAACATAAGCAATTCTAAGACATCTACCAAAATGGTAACCTACGTCATTATAAAAATTGATGTAATTTTATGTGATTCATTACATCTACTTTATAATTGTTAAATGAAGGGGGCGCCCACACGGGCAGACCCCCTTCGGTTTCAAATGTTGTAACGCATGGCTTAAAGCCATGCGTTACACAGTCTGTAAACGCATGGCTTAAAGCCATGCGTTACACAGTCTGTAAACGCATGGCTTTAAGCCATGCGTTTCCAGCATATTGAAGGCTGGCCTTTAAGGCCAGCCGTGTAGGGGGACTATATATAGCCCCCCTCCTTTTGGTTCTGGGAACTAATTGAAAAATAAAAAATCTCTCTCTCATTTGTTCTCTTTTGAAATAGTTTTTAGGCTGTGGATTGTTAAGTGTTACTCTAGTTTTATAACTACGTAGTACACTTCACCACTAAGAGAAAACGCTTATTTTTGTCGTGCTGGAAAAACTTGTGGAGCAATTTTTGAAGCTGAACTTGAGGTATTTTTCCGCTATAATATTTTGCTAACATTGGTATCAGAGCATATCATAATTGCTTCCAGTTTTGTTTATTTTGCATATGCATGCAAATTATAAATGTGCCATTTTTTTTGCTGAATGCTGCTGCGTTTAAAAATAAAAAATAAAATTTTGGCCGAAGCCGGTGCAGTGGTGCAGCGTGCACCACCTGAGCGCGGTGGTGCAGCGCGCACCACCTGAGCGCGGTGGTGCAGCGCGCACCACCTGAACGCGGTGGTGCAGCGCGCACCGTGAGGTGCTGCGCAGCACCCCTGAAATGGTGCTGCGCGCACACCGCCTGGAGCCCACGGTGCATGGTGCACCGTGGGACACCCAGCGGTGCTGCAAGCACCGCCTCGGTCGGTGCTGCGCGCACCAGAGGGGTGCTGCCAGCACCACCGTGGTGCTGCGCGCACCACCCAGGTGCTGCAAGCACCTCCCTAGGTGCTGCGGCAGCACCCAGCCTCCTCCGGAGGTTGTTTCCGGTGATGGGACGGCGGTTTCCGGCGATGGGCAGCGGCCTGGGGCGCTGTTTTTCGTTTCTGAAAATTGGGCACTGTTCATGTGAACAGTGCCCTGGCCGAAGGTTGAAGAAGAGAGCAGTCTCTTCGGGCCGGGCTTGGGCCTTGCGGCCCATGTGGTTTTTAAGTCCGTTTTTTTTTTGGGCTGGGTTTTTATACGGCCCAGCCCCTTTTCTTTATAAAAAAAAAAAAAAAAAGGATGTTAAGTCCGGCCGTGGGTTTCGAACCCAGGTCGGATGACTAATTCTTTAGTCCACCCACCACTGGACCGTGAGGGTCATGTGGTTATATTGTGTGTTTTTTTTTATATATATTTCTTTTAATAATGTTTAAATAAAAAATTTAAAAAAAAAATGCATGTTTTAATATATGCTTAGATATATTTCCTGTTATAACATGTGATACTTTTATTTAATGCTTTGGATTAAATATGATTACATGTGGATATTTGATGATATTCATTTTTTTTTATTGATAAATTACATGTGATATTATGTTTAATTTTTGGTTGATTAAATGTGATAACATGTATGTATACAACATGTGAATGTGTTATTATTTTATCATATATAAATGTTAGGCTTGTATGATTAGACATTAGCCTTTATTTATTCTAGTGATAAAATAGGAAATTCCCACTAAGTAGTCTTAGTTAGGGTTGTCAGTGTAGATTGATAGGCTGAAAGAATTGCAGTGACCCCAGTAAGAACTGTAAATGCACTGTATAGCGACAACACCGTGGTAGCCCCAGTAAGAACTGTAAATGCACTGATGGAATAAGAAAAATGGACTGTAATGGTCTTATATGAACCATCTTTGTAGACTGGCCCAACAGGCTGCTATGGTTGTTGAAGCTGTCTTTGTAGACTGGCCCAACAGGTTACTACGATTTTAGTAGGATCTGTCTCTACGCGTGACTAGGACTAGGTGACTACTTTTAGATAGTGGGAGTATGGTTGAGATTTATGATTAAATCTCCCATATTTTTTTAAATTTGCGCGGGAATCAGGTTAGAAATTTAATAATTGGATATTGTGGCGCAAGAGATGATTCTGAAGCCTAGCGATTTTTCGATCTTGCGACATGTCTAAATTATTTTTTTCTAGCTTGAATGGACGCGGCAGATTTCTTAGGTGTGTGTGTAATATCCCTCATTTGCGTTTTGTAGTGAAATGGCATCCAAGAGTATTGTTGCCGATTTGAACAAAGGGGAGAAATTGGATGGGGAGAACTATAACATATGGCATCGCAAGATCCAATATGTCTTAGATGAGCAAGAAGTCGTAGAGGCCTTGTCTCACTCCCTGACTAAGCCCAAGGAAGGGGACTCAGAACAACACAAATTAGATGAATTAGCCTATTCTGGATGGGCTAAGAAAAATCGGTGCGCGCGCATAATAATGTTAAGCAGCATGCACAATGATCTAATGTGTGAGTTCGAGTCCTATGACACTGCCCAAAGCATGTGGGAGGCCTTGAAGTTGAAGTTTGGTGGAACTTCGGCCACTAGGTTACGTGGATTAACCATGAGGTTTGACTCCTATAAGATGCGCTCTGACCATACGATGAAGCAGCATCTTAGGGCTATGTCAACCATGATCCGCGAACTTAAGACGGCAGGAAACGACCTGACTGATGAACAACAAGTCCAGGCAGTGATAAGATCACTACCAAGTTCTTGGGAGAACATGAGCCAGAATCTGACGCATAATGAGAATATAAAAAATGTTGATGATGTCTCGCGTCACTTAGAATTGGAGGCTGAGCGCCTAGAGGCCGCTAAGCCCAATCATTCGGCCTATGTGGCTAATTCTGGTTCACGCAAGGCTTCAAGGCCTAAGCGTTGGAACTCCAAGAATGGGGTAGCTGCTGGACAAGTTAAGAAGGTGTCAGGAACTTCTCAGCGCAGCAAAAGGGGCAAGCGTGGGAAGAACAAGTCAAAATTAGAGTGTTACAACTGCGGAAAGAAAGGCCACTTCGCTCGTGACTGCACTGAGCCGAAGAAGGTATACTCTAACTTCTCTCGTATTGTTTTTGTAACTAGCCATGTGATGGTTGCTCACTCCTATCCTGTGTGGACTGTTGATTCAGGAGCGACCGAGCACATAGCGCGAGATAGAGTCGGATTTGTGGAATATCGCCGGATTCCAGCTGGGAGTCGTGATATCAAGGTGGGGAATGGAGCTAGCGTGGAGGTGCTAGGACTTGGTACCTACAAGCTGGACTTGCGGGGTGGCCGCACTCTTTTCCTCCACAATGTGTTATACGCTCCCGAAATCCGACGAAATTTACTTTCAGTTGTTACTCTATTAAAACTTGGTTTTCGAATTGTTTTTGAAAACAATAATGTTTCCTTTTATTTGGGCCATGTGTTTTATGGCAATGCTTTTCTTAAAGACAGTTTTATGATAATGAATTTGGATCATTCAAATATGAATGAATCTATTGCTTTTCTTTCTGCATCTGATAATTTGGATTCATATAAATGGCATGCTAGGCTTGGCCATATAGGGCAAGATAGAATGACTCGGTTAGCTAGAGAAGGCCTAATGGGTAATCTCGCTAAGGTCATCTTACCCACATGTGAACATTGTCTTATGGGAAAAGCTAAGAGAAAACCGTTTGGAAAATCCACTAGGGCATCTTTTCCACTGCAATTAGTCCACTCAGACATCTGTGGTCCAATGAGTGTGAGGGCAAGACACGGGGGTGTCTACTTCATCACTTTTATAGATGATTTTTCACGTTATGGTCATGTCTACTTAATCTCCCATAAGTCTGAAGCATTGGAGTGCTTTAGACGATATCTAAGAATGGTTGAGAATCAGTTAGACAAGAGTTTAAAAACTCTAAGAACTGACCGAGGACGAGAATATCTCTCTGAGCAATTTAAAAGGCTCTGTGATGAAAAAGGAATCAAAAGACAGTTAACGATGCCGAGTACGCCGCAACAAAATGGCGTGGCGGAAAGGAGAAATAGAACACTGCTTGAGATGGTTAGGTCAATGATGGCGCAAGCAAACCTACCAATTTTTTTTTTTGGGGATGCACTTTTGACTGCTGCCTACATTCTTAACAGAGTGCCCTCCAAATCAGTAACTTCCACCCCATATGAACTATGGACCGGCAAGAAACCCAATTTGAGTAACTTGCGGCCATGGGGTTCAACGGGTTTTGTTCATGATCTTTCTCATAAGTATGGGAAATTAAGCCCTAGAGGGAAGAAGTGTATCTTCATAAGGTACTCAGAACACTCTAAAGGGTATGTGTTAATAGGTGAACAAACTGATGGAAGTATGACTGAAATTGAATCACGAGATGTGGACTTCATTGAAAATGAATTTCCAAGTAGAGGTGAGGTTGATAGGAGTTTAGAACTTCATGAGATTATAGAACAAGAAGAAAGTGCTCCAAGGAATTTAGTTGAGAATGAGGAAGAAATTCTTCAAGCTCCTACAAATAAGGAATTAAATCCGAGTGGGAGCACACCACTTGTCAATCAATCACAACAACCTCAGCCGCGTAGAAGTACACGTGAAAGTATTCCCCGTCGTCGTTTTGAGATTGAAGGGGAAGCTTTTATGGTATCTCCGCATGATGATGATGAGCCTAGGACAATTCATGAGGGTTTCTCATCTTCTACTAAAGATGAGTGGATGAAAGCTCTTAATGATGAAATTGAGTCTATGAAAACTAACCAGGTCTGGGATCTGGTTGATCTACCGACAGGGCGTAAGACTATTGGGAACAAATGGGTTCTTAAAGTCAAATGCAAGTCGGATGGATCGATAGATAAGTACAAAGCTCGCTTAGTGGCGAAAGGATATACCCAACAAGAGGGTATAGACTATGAGGAAACATTTTCACCAGTGGTGAGGTTTGCCTCAATTCGTCTAATTCTAGCTATAGTAGCAAACATGGATTTGGAACTCTACCAGATGGATGTTAAGACAGCATTTCTCAATGGAAAACTAGATGAGGAGATCTATATGGATCAACCAACGGGTTTTGTGGTCAAAGGTCAAGAGCGCAAAGTGTTCAAGCTCAAACGATCTATATATGGCCTAAAACAATCATCTAGGCAATGGTACCTCAGATTCCATCGAGCCATTCTTTCGAATGGGTTTACGATGATCACAGAGGACCATTGTGTCTATGTCAAAAGATCCAAGAAGAGTTTCATTATGTTGTCATTATATGTTGACGACATACTACTAGCTGGAAATGATAAAGGGTTGATAGTCGCCACAAAAGAGTGGTTATCCTTCAATTTTGAGATGAAGGATATGGGTGAGGCAGAATACATTCTGGGAGTTAAGATCTACAGAGATCGCTCAAATAGAATATTGTGTTTGTCCCAACAGACTTACATAAAGAAAGTTCTCGAACGGTTCCTAATGAGTGAATGTAAACCCATTGACACCCCTGTCACAAAAAGCGAGAACTTATCTAAAGAGTTGTGTCCTAAGACTCAAAGAGAAAAGGAAAAGATGGCCCGTGTCCCTTATGCTAATGCTGTGGGTAGTCTGATGTACGCAATGATGTGTACTCGGCCTGACATATGCTATGCAGTTGGCTTAGTAAGTAGATTCCAATCTAACCCCGGACTGGCTCACTGGAAAGCAGTCAAGAGGATTATGCGATATCTGAAGGGAACTGCAGACTATGTGCTGTGCTATCAAGGTTCAGATTTGCAGCTAAGAGGTTACAGCGATGCCGACTGGGGCAGTGACCTAGATGAGCGTAAATCAACCACTGGGTATGTCTTTCTGCTCAACAATGGCGCCATTACATGGAGCAGCAAGAAACAACCCTGCATAGCTCTATCGACCATGGAGGCAGAATATATAGCATGTTCTGCAGCGGTTCAAGAAGCTGTTTGGTTACGGAGGTTCCTCGAGCATTTAGACATTGGCACGGATACTTCAGATCCGGTGACGATATTCTGTGATAGCATGGCAGCTCTCGCATATGCTAAGGACTCAAAATATCATGGAAGAACCAAACACATAGATATCAGATATCACTACATAAGAGATATGGTAGCGCAAAAGGAAGTGGTTCTGAAACATCTTTCTACGAGTCGCATGGTTGCTGATCCCTTAACAAAGCCTATTGCACGAGATGTATATGAGGCTCATGTTAGGAATCTAGGACTACGTAGATTGTAAATGTAATTTGTATTTCCAATAACATTGAGATGTAACATTTCCTTTGGGATATTAATACAATATGATTCAGTTCTTGTCTTTATCGTATTGTCTTTTACTAATACACACGCACAAGATATGTCAACAGGCTAAGATTGGCTCACTCACACGAGCAATCGCCTCTAGCGCTTAAGTAGCGAGAAGAGATGAGACATTGTGTCCCTAAATACTTGTCCAAAGGGATAAGTTAATTAACACAAAGATATGTCGCCTTAGTGGGAGCTAAGATGAGGTTTTTTTGAGCAGACTGTGAATGGATTACCCACCATCCATGTAGCCTGAGATTAGCCAGATGCGAGATTCTCTTTGACGCCTTGGAGGCGTGCAAATAGAGAAACTTGAGTTAGACGCTTAATGAGCGCCTAGACTAAGATCTGTACAGTGTTGATATAGACATATGCTCTTTGAGAAAGAGAAATCCACCGTAGCATGTGTTTCATACTACATGTGCTTATTCGACCATATGAGTAAGTGAGTAAATGGTTCCCCTCTTTCTCACTGTGTGAGTCTCATTTTTTAGGTGTCCTTTACTTTTGACTATGTCACAAGATAGAGGTTAAAACGTCTGCTACTTTGGCATGCTGTCTATGGCCATGATTGATTCGGTCTAAAGAGGTATTGCTAGGAAAGCGGTTTAACCAAAGTTGAATGATATGAGTGCAAAAGGAAGATTTTTTCGATATCGTATCTACGATAGTGTTTGCTGACGTCAAACTATGACGCTGCATATTGGTAGCGGCTAAAGTTGTGAACACATTGAAGTGTTTTGGAAAAAGTCAAGTATTGTTCTAAGTTTATTCAACTCAAGAGGGTTCGAAAATACTTGACTTGATGCGATCGAATAAGTCTAGGACATGACCATACACTTCGGGGATGTTACTATGCTGGTCTTCTCTGGGAGAGATTTGGTGTATGTACTCCCATTTTTTTTGTAGATGTGCTTGGTGGTCGCACGGCCTATTTACTTGTATGAACAAGATTGAGAACATAAGAGAGATGCAGACCTAGGGTCATGCCCACTGTGTGCGAGTGGGAGATGTTAAATGAAGGGGGCGCCCACACGGGCAGACCCCCTTCGGTTTCAAATGTTGTAACGCATGGTTTAAAGCCATGCGTTACACAGTCTGTAAACGCATGGCTTTAAGCCATGCGTTTCCAGCATATTGAAGGCTGGCCTTTAAGGCCAGCCGTGTAGGGGGACTATATATAGCCCCCCTCCTTTTGGTTCTGGGAACTAATTGAAAAAGAAAAAATCTCTCTCTCATTTGTTCTCTTTTGAAATAGTTTTTAGGCTGTGGATTGTTAAGTGTTACTCTAGTTTTATAACTACGTAGTACACTTCACCACTAAGAGAAAACGCTTATTTTTGTCGTGCTGGAAAAACTCGTGGAGCAATTTTTGAAGCTGAACTTGAGGTATTTTTCCGCTGTAATATTTTGCTAACAATAATAAAAATAACTTTATGTCTGACTAACTGCATGAAACAACGCCCATTTTTAAAATTACTTTTGTGCAATTTGTTTGCGACTAAAGTATTTCTCATATTCCACATCATCCCCATCCTCATCCTCGTGTTGTAACCATCAGGGATCTTTCTTTTTTGGGACCATGCTCAAGCGTATGGGTGTCCAATTCTTCCTTTAAGTTCAACATATCATTATTTGTTTTCCTTGCTTTCCTTGCATTTTGCCATCTCTTATATCCTTTTCAACGTTGGCAACATACTGCTGCTCCCGAGTCTGTTTCTGATGCAAGGACGGTTCCTCCCTCCTGGTAGCCTTCCACCCTAGAAATGCCTGATAAATATATCTGTAAGAGAGGTGAATGTACAAGTGCATAATATTTCAGATAATTTTGTGTACGGGTGATATTAGTTAGTTCCTGGAAAAGAACATATTCCACAACCAATCAATTATAAGAGAAATTTGTGGTTCTTTAATTGTGACGAAAAGATTATTTGTGACCAATTCTAACTATTAATAATTATTTTGTTAGAATTAATTTATAACAAATAAACAATTTTTTTTTTTTTTGTAGTGATTCCACCTAAAATCCTGCACTAAAGCAGGAAATTAACATTTGCTGATAAAAATGCCTTGACACTTTTTGAGTAAAGATTTCATTACTACTAGGGCTCTCATTTGTCAACAAAGTTAGCAAAAGAAAAGATTCGTCCCTAGAAAAGAAAAATGATGGCATGAAAAATTGATATGTCTAGAAAATGTACCTTGTAAAATTGCAAATTTATTACAAAACAAAAAATTTACTCGGGGTCAATTATTTTCTACCAAAATGATTATTTTATGTTAAAAAACCGAAGATAATTTTGAGGATTGACACATGCTAAAAGCCTAAAACTAAGGCATTGTTGGGATATAGAAACGGTTTAATTTTATTTCATCTCATTATTATAATTTTTTAATTTTTTATTTAAAATATAATAAATAATTTAATTTTTTTAAATCTTGTTGGATTGTGAATTGACATGTTCAATAGAATGAGCCTTGATAGTTTAAAGGATTATGCCCAAAAAGCGATGGGCCTTGACTGACTATGCCATAAACACAAGTACTAGACCCATGTTGAAGGCCACGCCATATGGACCGAACTGGAAAGAGATGGGCCGTCTCGGACTACAAAATGGTCTTGCAATCTGTGCACTTTTGCCAACGGCCTGATGGCACAAGTTCCCATCTCTAAAATGGAGATGATCAAGGGTTCGATCCCACCCCCACCCCCACCCCCAATATATCAAAATATATATATATATATATATATGTGCACTTTTAAAATTAATTGGGACTTTATCTCTATCACATATGGCCAATAAAAATAAAAAACTGATCGTGAAAGAATTTCACATGTTGGATTACAAATGGTGCAATGAGATACAGAATCCTTATTCCATTGTGTTTTTATTTTTCTAATAATACATTATAATTCCCATTTGGAAGAAATAAATTATATATGTGACAAGATCAGAAGCAGAAAGCATATGTGACAACATGAACAGGCAAGCTAGCTAGATATATAGCAGCAGTACAATATTCAATTGGCCAGCGTACGTGCGTAATTAATTGATCGGCAAGAACTATATAAGTTAGGTGAAGTCATCACTTATTTTAGATGTTTAAGCTAATGAGAATAGATAAATGATCTAATTATTTATATTTTACTCTTAATATTCCGGCCTCTTACTTGTGGATCAGCCTCTCTCAATGAACTTGGCGCTCAACAAGTGAATATTTAATTAAATAAGATAAAGTATAGAGTCGTGATGAGTATGTGAACTCAAAATTTTTATACTCTGATACTATATAAAATCATCGTTTATTCAGAAAATTAAAGTTAATGAGAAAGGTAAATTATCTAATTTTTTGTTTTTTGTTTTTTGTTTTTTGTTTTTTGTTTTTTGTTTTTTGTTTTTTTAACAATATGGATAAACGAATGTTTGTGTGAAAAGAATGAACCAAGTTTGAGTAACGTAGGACAAAGTTCGGATATGTGTGCGTACGCGGAGATCTATATACAGTGTTTAGTGGTAAGCTTTCAAATGCATGGTTTTTAATAGGAATTCATGTACGAGGATTCATTATTAATTTTGGCAAGCCGAACAGTTCAATTAGCTCTATATGGTTATAAAGCTCGAGAAAAGTTTGTTTTTAAGCCTTAACGTACAAACGATCAAGATTAAATAGGCTAGCTAGGACTTGAAATCAACCCATGCAGGTATATGATCGAGCGGCCGGCTAGCGAGTGGTTATGGTTAGTGGCCAACAGCGCCCTAATTGATGGCATTCCTAGGCCTACAGCTGGCACTTGAGGAGCCATATATGGGACAGTACTCCATTATACGCGGAGCAAGCAAGTCTTAAAGATGAGATGTCCGATAATAAATATGTTACATTTTATATAATAGAATGAGAATGACCGAGACGAGAATATGAAATATAGCAGTACTATATATATATGTTGAGTAATACTATACATTACACTTTCATTCTACTAAATAAAATGTATTACATTTATCACTAATGGTTGATAAAATGTGCATCCAATAAATGGTCATATTTGATGGTGATAAAGAATAATACTATATATCATTCTCATCCTACTAAGTAAGATATGGCATATTTATCACAATTAGATAATAAAGAAACATCTAATAAATGATCTTTTAATGATGATAAATGTATCACATCTTACTTAATAGAATGAAAATAGGATCATCGGCCTGTAGCATATAAAATTCTTCATATATATATATATATATATATATGATGTTCTTTCAGTGTATATAATATGCCAAAAAAACTCACATATGAATTAACAGGTTCTACAGCATTTATAATCGCGGTCTATATATATAGATTTTATTAGTATTGCTGGCAACTAAACAATTAAACAGTTGACTTGGGATTGAGATTCAGATCTAAGTCATCATCGATCATTAATGCAGCTTGCTAGTCATGCATTAATATATATCAATATTTGATGCATGATGATCTGTATTAATCCAGTATCAAATGACTCGATCCCTACAGTACGCAATTTGTGATGAACATCAATCGAAATTAACTAGCAATATTATAATTAGATCTTGGGAATTAGATCTTATATATATCATCCAGGCTAGCTACGTAAATTAAGGCACTCGTTGTGCCGAAGCCAAATTAAGTACTAAAGCAACATGCACGATTATTGAAGGTGCAGACTGCAGTACTATATTGTATTTATGAGGCATAAATTATTATACACACATATACACATAAGGTATACATTCTTGTTGCAGTAACTTATCAAAACAAATGAAAACAACAGTACAATATCCAAAGCATGCAATTTATTATAAGTACTTATAATAATGCAATAATAATAATAATAATAATAATAATAATGATAATAATAAAGTAATAACAGACTAGAAGAAGAAGATCAAGAAAAAGAGCCAAATTAAAGGAAAAAGTAATATATATGTATGAATAATCTTATTGAGCAGAGAACCAAATCTTGATAAGATATGATACAGATTAAGTGTACACATCTATTCCATTTGTTTCTAATTAAAAAGCTATGATAATCTGATCAATTCGATCGAAGCGTTTAATTTTCATTACCATTTCCCGAGACAGATTCGAGGGCTGTAGTGGTACCCAGTTGTTGCCATTAAAGCTAGCTAGCTACCAGTACTGATCTCCCAATCCCTATCTAGGACCAGATAATGGCCGAGTCCCCACATGATCAGGATGAGTTGTAGGAGTAGTACTCTCTTTATTGATGAAAGAGTTTATAGCAGCTGCAACGGCAACTCTAAATTTAGGATTTGAAGTAATTGCCGTCACATTTTCTGCCATTAATGACTTATTTTCTTCATCTTTCGGCCAATTCTTGATCATTTGATCCTCATGATGCAGATCCTGCACTCTTCTCGGGATGGGATCAAAAAGATTGCCATTATGAAAACTTGGGTAATTACCTCGCATCCAAGAGAAACCTGCAGTATGTTGAGATGGTGAATACGAGGAGCTAGCCATTGGGAATATTTGAGAAGGAGGATTAATATTGTAGGAGCTCATGTTGTTTGTCAGGTCAAGAACAATTCCTTTGGAAGGGTCATTAGGGTTTATGCTTCTAATGTTTGATAAAGGCGAAGAAGGGTTAAGATAATTAGGAAGGGATGCCTGGGTGAAACTAGAGGTGCCATTTGAAAGAGGATTGCTTGAATCTAATAACATAAAGGAAGCTGCTGCTGAGGTTGTGGAAGCCATGGCAGTTGCTCCGACAGGGAGTGGGTGGTTATGTGTTCCTTCATAGGTTGTCACCAGTATTGACATGTCTTCTAAGCATCTTTGCACCTAGTCATTCGCAAAATTTAAGATTTAATGCAAAGATTGAAATCAGATTAGATTAAGCAAATTGATCAAAGGACAATAAGTTTCAGTTTTGACAGGTAATTTGTACTTGTTTTCTAACTGGGCATCCAGGAGCTACTGTGCAACGATAATAGGCTCGGGGACATGGATTTCCTTTTGCAATTTTCTGCCCATATTTTCTCCATTGGCAGCCATCGTTCATCTATATATGATATAGGAAAAGTTAGGGATTAGGTTGCACGTAATAACTGGGTGAATAATGAAAATTCTCTAATTACAAAGAAATTATACAAAAATACAAATTAATATGACTTAAAATGGTTTCGTAAGATTTTAAAATTATTTTTATTGTAAAATAGATTTAACAGTTTAGATAAAATTACATTAATTTATAAAAAAAAAAATTGTATAATTCTTTTATAAATATAGCAGAACTCTAAATATTAATGAGATACAGATCATAAAAAATTAATTAAGCTCACTGTGGCTGCTTCGCATCTAACTCTGACCGAAACCCTAGTTTTTCTGTTGGCTGGAGAGGCAACTGGGCAGCTTGTAATTCCGGCCAACTGATCATCACTCCGGTGTAGCTTGTTTTGTACAGTGGCAGAATTCGCCAATTCTTCCTTATTATCTCGATCTTTATCTTCCAGCAGTAGTCTCTGATCATGTTCTCCAGAATCCGTACGCATCCTCAGTGACAACCCTAATTCACACTCTCTAATACCATCCTTGTGTGACGGAGAGGGAACTGTCTTTGGTTGATGATCTTGATTAATATCGTTGTGATCATTACCATGGAGCAGAAAAAATATTTGAGGATCCTGAATCGAAGAAAAGATCGAGTAAAATATATAATTACGTAAAACATTAATTAAGGGACAGAAATCGATAAATTGCATTTGAAAATTATACCTTCATGTCTTGGTTATTTTGCTGGATACTGGCGAGTTTCATCTGTAAATCGTTGTAGTCTTTTAATGTTTGCTCCACGGTGTTCCTCAACACCTTGTTTTCCTCTTTCACGCGGTTCATCTCCTTTTGTAGCACAGAAAACTGGTAAAAACATCACAGATTTCTTCGATCCTCAGTCGACATATATACAACTATACAAGACAAATTATGAGTAAGGATATTGATGCTTTAATTGTTAATAGAGGGTTATATAATATACGCACCTGATCTTTAGTCTGCTCCATGGATACTTCCATTATTAATGCATCGTCATCTACTAGTTCTCCTGCGGTGGCGGCCTGACGATCAAGTACTACTGCTGCTTGATCTAATTCTGCATCACGAAAATCATGATCCTTCGACGTTTGTGCTGCTGCTTGTTCATGGTGATCTTGTTTTTCTTTTTGATCTGCTAGTTGTACTAGTTCATGATCTGCAGCAGCATGTAATTCTTTAGCATTTAGCTTGAGTGACAGATCAATCTCCATGGCCATGTCTGAATATCTGTATCGCTTTCTTCTCAGCAAGAAAAAACTGCAGAATGATCTCTTTCTTTCTATTAATGCTACTTTTGAGGCACCGAAGTCAATTCCTTCGTCCCAAAGACGTACTATTAGCACACAACGACGCATCCAATTAACAAGCTTTGACTTTTATTGGCCACCCTAATTAACCTCAATTTTAATATGAATAATAAGAATCAAGTAGCTAATATTATAAACATGTCATATGCATATATACGTAACATAAGAAATGATGTTTACACACAAATATCGCGTACTCATTTTTTCTTTTTTAAAAAAAATATATATATATATATATATTGAATAAATTTAGAATTTACGTAAAAATAAAGTAATTTTTTAATAATAAATTTTACCATTCTTCAAAATTAAAAAAAAATACAATACTTACACAATTTATAATTATATCTAACATTACTCAAAATAGGATATACACTATAAGAAAAAATGTCGGAAATAATCAATCTGATATATTCAAAAATTATTTGTCCCTTTTAAATATATCAGATTGATTATTTCTATCATTTTTTTTATAATGATAAAAAAAATAATCATCAGTACTAATCCTCAAAATCAAGATATTCTTGACAACATATTATAGTACGTAATTAGTCATTTTGCCAGCTTATAAAGGAACGGTACTTGTAAATGGTCCCCAAGTTAGAAGAGAAGCCCAAAGTTTTAAATATATACGGTAAATGATCATAGCCTTAGCAGCTAGGAATTAGGAGGCAAAAATAAGTCTAGCTAGCTTCTCTTTTTTATTTTTTAGGGTAAATATCATTTTACGCTGGACCCTGCAATTATATATATCAAAGACACCGGCCAAAAGCATATCTAATTTAAGGGCATGCAGTTGCCAGTGAGTATCACCCAATACATGCAAAACTCATTTTAAAATTAGTACATTTACATTATAAAAATATTAATCTATATTTAATTAATAGTTTTATTTGCTATTATTTCTGTGACATCATCTAATTCCCTTCATTTATGGAATTAGAAATATAAGAAAACCTTGGAATCAGATTGAATTCTTCAACACAATCAAAGATCTAATGGACATAATTTTTTTGAGAAATATTTAATTTACAAATTTTTTTTTTAAATAAACTGATATATATTATAATTTGATATGTTAGATTGTATTATATATTTTTATAAAATAAATCGAATATATATCATATAAAATTATACTAATTTATAGGTTTAAGTTTGTAGAATTTTTTGTAATTGGAAGTTGGAACAGTTATCTTTTCTTTTCCTTTTTTTAAATATCCTCTCTGCACGAACCTCGGCACTACGTACGCACCGACCTCGAAGTTATATACGACTGTTTTCCTAGTAAAGCTCCAATTTATAAGTTGTAGTCACACACACACATATATAAGTCGTAATGTCTAGTTGTTTTATTAATTATTTATTTATTTACAGCTGTCTGGATCGGAGTTCGAAATTCAACTTACTAATTATGGTTGGATTAGTTAATTATTATAATTAATATGCACGAAACCTTATATTAATCATTAATGATCAATAATATTTACCGCCCGGCCACCTTACTTTGTTTAATTATCAATATCTCCATTCATGATATTCATGAATAATTGGAGATTATTAATTTGTTATATCATGAAATATTAAAATAATAATAATAAAATAATATAATAAATAGATTTTTATCTATCTTAATTAAAGCAAGAGTATTTGTACGTACATCCCACCAAGCAAAAATGAATTTTTACTCTAATATATAGTGGAGGCCAATACTTCTAATTTATATATTATTTCTCTTTTTTAAAACAATATATGTTTTGAATTTATTAATAATCAATGTTATTTAGGGTACCTAGCTAGCTAGGTTGTTAATTATTTTTTTTTAAATGAGAAATACTTTATATACAAAGAAATTCTCCAAAAATAAATTTATAAACTTATGTGACTTAATGTGGTAAGTAATTAAATTGTAAATTTAATCTTATTGTACTTCTCTTAATTCCCAATATAAATTATTGCTCGAAAATAAATATATAAATTACTCTTTACCTGTTATGTGACTATCAATATGCATTTTTTAACTTTCATATATAGTAAGCATTATATAATATAATTGTGCATGTACTAACTCTGATCTAGTCAGATATGTATGGGTGACGATCGATCGAGCCAGTACCATATGTAAATTAGCTTCCTATAAGCTGTGGATCATCCTCCGAGTTTTGTGGCAATCATGTTCTGTCATGATAAAGACATTAAATATAGGAATTATCTGCCCATTAAAATAGATCATGACAATATATATTAAGAGGAATTATCTAATTGTATCTATATATGTAAGAGCAATGCTAGAAATTCTTACTTTGAGATTCCTATTTTGTTTCTAATTTAATTTGCTTCTTTTTTTGTTATTTTATTTACATAATTTTTTAACATCTTAAAATATTTTTTAAAAATATAAAAAAATCACAACATTATTTAAAAATACTTATATAAAAATCATATAAAAAAACTATAAAAAAAAAAAAAGCAAAATCGGAAATAAAGTAGGGATCCCTAATATTTTTCATATATGTAATCGTCATCATTAATAAAATAATCCGTTTTGTTATAAACTGTGCATGAAATTAATTTAATTACCTCAATCCCTTCATTTTAATTAATTTGGTCCCTCGTGATCATGATCATGATCATCAATAGTGAATAATTTATTCTTTTAAAATTTAATAAGATTTTCGAAGATTTTGAGCTCTCATCTTGGAGATAGTGACCTGAAAGAAAATAAATCCAGATCAGAGTTGACCGGAGGGAATTAGAAATTAATTAAAGAAGATAAATTAGAAATTAATTTCCTCTAACTTGACTTGATCATCTACTTATTCTGGCCAATAGCTTGCACGAGAAGATCATGAACCCGTTGCATAGATTAATCACGTGGGGGTATCTGATCTATTATTAGACTTTTGCCAAAGCCAAGCACATTAATTCGACACATGAAAATCACGTGGTCTCAGTTTTCGGCTAACTGATTATGTGAGTATTTGGATTTTTGTGGGATTTTCGTGTTTAGAGTCTCGTATATGCATCACTATTAAGACTACAATAAGCTTGAAAGAAAGCAAGAATTGATGTTCATGAACGAGACTTACTAAGTTTCGATCTAGTTAGGCTAGGCCACGTTATTGACAAAGCCTTAATTCATCGGCGAATGGGATCATATTGTGCTGATCAGTATTAATACTATCGGCCATCATCTTTTTTAGGGCAATGTTATGGGTCCCGGCATTGGATCCTTTGCGTCTTCAAAGTATAAACTTTTTTTTACATTTTTTTGCAATTTATTTTTTTTAACAAAAATAATAAAAAAAAATGTGCGGAGATCAAATATATATTTTTTAAAATTTCTTTATTTTTTACTTTTTTTTTTCTATTTAAAAAATCTCATGGAGACGCAAAGGGACCCCAACGTTGGGCCCATAGATTTACTCTCTTTTTTTATTATCATGGTCGATCAAGCTTTCATCTACTATTAAATGTAACTAAATGATTTAAGATTATTTATCATGTTCAATTAATTGTAGACTAATTATTTACATTATAAGAAAATTGTTTATTTGTAATTAATTATTTTCAGTTAAAATG
This sequence comes from Platycarya longipes, assembly GCA_036559045.1. Lineage (NCBI taxonomy): Eukaryota > Viridiplantae > Streptophyta > Magnoliopsida > Fagales > Juglandaceae > Platycarya > Platycarya longipes. Next base: position 32,531,972 of record CM071794.1, on the reverse strand, counting down.
AATATGTTTTCGTTGCAAATAGTCATATTCGTTATAAATAATAATAGTAAAATGAATGATAAATAGAATTTCTCTATTGTAATACTAAAGATTTAGACATTATTCATTATCTTCAATATAAAACATTTTGCTATTGATCAGAATCATGTTATTAATATATAGAAAGAATATATTTAGGAAAATAATACTTATAATTATATTATTCGATTGATCAGATTCCTTATAAAAACATTTTGCTAGTTATATATATATTTTATATATATAAAGTGACTATTTAACAGAAAATCTTATTTTAACGAAAAATTTTATTTTTCTATTAAAGTTAACACTTTCCATCTATTTTTGTTAAAATAAATACTGCATTTAATGAGAAATATTATTTTAAATACATCCATTAATTCCATTAATCACCGAAATAATGTTCTTGATATTAAATTTAATTACACCACTTCAATTTTTTATAACGATAAACTTTTCATTTAAAACTTTTTTTTTATGTAAAATAAATATAAAATAATAATAATAATATAGAATGACATAATAATAGTATAGAATATATAACTATATATATAAATAAACCATTCATAACAATATAATAATACAATCCTCACTTAGAGATGATAATTTATACGTTAGAGAGTTTAATTTTATTCATGAAAATTTATTCTTATTATATGATTAATAATTTCATTCTTTAAAAATTATTTTATAATTTTAAAATGAATGTATTATTTATTTATTTCTTGAGATGATAAATATATGGTATATACAATTAATTATAATTATATTAAATTGGTAATAATAGACAATAAATATAATCAATATATTATATATGTTTGATATTTAATTAAAATATATATGATCCAATAAATTTACATATTTAAGATTAAAATTTCATGTTATAAATTATAATATAACATTCTTTTATATAAATTATAAACTACATAATTTATTTTTTTTAAAATTATATTATTTCTTAAAAATAATTACATAATTGTGGATAATTCAAGTTTATGTAGATCTAGAAAAATTCAAAAACTAAAAACATGAGTATTTTAATGTCCTCTCTTTTGAGCCTGTGCAAAATGACGCAAATATTAGATCATCGTCTTAGAATTATAAAAATATAATATTTTGAACGAATCTTTTATTAAAATTTCAATCAAAATTATCTCAAACAAATTTGATAAAACTATAGGTTATGTTTATTTATGAAACTATCTTATTATTTTTATTAATACTTTTTTTATATAATATATGAAAACGTGTAATTATTTATCATCCATTTAATTATAAATAATCTTCTGATTTTTGTTAGAAATTAAACTAGATAAACATGTTTTGCACGTTACTTTTATCTAATATATATGTGTGTGTGAGTGTGTGTGTGTGTGTGTGTGTGTGTGTGTGGAAAATGATATAAACACGACACATTTCACAACAAGTGTTAAATGAGAAATAATTCTATAAAGTGTTGTGTTTGTATAAAGTGTTTTACAGAATTACTCTCCATTTAATACTTGTTGTAAAATGTGTTGTATAATTGTGTTGTGTGTATATCAATTTCCTATATCTTTATATATATAAAGTGGCTATCTAACGGAAATTCTTGTTTTAATAGAAATTCATATTTCTCCGTTAAAGTTAACATTTTCCGTCAGTTTCTGTTAAAATTAATACTGCATTTAATGAGAATTATCGTTTTAAATACAATTTATTAAATTTATTCACTGAAATAATATTCTTGGCATTAAAATTAATTCTACCTCTCAACTTTCTACAATAGTAAACTTTCCATTTAAAACTCATTTAACATCTATTTAATACTACTAAATACTTTAAACACAATTCATTAAGCCCATAAATAATGTTAGAAATTTCTATTTTAGAATTCCTACTTAGGACATTTTTTTAATTTTATTTTATGTAAAATAAATATAAAATAATAATAATAGTATAGAATGACACAATAGTAGTATAGAATATATAAATATAACAATATATATAGAAATAAATCATTCATAACAATTTATACGTTAGAGAGTTTAATTTTATTCATGAAAATTTTATTCCTATTATATGATTAATAATTTAATTTTTTTAAAAATAATTTATAGTTTTAAAATGAATTCATTATTTATTAAATTAACTATATATACGGTATATATAGTTAATATACGGTATATAAAATTTATTATAATTATATTGAATTGGTAATAATAAGCAATAAATATAATTAATATTATATGTTTGATATTTAATTAAAATATATATGATTAAATAGATTTATATAAATTATAAATTATAATATAACATTCTTACATTAATTATAAACTATACAATTTATTTTTTCAAAAAACTCATATTATTTCTTAAAAATAATCATATAACTAAAAAAATATAGATATTTTAATGTCCTCTGTTTTGAAGCCGTACAAAATAATACAAATGTTAAATTATCATCTTGAAATTAAAAAAATATCATATCTTGAACTAACATTTTATTAGAATTTTAATCAAAATTATCTCAAACAAGTTTGATAAAACTATATGTTATATTTATTTATGAGACTATTTTATTATTTTTTTTAATTTTTTTTATAATATATGAAAACGTATAATTATTTATCATCTATTTAATTATGAATAATCATTATATTTTTATTAATAATTAAATTAAATAAACATGCTTTACACGTTATTTCTATCTAGTATATATATATATATATACTGTGGGGGTCCTCGCTTATTAGGACAAAATGAAAATCAGAAAAACAAAGAAGTACAAGAAGTGAGAGGGGAATTACGGAATTAGGAGAAGTAATTATGAAAGTTGGTCCCAAAAATGGCTTATGCCGCTTTAAAAGATTAATAAGCTGACGTTTTTAGGCAGGCAGGCAGCAGGTATTTGAATGTAGTTTTCTTTCTTTCTTTCTTTCTTTGACTAATATATGATAAAAGGATTAAATATATAATTTAATCAGACAAAATAAGGAGAATCTCAATTTCCCGGAGGTAGATAGATAAACAATCAAGTTGACTACTTGGGGATGGTACAATAATTATTGAGTGAATAATGATTCATGGATGCGTACCAAAATAAAAAGGCAGCGGCCGAAATCACGCAGGAATGCTTTGATTCTATGTACCGAAAGGCTTGCCAACCATCGTTAACATATTAGACTATACTAGACTACCAGACTCTAGAAAGATTGGCTGGTTCAAAGCCATGGTATTTGGTGTTCTGTACGGCCTCCTATGAATCAAAAAGAGACCAAATCCTTCTTGTGCATGTGTATATCATCATCATCATCCTCCTCCTCCTCCTCCTCCCAGAAAATCGGAAGTTCTCAGTGGCTCCCTAAAAAATATATACATATGGCACTAAAAACCAGAGCATCTGGGCATGTAACATCCTTCCATGAAAACCCTGTCAACTATGTTTCAAGCAGCAGCATTTTGAACACAGGCCAGTCAATTGTTGTCATATTAAAGCATATGAAGTAATTTGGCATTTTTATCCTTGAGTTTCCCCGGCTTTCCCTGTTAAGAATAATGGTAATAATATTAACCTACGAGTAAAAGGCTGTAGGGAAAGGGAAGAAAAAAACAGCATGAGATTACTGCTATTCTCGCTTCCTTTTCTTTTCTCAGATAACCCAATGAATCATAAGAGATATCTGTTGAACTGAATCCAAGTAATTGAATAGAATGAAAAAGAAAACCCCACGTTACTAGGCACCTTCTTCCATAGCCGCATCAGACATCCACTTCAAAATCAACTTGGCTCAAATCCTCTTCTCAATATGAATCAAAGCGAAAAAGAAAATAAAAAGTTAAAACTACCTCCGCAGTCATACTCAGGTTTCCTAGCTTTTCCCTGACATTTGCCAAATCAAAATTCTTTCTCAGCAGCAGACAAGTTCCATTCAGATGAAGCACTGCCACAACTTTTCTTGTGCGGGTCAAGTGCCATTGAGATCTTTGCCTGCATCCCATGCAGAGGTTTTGATGATGGCTGCAATTTCATGTACTGCACAAGAGATCTTACAAATAAGTATTTAGAATTCTGATGTTTTCTTATTAAAAAAATCACAGAACGTGGAAACTTCAATGCGAAAATAAAGACAATTCTAGAAGAGCAGTTACCTTCATGTAGAAAGCACTGATCTCCTCCTCTGTAAGGCCTTCATCTTCTCCAGCATTTTCCTCCCACCCAAGTGATCGTAAAAATGCAGCCTCCTCCTCATCTGGATGAGGAATCAAGCCAGGGTTGGAGTGCTCCTCCGCATCTCTCAAACATCTCTGGGACGCATCACAAGCATTGCCACTGTGGGCTATCTCACTCCTTTCAGACAAGTCTGCAACAGAAGTATCCAATGAAAGGGCATCTCTACTCTGAAAAGGTACAGACATATCAGGCAAAACTCCCGTGGCCAATTTATCAGAAATCTCTGCAACAGAGACAACCGAGCCAGAATCAGGGACAGCAGAATGAGGATTCACAGAAGAATTCTTCCTCGAAAGACTTTTGAAGAAATCATTCCTGCTCTGAGCTTGAGACGATGATTTCCTCTCCAAAGTAGTTCGACTAGCAATTGGCCTAAGCTCAGCACTGGCCGGGCTTAAATCGTTGCTTAAGTTCTTAGAGAGAGAAGACCCATCAGCAGACAGAGTGAGACTAGGTGGACTATTAGCTACTCTGCTTCGATTAGCAGGACTCAGGCCATCCTTAGCAGTGGAAGAGAAACCATTCAACTCTCGTGATGAATTGAGGGTGCGGAGATTGCCCAGAGATATCTTTGTAACATCAGATTTAGCAGACCCTCCATGTGGAGTTTGATTAATAGGGTGTGAAGAGGGGAATGCATGCTGCTGCCCAATATAAGGTTTTGATTTGTCTGAAGGACTGAGCACCTGAAAGTAATCAAACAACAATGAGACAACATTACCTTTATAAGCTTTAGAACGATAATCCTGCTGCATGGACAATAACAAAATTTACCAGCAGTAAAGTTTCTGGATTGTTGCAGTGATTTTTATTTTTATTTTTTGTGAGAGAGGAAAGGGGGGAAGGGGGGCGGGTGGTCATGTATTGTTATGAATAGTTACTGTCCAAGTCTAGAAAGGAATTGATCAAACATTTGAGCCAGCAAAGCCTAATCAAACCAATTAATAAAAGAAAGGTCTAAGTCTAGAAGTGCCAACAAACGATACTTTTCTCATTACAACCAGCACAATATCTTCAACTATATTATCCTTGCTATGTTTTTACTTCGAAAAAAATTGAGATATTCCCAATGTGCAATAGTTGGCTTAACCCTACCGTACACTTTTGCTCGCTGACCTTGAGAGGCTGCGGAAATACAAATAGCTTGTTATTTGCTAACATCCACAAGGAGGTGGAATATGCTACCCTCGACGAGCAGCCCAGGAGCACAATCTCTTTAATGCAGATGATGCCACCACCATGACCATTTGGTTCGTGTCTTCCCCCAGGAACATCCCACTATGGCCATGCTCCCCATGATGTCCCACTTAATAATAAGAGACTGTGGATGTGTAAAAAAAGTGGAGAGACTCTGGATCATCTTCTTCTGTACTGTGAGGTTGCTAGTGTTATGGGAAGATGTATTCAGACGATTAGAGCTAGCTTGGGTTATTACTTATACAAAAAAAAAAAAAAAAAAAGAGCTAGCTTGGGTTATGCCTGCCACTGTGATTGAGCTTCTAGCCAATTGAACAAATCTAGGCAGTGTTCCACAAATCACAGCTGTGTGGAAGATGGTTCCTATATGTATTTGTGGGGTGCATATAGCAGGAGCGTAATGACCGGACATTTGAAGACAAGGAGCACTAATTGGAAGAGCTTAGACTACTTTTTGTTAGAACTCTATTTCTATGGTCAAAGCTGTTGATTTCAAAGGTCCTGATATTCATGATTTTCTTATTTCTATTTCTCATTCCTAGATAGGTGTCACATCTGCTTATCAGAAAAGAAAGAGATAGGTGTCACCTCGTGTATCATCTTGTGTACTTGGGCTACATCTATTCTTATTAATACAATCATTTACTTAAAAAAAAATTGGAGCCTTCATGATGCCCTTGTTCTTGTGTACCATGACCATGTCCGTCTAAACGTCCTTCTCTATCACCATGCCACCATCTCATGTCCCTCACCATGAGGTTGGCGCTCTTATTGTCTCCAGTGAGATATTACCCTAAAAATTTCAACTATTCCGAATATGACTATCAATACTATATTGTAGGGCCACATAGGTATATCAATTAGTAACTCTCATTTTTGCTCCATGTGCACCCCTAAAATTAGTTGGGAGTCGGGACATTGTTCTTGAACACCCAGTGCTAGAAAAAAAAAAAAACTCATTTTTGCTCAAACAATATGATGGAAAAAAAGTTAAAAACTCTGTCAAGTTTGGTTTTGCAAACCAAAGGACATAAGTAAGAAATCAATCAATGTATAAGAAAAATGTAGTAACTGCAAGCAAGAAGGAAACATATGGGAATTGGGATTGGGGGGGTGGGGCACTAGTTTGACAATGGTACTCTTAATTGTTTGAGTAGGTGGGTCACATGAAGAAGCTGCCCATAAATCCAGTTGCTTGTTTGGTGAGGCTCCAAAGCAATATTATCTCCTTTTTCTGGTTGGGCAAGGGTAAACACTTGTCTATGTATTCCATTCCCATTGATCCTGTTCCATCAAATAGATATTTCCTCTCATTCTATATATCCCATAGCTGTACAGGTGAAACTGTTTTTTTTTTTCGGTACATCATGAGGCAATAAATCTACAAGCCATTATCTTTAAGATTTGACAATCAAAGCAATGGATATATTACTTTAAGAACCACTTAGAAATTTAACTACCCCAAGTAAATCCTATTCATAACTCATCTGCATTTGCCAGAGCATAGGCTCATTACCAAAACCGCCCAGTCCTACAGAGATTCCAACTTTCAGTTAAAACTCTCTTCTTTCCCTTCTTAGACGTACTTAGAAAGACTAAGAAGGTAAAGTTGGCATGGCAGTGATATGTCAAAAGACTATGTACATGGACCATTGCCGTGGACTTTAATGGCATGGACCTTCATGAGTTTCTGCTTTCGAATGTGCCGTTTTGATAGGCCTTTCACTCGTTGTAATTGGCTTTGCCATCTTTCTGATTTATAATACAATTTTACTTATAAAAAAAAAAAGTGATATGTCAAAAGACTACGACAGCAAAGTACGCATCAGGTAACAGTTAAAAGAGGGTGGGCAGTTGGGTTGGCCAACTAAAATTAAATCTTCTCACTTCTTTCTTTTCATTCCAAACAAAGGAGTTCAATTTGAAATGAACAGAATTCCAACTTTTTGCATTTCCGAACACGCTCAATGCAATCAAAGAAACTACTATCAATTACAATCAGTGCCAACTTTAAAAGATATGTGAGGGTAGCACATATATTATTGTATGTATATAATCAGTAGTCACGGTATATTATCCTTGATTGGTCCTGATCGTGGAATGGACACCCACTATTTCAAATGAACTGATGAGTATCCTGATCCTATATCTTAATATCTGACAAGCACAAATCCTCCACCAAAGTAATTTAATCACAAACATTGATTAAGATAATTGCCAACAGGAACTTAGGAGAAAATTTTCTTAGACTCAAAACGTGAATGGAAATCTCTGTTGTATAGAGCTCTAGGTATTTATAATTACAAAGGAGAGAATCAACAGCTCTTACCAAGGCTTTTGACACGGAAGGTGTCAAGGGAATCAATTGCCTAGATTGCTTCATAGTCAGCTCTTCAATCCTTTGGTTTCCAATAGATAACTAAATTTAGAATCATAAGAGCAAAATATAAGCATGAATGTAGGTTCTAGCAAATGCTAGAAAATAGAATAAAAAATCCAACTTACTTGAGGAGGTGCACGAGTGGGAGGAGGGCCCTGAGCCAATGTTTCAGCCATACTGAGGCCAGTCCCTATGGTTGGAGACACAGAAGCCGAGCATGCAGAAATTGTTTGTTGACCCAATGCTATGCCCGTACTATTGCTTCCAGCAATTGCAGGCATCTCCACTAGAGCCGACCTCCAGCCATCACAACCAATCATGGACATATTGCCAATTGGCAGACTCTGAATGGCAGTGTTTTTAGATGAGACTCTTCCTATTTCAGAACCACCTTGTCTCTCTTCAGCTAGGAGTGAGGGAAATTCCCTTTCAAATGCACTTCTAATGGTACTGCTAACAACACTACTACCACCAAGTAAACCATCACCATTGCCATGTTTGCTTTTAGCATTATTTGAGTCACCAGCTACTTTCCTGGGCCACGTTTCACCACATTTTCTTGTAATAATAGACTGTGAATGTTGCAAAATATCCTCCTGAGACCTATTTGGTAAGATGCTACCAAGAGAATCAGAATAGTCATGCCACCTGTGGTTACCCAAAACCAACTTGCCCTTATCAGGGTAGTCATCAATGTTCTCCCAATCCCTATAACGGTGGCTTCTGCCAAAACTACTGTAAGACAGTGAGTGGGGAGAACTGTTACTACTATAACTCCGGCGAAAATTGATGGAAGTGGCTTGATCTGAAGCAAATAAATGACCAATTTCACGATCGCCGTCACTCAAGGATGATCTATTTCTCATGTGCTTCGAGATGCGATGATCATCTATTTCAGAAGACATGTGTACACGTTTTAGCTTAGCACTTATTCGTTTGTTCCGGAACATAATAAAAGGAGAAGACAACTAAAATTTTGTATCAAGATTTCATTCACTTCATATAATTAATGCTGATTTCACCACGGAAACTGATATGGTAATGCCTTACTTTTCTAGGAGAGTTTTAAGCAACTTCCATACGTTCCCAGAGATGAAAGGAAGCATAAAGTTTGCCGTTTATAGAACCCAAGAAAGCATAATAAACCAATATAATAAAGATTAATCCACTAAACAAAGTCTAGCAATACTCATAGGCTCAATACAGATCGAGTATTTGGCCTTTTCTTCTGAGACGAAAACAGCAGAAAAATAGGAATCAAAACTTAGTATCCTTCTCTCTCCTTCTAGTCTGTCAACAACCACGAAATAATCAAACAGATCAAACAAACACTTGAAAGCATAGGATACGTGGAAGTGAGCAAATGAAAATTACCCGAGTGCAACGAAGATGATGAAAATTGATGGTCTGTGCTGACCCCACCAGCGACACTTCCACTGCTTTTCAGCCATTCGGGCACTAATGGGGGCTCACTTCTATCCATAACTTGTCTCAATCATGATCAAAGAAAATTCAACGGACCCCAATTTTTCTTGTTTAAAACTCTCAACTTCCCCTCGATGTTTTTAAGTACTTCTCTAAAGACATAAATAGTCACACAACCTCACTTTAAATTCACTTTCAGTCAATACCAAAGCTCGCTTCGCATATACTCCCAAAGAAAACACGTCAGTACTGATTTCAATCGAAATTCCAGAACCCTAATTCTTCAAAGTGTCCTGTACACAGAAATTAGTCTCTCTCTCTAAATGTATATCTATATAAATTCGCCTCCCTATACAGTATACACTATGTACTATAAATAACAAAGAAATTGGTCAAGAAAACCACAACTCAATAGCAACCCCAATCAATCAAATACTTAAAAAACGTATATAAACTCAAGGAAATGCTTCTAACAAAGAAAACTTGGACCGAAACTGTTTCCAGGTCAAGCAAAGTGGTCAATACGGGCTTCTAAAATCCAAGAAGAACAGACCAAGAAGATGGTCATCTCGGCCAACACTGTTTGAGAAGATGACAAACGCACATCCCTTGGATGAGCATGAGCGCAACCGAGCTATTCCTGATACATGGGAAAGGCCCCACACCAGTTATAGTATAAAACACGAAAACCAAAGCCCAAGAATTGTGAGCCCTAAAAAGGCAAATAAAACTACCCGGGACCTAGGGACTGGACATGGAACAGAGGAGAGAAAGAGAGGCGAGCATGTAGATGTAGAAGGATTGAAGTGACCGAGCCCGACTGACAAGCCGTTGGAAAGAAAGCACCGAAGAGATCAATCAAACTCGCGTGTAACGGAGCCCCCAGTCATGCTCGAGGTTTCGCACCCATCTCAATGCGAAGCAGTGCGACGCAGCGAATCAGCAAGAACAAGCCAATAAGAAGTGCGTGAAGGAAGGCAAAAGAGGTTTCTTTCGAATCTAGAGGCCAGAAAAGAGAGGTGCGGAGTTCATAACAAAAAACGGAAGTAATTCGAGTCGGAGATGTAGGTTCCAGGGAGAGAAACGAACGAAGACGAAGAGTTGGAAGGCACTGTTGGGGAGTCTCTCGAATCCCCGATCTGCTTTGCTTATGCCGCGACGAGCGGGAGAGAGAGAGAGAGAGAGAGCCGAGAGGATTGGAGAGCAAGTTTTGTGTGTGAACAGTGTGTGTTAAGTGTTGGAGATTGGCTAATCGACTGCCTTTGTCAAGTCTACCTTCTATCTTTGCTTAATGTTCAAAGATAAAATCTATTCATTATTTTTATATATTATATATCTTTATATATTCATTACATATATAAATAATAAGTAAAATAATTCAATTAATTTAAAAATAATTAATCTAAAAAAATTTAAAAATACATGATATATGATGTATGAAAATAATGAATAATAAAGCTCCTCTTAAAAAGATCAATTATAACAATAAATATATTTTATTTCATTTTCAATATTTATTGATTCCATTTTAGAGTTCTCTGCCCTTTAGAATAATAAATTTACGTACTTTAAACATAATTGAAATATTTTCTAGTCTGCGTGAAAAAAAATATATATTCTAATCATAAAATAATTATATAAAAATAAACATATAAATTAATATAATTTATCATATTATAAAATTATTTTATTATAAAATAAATTCAAAAAATTACATAAAGATTCGTCAGTTTATAAATTTATTTTTATATAATTATTATTTTATAACTATAATACTTCTCTTAATAAAAATCAAAAACTACTTGAATAAGATTATATAAACCGATGTAGAGAATACATCTTCACATTGTTGATATGTTATTAATTTATTGAAAATATTTAAAATTAAATCTTCTTACAAATCCAATTATGATACGTTCAAAAATGTTTAGATCATAGTTGAATATATATATAATTTATTTTCAAATAAAGTATGAAACCAAACACAGCCTAGGCCCTTTGTCTCCGACTTCTCCGGCGTCACCTAACAAGAATGTGTGCAAGGGCAACTTTGGCCCAATGGTCTGTGTTCCACTACTTTTCATCTACCAACAAACTATGGTCCATATCTAACTATTATAATAATAATAATAATAATAATAAAAGCAATGATATATACACACGTGTGAAGGCAAATAACAGCATATTTAATGATTAATAATTAAAAATACCAACGTCTCTTTGCAGTTTGCATGTTTTAGCATAAACTTTATATCCTAAACTCTTTTATCTCTTAATAAAAAGATTTGTTTCGGGAATGAGATTTGTTAAAAATTTCATAAATAATAGTAAGATAATTTATTAATAATAATGAAATAATTTGAGAATGTTTGGTGGAATTTTGGAAAAGGAAATATAAATTTTGAATAAAAAATATTATAAAATTAAAATATTGTTAGAATAGAATTTTTATTTTAAAATTTAAAAAAATAAAATTATTTATTTTTATTTAAAAGTTCAAGAAAGTTAAAATAATTAGTTTGAGAGTGTTTATATTTTAGTAATGTTTAGAAAATAAATAAGATAAAATAATTTAAGTTGAAATAATATGATATTAAAACTACTCTCAAACATCCCCTTAACCTAACAACGCATTGTTGCAACAGAAATCACGTGGTTATAAGTTTATGAATCAGAATAGGTGTGTTTAACCTCTTAGAGCATTCACGATAGGTTAGTTATTGTTTGGTTAAAATTTAGCTAGAGTTTTAATTTTATAAATTTTAGTTAATTATTTTTTACTATACTAAATAATAGACTGAACAAACCAATAGTTATTTTATTCAAATATTAATTTTTATCTTTTAATTTATTTTAATTCTATTTGTAATTTATATATTTACTCATTATTTAAAAATACACATTAATTCTTTAACGTTCATATTATTTATAACGGTTTATGATTGTAAAAATGAATTTTTTTTTGAAAAAATAAAATAAAAATATTAATTTTCACACCAAATACTTACGAAGATAAAACTGAAAATATTCTTTATTTTTTATTATGTGCAGGAGAGTAAATTAATGAGAGGAGTTAATATTTTAATCCCAAATTATTATTTTTTTTTTACTAGCCTAAGGGGCTAGCTATATTTGTTGAGCCAAATTATTAAAAGTTATTTTAACTATTAATTTATTGAGACTATTACAATCTCATATTGATGCTCACTAATTATTATTTGACTAAACATTAGTTTTATTGAATTTATTGTGAGTGGGGTCAATTCGCAAGTTCCATGAGACCAATATATGATATTTTTGTCATTTCATATTAGATAAGTATTTTATTCTCAAAATTATTATTTTTTTAAATAAAATTATAAATTAATATAAATTTATGTGATATGTTAGGTATAAATTTACTTTTATTTAAAGTAGATATAATATATTAGATAAAATCATATTAGTTTATAATATTACTTTTATGAATATGTTAATGGCTGTAAGATTTATCTTCGTATTAAATTGACAAGCCAAATAATTATAGTACCTGACATTTTAAATTAAAATTTGATTTGTTTTCAGATATAAGATGAGATGATATGGGATAAAAATTAAAAAAATAAATAAAATATTATTATAAAATATTTTTTTAATATTAATTAGGATTTGAAAAAAGTTTAATTGTTTATTTTATTTTATATGAAAATTAAAAAAAATAATAATAAGTTTGAATTGAGATAAAATAGTTTGTAAAAACAAATCAGGCCTAAATACTATTTATTTCATCTAAAATAGAGATAATTCTTATTATAAAGTAAACACCGAGGTCAAACTCAGTATTAATCAAAGTGCATACACTATAAAAAAAAATGAGTATATATAACTAATTAATCGTAATCAAAAAATTATTTACAATCAAAACAATTTGTTCTAGTTATAAATAATCATTTTAATTGCAGTTAATTGATTATATATATCACATTTTTTTTATAACGACATTTTCTTATTAGTGGCCAGTGAGAAACTTTATCATCCTTCATCATTCACGTTCAAATGGGGAATATAATGTCAAATGAGGGATGTTATTTATCATTTCATACTACATATTTTATATATTTTAATATTATTTAGTAATATCATTTATTTTATTTTATTTTATTTTTATTAAACTAATTGAGTTGTTTTACTTATTATTCATATATTATATAATTATTAAAGAAAAATTGAGAAAATAAAATAAAATATATATGCTAGATAAGAATGGTTAGTAGAAGTATTCAATGCCTAATATCTACCATCCATTCTCACCATTTTCTCTTTTAATTTTTTAATAAAAATTTAAAATTTATAAGATACCATGGATAAGTAACTGATTTTTATTAATAATGCTAGTTGGCGACGTATTTTAATTTAAATTTAAAGATGAGATAAAATAACTCGAATTAAATTTATTTTTAATATTATTATTTAAAAATTTAAAAAAAATTAATTTAAAATTTTAAAATACTGTATTATAATTTTAAAAAATTATATTTAAAATTTATAAAATAATATAATAATAAATTTAAAATGAGTTAAAATAATTTTATCTCAATCTTTTAAAACAAACGGAGTGTTAAATAGACACGTCTTTATATGCATGAGCATGAATATTCTCATGGGATTCCTAAGGCCGATGTTAAAGAGCGACGGCGTGCCACTTGGCAACACAACAGAGAAGAATAGTATGATGTGGGTCTGGACAATGGAAAAAGGTTGCTCCAGTAAACAATTAACAAGCGCAATTGGAGAAGCTCAAAAAAAAAAAAAAAATTTGATAAAAGGTATATTAGCATTGACTGCATTAATTTTTTTTAAAATTTGATAAAAGGTATAAATTTAATAAAAAATTAATATTTTATATTTATAATTTTACCTTCAAATTATTAAAATAATAATATAATTTATAATTTATACAATTATTAAATATATTTATAATTTATTTATCTAATAAATATATTAAAATATAATAAACAAATATTTTGATGGATGAATAATAGTTTTTTAAATATAAAAAATGATATTTAAGTATTGTAGTTTAAAATTTAAATTTGTGAATTTTAATAAATAAATTATAAAATTATTTTCAATAAAATTATTAAATTTATATTTAATAAGTCAAATAATAAATTAAATATCAATGCTCTAAAAAACCACAAACATATCTATCAACATTCCTCCTTTCCCCGATAATAACGTGGACTTCTCAGTGTCGTCGATAAGTATCCATATGGATAACATAAAGAATAATGATAAGTACGAGTGCGCAAGTGTAGTTTTTTTTTTTTTTAAAATTTAAAAATAAGCATAGTATATTAAATAAATTATAAAATAACAGGATATAAATTTAAAGAATGAGAGTCTTCAATAATCATTTCAAAAAATTAATACACAATATAATATAAGAAGAAAAATAAAATAAAAGGAGATTAATAGATACAAATGAATTGCTCATACATAATTCCTATAAAGAGAAAATCATTCAAGACGAATTTTGTATAATTTAATAAATAGACTATAAGATTACGGTTGAAAATTGCAATAAATAGAATGTGCTGCACCGTATTAATTTAAATTGATTGTATGAACCTACTACGTCCATTTTCATTTTCATTTGATCATCGATTATGAAAAGCAAGAACATAGCATAGCATTCGGATCCATAGACGAATCGCTGACGAGAGAATAACACTGATAGAAATGGCATGTGAAGACTACACACCACTGCTGGTTTGAAAAGTTCAATCGGATCTTCAATATTTGAGGCCGGAGTTAAGTTGTTTGAAAAAATTAAAATTTATTATTAAAAAAATATTATTTATTATTTAAATTATATATTTATTTATTGTATTAAATATTTGTATGACACTTGTATACTTATTACTGTTACTATTTTTTTTTAACAGAAATACAAACAGTATTTTTAAAACAATAAATCATATATAAATTTAATTGATTAGTCGGGTAGATAAAATACTGGATAATGACAAACTCACAATTTCATAGTACTTATTTACTATTTTATTTTATTTTTATTTTTTAGCTTTTGTTTATTTAATGGTTAAAGAAGTGAATATTAATAAATTTGTATATTTTTAAGATTTGTTTCTTAATGATTAAGAAAGTTAAAAAATACTTAAAAAATAATAAAAATAATTCTTTTTTTAAAATATAAGTAGTAAAAAAATAGTAAGAAAAAAATGAACCTATCATTATCCTAAAATATTTACAAAATTTAATTTATAAGTAGGGTACATAAAATATTAAACAAAGAAAACTACTTTCATGACATAGGACTTGATTGGTGAATTTATTTTTAGAATATAGAATTTTATTAATAAAATTTTATTATATATATATTTATATTAAAAAGTTAGAACATTGATGTAATTAGAACCAAGACTGGTGACGCATAAAAGCATTTTCAATGGATTCCATCATATAGTTGGCTATTAGACAATAAAAAATGACTGTAATGGATTGACTAAATTTCAAATAATTGGACTTTAAGCAGCTTAGCTACAATAACTTTTAAAATAAATTTCAAATTTGTTGTCCACTATAGATAGATCAAATTTAGATTTTAACTTATGGTCCTATTTGTATTTGGAGATGAGATAAGTTGAAATAAGTTTAGTTTATTTTCTAATGTTATTATTTTTTTAGAATTTGAAAAATGCGTATTGAGATTTAAAAAATGTGTATAAGAATTTATATTTTGTATGAAAAATTGAAAAAATATAATGATGAAATAAAAATGAATTGAGATGAGTTAAAGTGAGTCCTAAATCCAAACAGGATCTTAAATTTATCTTTATTCTTCTCATCACAACCAGGGGCGAACCCACTTGGAAGGTGGGGGGGCTACAGCCCCCAAAATTCTTCAAAAAAATTGATATATAATATATAAGTATTTATATTTACATATATATAATATTAAATTATCCCTTAAATTATAAAAAAAATTAAAAATTGTTCTCCCAAATTTTCATTAAAATTATTCTTCTAAATGTCAATACACATATAATTTTATTATAACTTATAATTTTATTAAAATTCAAATTTCAACTCACCTAGTCTCATAATTACTTTAACAATCTAATTTTAAAAAAAATATGGTTATAAATTTATATGATTGTCAAAATTAATTAATTATACTTACTTATATAATTTCACTCTAACTTGATTGTCTGATTATGAGATATAGTTCGTTAAAAATCTAACATCGGTATATCAGTAGTTATTAAAAAAATTTATATTTATTCTTGATCTATAATTTTTTTAAATCAAAAAATAATATGAGCAAGTAAAAAAATTGAATTTTTTTTAAAAGGACGTAGATAATTTAAAGAGTAATATATTTAGAGAGTTCGATAACAAAAAAATGTGATATTTTTATCATATCTTTTTATATTTTATATATAGCACACATTTTATCGATTGTCCCCAAAATATAAAATCTTGGTTCTGTTGCTGATCACAACTCAATTGCCTTCAACAAATTACCAACACTAACGCAAATTAACAATGCAAAATGATTTTACTTTGTATATGTTGGGAGGTAGCCATCATGTTAAATGAATGTAGTAGAACTATAAATTCCGTATAATCAATTTAAAATAAGAAGTCAGGATTGGATAAAACATGTTTGTTTGGTAAATTCAGTTTTACTATTCACAATTTATTTTGTATTTTTAATTCGTCTCAATTATTTATTTTAAATTTTAACTCATCTCAATCACTCATTTTATTACTATTTATAACTCATCTCATCTCGTCTCTGTATTTAAATAGAGAGTTTTTTTTTTCTCTGAGGAATCCAAACGGGGAGTCGATGGGTAGTAGAAAAAATTTTGGCAAAAAATATATAGTTGGATGAGAAATATATTAATTTGATTTGTATTTAAGACATTTATGTCAAATTTCAGATAAATTTAATTAGACATTTGTGGTTATTAACATTAAATGGTAATTGAAAAAATATAATTTTCAACTCATAATTTAATTAGAATATAGAATATGATAAAATAAAATAATAATTAAAAAATTAAATATTTATTAAATTAATATTATTTAATAATTTAATAGAAAAATTTGATGTATATGATCAAAATAAAATTTATTTTATAAAAACTACTACAAGTATAAACAGATTTCTTATCTTATCATAAATAAAAACTCAGGAACTGACGTGGGTTTGTGGAACGAACCACGTCAGTTTAAATTTTAATCCATTGATATTGCATTAAGGCACACCCAAGTTGCAAGTTGGAACGAACCAAGACTGGTCACGACTCAAGCCGACGCTTTAGATTCGGTTTGGACGGAGAGATGTGATAAAATAAATTAAAATAAATTTGGTAAGTTTGATAAAATATTATTTTTTAAATATTATTATTATTTTAAAATTTAAAAAAAATTATATTAAAATAAAAAAAATATATATTAAAAAAAAGTATATTTTATATATAAATTTAAAATATATATAATAATAAATTTAAAATAAATTGAGATAGAATTATCACCGCCTCCAAAGTTCCAAACTGGTCCTTAAACGACAATAAAAACTTTCTATTTCACTCTCTCCCCTGTCCATTGTCCGCTTTCCATCGGGACCAAATCGCTCTCTCTCGGAGTCTCTCTCTTCCGACGGTTATTCCTTCCATCTTCAGAAACAGAGGGCATGGGCTCCAAGCAAAAGCGTCTAAGGCCCAAACTCGAGCGCCGAAACGCTAGTAGGAACATCGACTACTACGCGCCGCCGTCCCCTTTATCGACATTCGACCTCGACCAGGACCAGTCTTCGTCGCCCTCCGCTCCCCGGTCTCGCTCTCTCGACCTCTACTCGAAGCAACCTAGCTTTCGACTCAGAGGCATAGAAGGCGAATTTGAACTCATTTGCCGCTCTTTAGGGTTTTCCGGTCCCGACGACTTCTCTATCCCGGCCGCCGCCTGGGAGGCCCAAAAGGCCCGTTCTTCCTCTGACCTCGCCTCCCGCTCTCGCCTCCGAGATCACACCTCTTCAGCTAAACCGGCTCAACCGGAGCCCAAAGACGATTTTTCAGCTGAATTTCAAGCCAGGGTTAGACTCAGTGCGGAGTGCGCCAAGCAGAGTAGTTCGAGTTCGGCTAAACTCGAGAGCAGACTAAAGGTTATTTCTGATTCGGTTACTGTGGGACCAAGTGGGGGAATCAAGGGCTCCCGGCCCTCGTTCCTGAGTCCGCCGCCGGTGATGATGCGTCCAGTGGTGGATAACGTGAGCTCCACTTGGGATTTACTAAATTCATTTGCTCCTCGAGACGACGTCGTCTCCAATCCGCCTAGTCGCGATGTGGATGTTAGCTTTTCGGATGAAGACGAGGTAATTGAAGAGAATGGGGAGTCTAGTGGGGAAATTGGCAAGAGGGAAGAGTCGGACGAGGAGACCGACTGTCGCTTTCAATCCTGTTCTGCTAGATCGGATGATGATAGTAATGCTAATGATGATTACGAGGCTGCTATCCATTCATCTAGCGTGATTATGGTGTATACTATTTCACCCAGTGGAAATTTCAGCCGCTCCATTACGTCGTGGCAAAAGGGTGATCTTCTGGGAAGTGGGTCTTTCGGAACCGTGTATGAGGGCTTCACTGAGTAAGCGAAACTTCCTACTCTATGATTTTCATTAAGCGATGAAACTTCTTACTCTATGATTTGGATTCTTTTTCGTAGCTCTTGTGCTAGTTTTAATTTATTCAAAGATTGGTTTCATCTGAAGTTGGAGAATGGGCGTCGGTAAGTGGATTGACAACGTGGATGAAATTAATGTATTTAGTTGATAACCCTTTTCTTATACAATGCAATGACGGGGTTAAGAAAGCATGAAAAAGTTAAGGTCAAGATTGTTGTGTGCCGGGCGAACAGTTGTCAAGAGCGATTTGTTGCTACTTGATTGGTTTCAGGTTGAGTTATATAGTCAGGACGCTAGGCTTGTAAAGCTGTAGTGGAACTTATAAGGTTACCTGGAAAGGATTGATCTGTAATCACGTAATAGGGTGACTTGAACTGAGGATAAATCCATTGGTGGTGAGTTCTGTCTTATAATTTGGAAGGAAGTTTCCTAAGATGGGAGAGCAATTTAAGTGCATTGGAACTTTGGACGTAAGACAAGACTTCTGAATTTAGGACTGATCCCTAGCTTCATAAAGATAGAATAATATCAGAAGTACTCATATGAATGTTAGTTTATTGGATGTTCATGGTCAGATTTGGTTGTTAGATTGGTTATTACCTTCGTTTTAAATTCCATTGCCTCCCTATTAGCTTCAAAACTCGAAAGTGGTGGAAAAGATGTGGCAAAATTTTAACTGGACTTTAGATTAACTTCTTAACAGCGTTTCATAGCGTTCTTTGCTTGAAAAGTTAAGATTCTTGTGGATATCCGCTCTAGAGAGGTAATCAGGACTGGAGTTACGCTGTTGTAGAGTATAGGACTAGGTGCTGCCCAAGTGGCCAAGTTGTCGCATCTTAAATCCTGTTTGGATTCAGAGTTGAGATGAGATGGATAGAGATGAGTTTTGAAAATTGAATAAAATAATATTATTATTATTTTGGAATTTAAAAAAACTGTATTAGAATTTGAAAAAACTGTATTGAGATTTGTATTTTGTATGAGAATTGAAAAAGTATAATGATGAGTTTGAAATGAGCTCAACTCGTCTCCGAAGCCCAACGGGGCCTAAATCATACGTAGTTCCTCAAATATTTATAATGCCGACTTCGTGAAAAGAAAATTGGAACCCACCATTTAAGACATCTCCTCGAATAGATAACCAGAATTTTTTCCGGTACCTTGACTTTTGTTATTTTACTTTTCATCCAAAGTGATTTTTTCTTTTATCTGTCTCTACTATATTCATTTTTTAAATAAGGGTAGTGATAGCCTTACAGTTAAATTACTATTTGTCTACTACTTTACATGTATTGATTTTTTTATCATTTTTTTAAAAGTATTTTTTTAATATTCTTAATCTTCAAGAAAAAAATATATAACTTTACTAATAATCAATTTTTTAATCATTAAGTAAAAAAAAAAAAATTTAAAACTAAAAAATTTAAAAAATAGTAAATAAATAGTAAATAAATAGTAAGAATATCATTTCCTTTAAACAAACCATGTTTTTATAATCTCGGAGTTTGGGTATGGAACCTCAAAAACTTTCAAAAGGAATTAATTAATAAAAAGGCTAAGCCCAGGTTTACCTCAAAAACTAACAAGCAGTTAATTCTGATTGACTGTTGTTACTGGCTATTTTTTCAGCTTTTCCGTCTACCCGGCCCCTCTTTCCCTCTGTTTCTCTGTCTGCTCTCTCTCTCACATGTCTCTTGTATTTTTCTGCAGAGATGGCTTCTTTTTCGCTGTAAAGGAGGTTTCCTTGCTGGATCAAGGAAGTCTGGGCAAGCAGAGCATTTTCCAACTTGAGCAGGTGAAAAAGAGTTGGCCCTTGTTTGGATTCGGAAAGTGTTTCATCTCATCTCATCATTATAATTTTTTTAAATTTTCACACAAAATATTATAAACAATTTAACTTTTTTAATCCCAAAACAATAATAATATTAAAAAAATAATATTCTAACAATATTTTATTCAAATTTTTATCTTTTGTTTAAAATCATCTCATCTCATCTCATCTCATATATGAATCTAAACCGGGTTTTAGTCTAGTTCTAGTAGTCATTACCTGTGGATCATTGTTCATTCTTTTGCTTTCCACATAAAAAAGTTCATTCCAATTCAATACTTCAATTAGTCTCCAAATCTATTACTTCTGGATATTCGTAATAATTTTCCTAACACCCTGGTTACTTGCTTCAGGAGATTTCTCTTCTAAGTCAATTTCAACATGAGAATATAGTTCAGTATCTTGGTACAGACAAGGTTTGCTTCTTCTGTGTTGCTTAATTTATTTTTTCTTTCCAATGCACATTCTTGGAATTAGAATCACAGTTTCGTGCTTATAAAACATTTTCTTGACCATCACATCTATCATGAATCTGCAGGAAAAAATGGGGGGGGGGTGTTAATGCATCATCTCTGGGCGATGTGATGCTTTTTTCTTTATTTGCAGTTAAAGAAAATAAAATTTCTAAACAGAGGCCTCACACCCTGCACACCTATTTAAAAATGTGATTTTGCTTTTTTACCCTCTTTTATTTTACACTTAAAAAATTTTTGGTGTGTTGGGTGTGGGGCTTTTTTGTAGCATAACTCGAAAGAAAAGGCATATTCTTGATTCAACACTTCTTCTTGACCATCTACGAGGCTTTATGTTGTTATTTAAAATTCTTTATTTCCTGTTTTGATTCTTTTGTTTATCGTTGTAATCCCTTAACAGAAATTTGTGTTCAAGTCAGTTAATCTTTTCTTTCTTATTTATTAAATGATCATTCCAGGATGAAAGTAGGCTTTATATCTTCCTTGAGCTTGTAACAAAAGGGTCACTTGCAAGTCTTTACAAGAAGTATCAGTTGAGGGATTCTCAAGTCTCTGCTTACACAAGACAGATCTTGAATGGATTGATGTATCTTCATAATCGGGATGTGGTTCACAGGTGATACAGATTATTACAACCAATTTTTAGGATATTTTCTTATCATAAATTTTGTAGTTGGTATCCTCCTCGATCTCATAGCTCACTAAGTTATTGTATTGCTGACTGCATGTTTAGGTTTCTAGGAGAAAATATTTGTAATTAGCTATGTTAAGTTATTTCATTGGGTGAAATCTGATTATAACGACCATCTCTTACAGATGTTTGAACCAGAACATGGTGGTGGACTTTCTTTCCATATTTTGAATAGCTCGCGGATTCACTTTCTACTAAAACTTTTATTTTTTCTCTTCAATTTCCAAGGGATATAAAGTGTGCTAACATATTGGTGGATGCAAGTGGGTCTGTAAAACTAGCAGATTTTGGGTTGGCAAAGGTACCTTCATTCAGTAGAATTGCTGTCCCCTCACCCCCAAGCCCACCCCACCCCTCTTACTCTTTTGTTTTATAGATCTAGTTGACACTAAAATACTTGGTTGTTTTTCTTCTCAGGCAACCAAATTGAATGATGTCAAGTCTTCAAAAGGGACTGCATTCTGGATGGCCCCTGAGGTTTGCCTCCTTTCTATTGAAATATGTTTTTACTGCACATTTTAGACTATGCAATTAGGGATGCTACCTACCCCTACGCATTTGCTGCTGACACCATTGGTTGCGTATACTTGTTTGTAACACACTTGTAAGTTGTAACTATATCATCATATGAAGTCAAGCATTTGAGTTGTGTTATGCTCCTAATTTATGGCTTGTCATGCATCAAATGGCCACTTTTTAACTTCTTATTGAGTTCAGCATTATGGGTATTTGATGCATGCCATAACTAGTTATTTCAGCTTTCTACAATAGGCCCAGAAATTTCAGTCTTTGACCTTCTTTTTTTTTTTTTTGTCTTTTTCTGTCCCCAACTTATGATATCTCTCTTCCTTATGATAATTCTTCAAGAAAAATAAACAAAAAACAAATGAAACAGATCGTTTACGTTTTGAGAATTACCCACCAAACTTAACATTGGGTCTGGAAAAATAGTTAGACATGCAAACCAAAAGTAGAAGATGTACCTGAAAAGGCCCATTCTTCAAGAAGAAAACACCAAATCTCCTCTGCTCATATCCATCCCCGTCACCTCCACCATCTCTTCTTGTTCTGTGCCAACAAGTGCCTGAATCAGGTCCTCCTGGATGATGAAAGATTGAACCATGGTATGCTGGCTGGATATCACAAATTATTGTTTGCTCAAGCTCAACCCCACCCACAATCGTAGCCTAAGACTCTTTCATCTAACTTGGATGCCACTGGTGATATTTTTTTTATAAAAGTAAAAATATTATAAATATATATATATCAATAGGAGTAACCAAGTACACTAAATATATATATAAGAAAACACCTAGCACATACTAAAGAACTCCTAATGACTCAAAAAGCCCATTAAAAACTACCCAAAATACATCAAGCCCGAGTTGGAATAAAACACCCTCCCCAACCCTAACCCATTGTTTTCCGCAGGCTAATACTGCACCCGAAACCCCCTTTATGAGAATACCTTCATAATGCCCTCCCTTTAGTATTCTCTTGACTTGAGCTATCGCTCATAGTGTCGTAGTTGATTCCCTAAGAAAAATGCTTCAACTCCCTACTTTTCTTAAAACTTATTTTGGTATCACGTGAGTGGCTCGTCTCAATCGTAGTGAGTAGTACTTTAAATTAGTCTTCCACATCTTCCATGTGATAGTCCCACGATATGCTAAATCTCATTAACTTTTTTCAAAATCCAATTTGATGATGAACCAGTTATATTGTTTAATGGAGGAAGAAATACCAAATGGATAGCATCTTCCCCCAACATGGTTCTCAAAGGAACACTAGGTCCTAAGAATTCATCCTTGCAAGGCACCAACGACAAACCCTTATTCAAATCTCGTTCCTCCTCAACAACTTCATTGGTACTCTCCATTAGAGATTCTGGGTTGGCAGCAAGTCCCTTTACCTCTGGCAACTCTGTATGTGCAACTTTGATGGACCCTGCTTCTCCTTCAGATCTCGGCGTTACATCTGTATCTTTCAACTCCGACATGGGAACCATAGTTTCTTCAGGGCTGACCAAGGGCGTAAAACCGATTATCGGTCTTTCCTGTATCACTTGTGACAAAGAGCATTCCATTACGGATGTCTCAACACTGATACCAGACGTAGAACCCATTTCAAATAACCCGCTTTTTCTATTGACCCGCCACACTCTCTTGGATCTGGTTATAGGGACAGGTTCGAATCTAATTTTCCCTTTTCCTTTATTTGAGCTGAAAGGATTCTGTCCTATCTTAGGCTTGTTTCTTACGACCATGTTGCCTCAAACTGCAAGCAAGTCTATTATCGTAGACAAAAAAGCAATTGCTGCCTTCAACTCGACAAGTTGGGTTTCCATCTCCTTTAATGTTTTGTGCATTTCAACAAGCTGGTTCTGAGCTTGCATATCTGCAGACCCCTTACACAGCTTTCCTCGCTTTGAGTGGGTTGAGCATTGTGCTAGGCAAGGCCTCTACAGACGTTGGCAGAGAAAGTGGTGGTTAGGTAAATGGTGGCAACGCCAAGATCCGCCGTGAAAGCCTTGAATGCCAAATCTCCAGCCTTACTCGCTATCCCCATTTCTTGCAATCTCTATCCCCTTCAGAACCTCTATGCACCTTGGTACTCTTTGTATCTGGCTCTCAGGCCAATCTCACTCGAATCGGAAGGAACTCAGGAAGGTCGGCTGGCAGCTAAAGCTTCGGCTAATTGAATTTTATGTGCGTGATATTTTCAAATGCTAATTGCCGAATGCAAATTTGTATACTTAAAATACTTGGTAACTCAATGGTCTGTTCATAATTACTTACAGAAAAAATGGTCTGTTGCATAAGCCTGGGCTGTATAGATTATTAATATTGAAAACTTCTCTAAAATTTTTTTTACTTTGTTATTGTGTGACTAAACAAGTTGCTAGTGTATTAATGTCCTATTTTTACAAGGCCACCTGTGTATTTATGTGCTTTGACCTAGCATTCTCCATGCATGCTTATCTATATTGTGTATATTATCCATAAAAAAATATCGTGTAATCAGGATTAACCAATGAGCAGCAATTGCAGGTTGTTAATCTAAAAAACAACGGCTATGGGCTTGCAGCTGATATATGGAGCCTTGGATGTACTGTTTTGGAGATGTTGACTTGCCAGGCACCATACTCCCACTTGGAAGGCGTATGTATAACATTTCATATATATGGAGCATTACTTAATTCTTCCCCTATTATCGTCATTTAGTATGGTCATAAATCTAGTTTTATTTTTTATTTTTATATCTGTTAGTTTATGTCATCTGCAAGAGTTCAAGTTGATTTCAAACTCACTAATGACGACTTGTTACATTGGCTGAAACCTTGTCACAAAACGACCTTACTACCAAGAAGCTGACTCCCCACCTGCTTTTTTTGGCCTTAAGAAGATAAGACGGGATTAGAAAAAAGAAATATGTCGTCGGGATGTTAGTGACATGCATTGGAATTATGTTTGGGTATTCACTATTCCAGCTATCTCATACTCCCATGCCCATGCCCCTGTTTTTAATCATTTTTTCTTTAATACCAGTTAGTATAGGAATGCCTGACATTGAAATGTTCCAATTTAATCAGCAATTAGAGGCTGTACAATTGTTAGACTGGAGTTGTTCCCGTCAGAAAGGAACTTCAACGTGGAGAGATAAATAAAAAGGCAAAAAAAAAACAATTTTTTAGTGGAGTTGTGCCAAAAAGAAAGACTCCACGGAATTATACGGTGCTCCATCTTGTAAAAGCATTCATTTCAATCGCCATGTAATTCCAGATGTAATCCTAGAAAATCTAGTCGAATGTCTAGCACTCTCAGTTTTGCTAATAATATTGGTGCACTGTAGCCATCGCTGGAGGTGGATCTGGAAAGTTTTTGTAACGATAGATTTTTCTGTGTGACAGATGCAAGCACTATTTATGATTGGCAAGGGTAAACCTCCTCCAGTTCCTGATTCCTTATCAAAAGATGCTCGCGATTTCATCCTCAAATGTTTACAAGTCAACCCAAATGATCGGCCTACTGCAGCTCAGCTATTGGACCATCCATTTCTGAGAAGACCTCTTCAAAATTCATTTGGCTCTGCTTCTCCTCACTACAGGACCACAGGTCATAAAAGCTTATGAACAATCAGTGATGTTCTAGTTGAATTGTCGGTAATCCTGCCAGCCAATGCAGTTTACATTCTACAACAGGAGATTTCACAAAACATTGTGGAACATGTTTGTACAATAATCATTGGGACCTGGTACCACAATACTCAGTTTCTTTCATCACCAAATCTCATCAAACAACAAAAGGTACTGGTTCCACGGGGGAGGTCAAAAGGTGGCCGTCGGGGTCGGCGTCGGCATCGGCTTAAGAACTCACCTTGTTTGCAGTTTTGTGGAAGACCGGGAGTGCTGCTTGATGCTGCAATGTGGATCAATATTAGTGGGGATTCATGGAGTATGGAAACTTGGAGCATAATGGTTGTTAGCCCTATTGGCTGTTAATATTGCCTTTGGAGCCCTAAGCAATTGCGTGAAGTAGAGAGACTAAAAAATGTTAGCAATTTCAGAATGGTGACTCGGAGCAGAAAGGCAGCTGGAGTAGCAACCTTCATCCAACCATTTTTGTATTTACAAGTCATTGTAGAATTAGTTTGATACATCACGCATGTAGGTGTTTGGGAAAACGGAACCTATGAAATGTACATATGTTTTTTAATTGTATATATATAAATATATTGTTTTATTTTTATTTTTATTTCTATTTATTTATTTTTTGTCACTTTAATCGTTAAGCAGACGGCACCATTTTTATAGGCCTGTTTGAAATCGGAATTTAGAAGAGGTGAATTTTAAAAGTTAAATAAAATATTATTATTATTATTATTATTATTTTAAAATTTAAAAAAATTATATTAAAAATTATATTTAGTATAAAAATTTTAAAAAATATAATAATAAATTTGGGATAAAATAAATTGAAATAAGATAAATTTACAATTCAAACGGGATCACAGTGCAGTAACTGTACGTCACAGCACGGGACCTTACCCCCGCTAGAAGGGAGCGTTCCCTACACTCTCCTCACCAGCGCGTGCAGTTTTCCACCATTGGCATCTCACTACGACGCCACCCCACCCCTGAAGTCCGAGAAATAAATAAATAATCCCTATCTCCCTCTCTCTCTGTCTCTCTCTTTCTGAGGTCAGACTTCAGAGAGCCAGATGGAGAGTTAGCGTAGCAATGACTCCAACCCCACGTATCCGATAAAACGCCTTCTCCGTCTCTTTGTCTCTCGGTACTTTCGCGGACACGAGGAAAGAAATGGAGATGAGAATGGTCCTCCTGTCTCGCCCTTCAACTCTCTTTCTCTAACTATCTGCCCTCGATTTCTTCGCCTTTGCTTTTTCTTCAATACCCCCTATTCTCCCTCTATCCAAATTTCTTATCTTCGTTGTCCGATCCCTAATTCTGAACTGCAATTTCGGGTACGGCGCTTTCTCGATTCCTCTCTCTCTCTCTATAACATATTTAACTTATTTATTTTGAATCGTATTTGATACTCCATTTCCGTTTTCAAGTTCTCATTTTCCCTTAGTTTCTCGGCTCTCAAACGCGGGTAGCTTTCAACAAAACTTCCTGTTATTTTTTTTATTTCAACTAATTCTTTCGGTATACGTTTGCTGTTACTTTCACTCTTCATCTCTTTTATTATTTTTAAATAAAGTAATATTATTTTGGATCTCCGACTGATAAAGGGGCCATCCATGTGCCACATCTACTGGTATCGCATCATTTATTATTTTATTAATTCATCAACTGTCTATTTCGCGTGATTCATTGGCTATGCACGTTGTTTCTATTAGGCAATTCCTACTTAAGTCTCTTATCTTGCATCGTTTGTGGTGTTATCAGACGAACTTTAGTTTTTGCAATCGACTCGATCTAGATTTGCCCGAAGTGCGTGGCAGGTGGGTCTTTCTAGTGTTGGTTCGCCTACTTAACTTGGTTTAGCTCCTAGGAAGTTCGAATTTTGATATATTTGTCGGTTTAACCAAAATTATGCTCGGAATTCGGTCTATTCTTTGTATATGCTCATTTCTTTGTCAAATTGGGCCATTTCAAACTTTAGCGCTTTACCTTACTTCTGGTCATTTGATTGCTTGTTCGTACATGTTAGGATTTTTCAGTTTTTCTTGTAATTACCAAATGAAAATAAAAGTGCACAGAATATTGCCACCTCTTTTATCACTCGATGTTACCTTGTGAGTGGTTATTTTTCTGGAG
Organism: Platycarya longipes; assembly: GCA_036559045.1. NCBI lineage: Eukaryota > Viridiplantae > Streptophyta > Magnoliopsida > Fagales > Juglandaceae > Platycarya > Platycarya longipes. The sequence continues at coordinate 32,503,770 of CM071794.1, read as the reverse complement.
ATTCATTGGTCTCTCTAGCATATTTATGCATAACAACCTCTTTATATAGTTTGAGTTATGTGCTGTTGATTTTCTTTTGAGTTTGTATTTTAACGTTTGGTACTTCAGTTGAGTGCTGCATAATTTGGCTCTCTTCGATAATGATAGCTTGGGAGTTTTCATCCTTTTGGTTTTTCTATATTCTTGAGAAAATATGGTATTCTTTCCTTCTATATTCTTGAGATAATATGGTATTCTTTCCTTCTTGTTTGTCACAATGCTCACGAAAGAAATGAGTTTAATTTGTTTTCTGGTGCTCCTACTCTATCATGTTATTTTAGAATCTCCCATCTGTGCATTTTCTACTCACTGGCATAGACTTAGGACACCAGCTGAGACATTATTTTCCATATGGTAGTGGGAAGGGTTTATATGGAGGCAACCACACTACTTACCTTGTCCAGTGTGAGCTTAGAGTCATCAAATGCCTGGAATGTGAGATGATCTGGTGGTTTAAATGGCCAATTTAAGGGTTTTAAGACTCTTCTATAAATTTGTAAGCAATATAGAGCTGGGAAATGCGTGCTCTTTGGGTGTTGATAGGTTAATAGAGACTTGCTAGTGCATTGATAATGTGAACCTGTGAGATTTAGAATATCATGAAGTATAATTAGCGGGGCAAGGTTTGGATTAAAATTATCCTTGGTAGTGGGTTTCTAGGCTCTTGGCCTTGCAAAGTTTGGAAAGTTCTCTGGCTACTTTCTAAAGAAATGTCTTTCCTTGCATTTGATTGTGTGTGTGGAAATGATAAGAGCCTTTGATATGTTTTTTTTTTTTTTTGGGGTGGGGTTGGGGGGGGGGGGGGAGGAGAGGGAGCTGGCTGCACATGTTGTTTGTTTTGATTTTAGAAATTTATTGGTTACGTGTGTGAAAGGTTCAATTGTTATAGCTCATTTTTCTTGTGCATCGACCTTCCTTCTTGCTATTTATATTTATGAGGTTAATTCTATATGTCTTATTTTTCTCTGGTGCTATATAGTGCTCAATCCTAAATTTTCTATTGCCATTGAAGTAAATTCTCTCACCAAGGAAAAGGGGAAAACGTCGAGCACAGTGTCCAGAATTTCTATTAAATACACAGGAAGGTATCCACTTATCACTACATTCGATGCTATAGAAATTTCCTCTAGCATCGTACTTTAGCCATATGCCCCTTTGGTCGTAACAATGAGGTGATAGAAGAAGGGTTTGGGATGATTGCTTGTGGAATTTACTTGTGGTGCATAGGTGGTGATAGAAATTTCCTCTAGTATTGTACTTTAGCTGTTGTAAAATGACTATTATTTTCTATCTATATTGCTTGCGGCAAAAATACTCGAGTAATTGATGTGGATAAAATTTTGTGATGCCCAGTACCTCCTTTTTGACAATATGTTTTAATTCCTTGTTATGGGGTGGAATGGTGAACAATTAAAGCGGAGAACTGAAATACTCTTGACAGTTTTGATCAATCATTCCAAATCAAGCATGAAAATTACCGAATTCGATTCTTGTTCATACATAATGTTTTGCCTGTAATTGGCAACTTTATTTTCATAATATGTTGTGATGTGGTTTCTCTGGTGTAGATTTGAAATGGTGAACGGTAGCAGAGGACGGCGCAGATTTTCTTCCCGGCAATCCAGGGTAACTCCATATCCACTGCCTTCTTACGACTTGAGTATTTCAGTGGACTTGTGTCCGAAGAAATGCACCAAGGCTTTGGATAAAAAAGACTGGGAAGATGTAACATGTTCTGTGTGTATGGAGTGCCCTCACAATGCTGTTCTTCTCCTCTGTTCCTCTCATGACAAGGGTTGCCGTCCGTACATGTGTGGAACTAGCTTTCGGTACTCAAACTGCCTTGACCAGTACAAAAATGCATATACCAAAACAATCTCATCGAATGATGGACAAGATATGCATGGCTCATCCATCAATAATCCCATTGTGGTACCAGACTCCAGTTCGCCCATCGAGAGGTGTGAAGTCACCGAGCTTGCCTGCCCCCTTTGCAGGGGCCAGGTTAAAGGTTGGACTGTGGTTGAACCTGCACGAGAGTTTTTAAATGAGAAAAAGAGAAGCTGCATGCAGGATAATTGCTCATTTGTTGGAAATTACAAGAAGCTGCGGAAACATGTTAAGGCGGAGCACCCCTCTGCACGGCCACGTGAAGTGGATCCTGTACTTGAACAGAAATGGAGACGGCTTGAGCGGGAGAGGGAGCGGGATGATGTGATCAGCACAATAAGGTCAACAATGCCAGGGGCAATGGTTTTTGGAGACTATGTTATAGAAAGTAATCGTCATGGTTTTGATACAGATGAAGAGGATGGAGGCTTTGATGTAAATGCTGCAGAGAGGAATAGGGGTCTCGAGGTTGGCTTTGATAGTAATCTGGTGAATGTATTTCTTCTGTTGCATGCGTTTGGACCATCAGGGAATGACCTTAGTAGACGGCTGAGGCATCCTGAGAGAACCTTTCATCATGGATCAGATCAGAATGCTGTTCCCCAGAATCACCACCCCTCTCCTGTTGGTGGATTGGATTCCTCCGATCAAGACGACAACAATCACAGCAACGATGATGGTGGCGGCAATGATGGTGATGTGTCACTGGTTAGCCGCCTCCGTCGACATGGCAGAGTATTATTGGGACGATCAGGTAGGAGACGCAGACATAGAGAAGCCATTAGGGATCTGTGATGGATCAAAATGGTACTAGAGAAAGGGGAGGAATAGGAAAAGTTTCTCAGGTACATAGTTTCAGTAGGGGAAAAGAAATTAGAAAAATAACGTTAAGGATTTGACTCCACACATTCGCATGGATTACTCATTTGTTTTGTTGCATGACTTGTGCGGTAGAATAGCCAGCCAGGTTGATGATGAGAGGTGGAAAGATTATTTTTTTCCCCTCTTATGTATTCTTTTAAAATGTAATTTCCTAATTACCTATAATCCTCCTGTTATTTTCAATTAAAATTATATCACTGCAGAATTTGTCTATGTAAACATGCAATTTGCTTTCTTCTCCATCTGGCATTGTTCAGAGGATCATATAATAAATCCAATTGGGACTTCAAAAGCTTACCTTGTGGTCTAGGTTGATTAGTAGCCATGCTTTTATCTGCTGCATTTGTCACTTAATGCTGAGTTTGTTTCTTTTTTTGGATACATTTGGATGGGTGTTTCGAACTTTAGACTTCAATTTTAGGTCCCGTTTGGATTCAGGGACGAGACGAGATTTATTTTTTAATATTATTATTATTTTGAGATTCGAAAAAATTGACTTAGAAATTAAAAAAACTGTATTAGAATTTGAAAAAATTGTATTAAGATTTGTACTTTATATAAAAATATGAAAAAGTATAATGATGAATTTGAAATGAGTTGAGACGAGTCTGTCTTATCTTGGAATACAAATGAAGCCTTAGATTCTAGGAGTTATACCAATCAGGCTAAAGGCCTTTCACAGTCTTTAATGCTGGGGTAATGTAAGGTTAATGGTATTTTTGTTTTGAATCAGTTTAGGGTATGAACAAATGATCCAATTGATCACTTGTCTGAAAAATAAAATGATTTTTATAATTTTAAATATATGTAAGATTTGCTCAATCTTTAAAAAAAAAAGTAAATTTACTCCTTTATTTATTTTTCTCAAAAGCAAATTATGATAATCTTGAAATAATTAATGAGATTTCAGCATATTTTTTCGAGTTAAAAGATAGTTGCTATTTCATATCAACATATTAAATTTTAGGTATAACGTTTTTGAATCGCAAAATGATGATATTTGGAAGAAAATAGCGGCACAATGAAAATCACTTAAAGTTTAATCATATAATATATATTAAAAAATTATACGTAATTCTAAATTTATAAATTAACATAATTGTAATGAATTTAGTGGAGGGACGGCAGCCGCCCCCTGTCCCACCACTAAATAATGTGAATGACCCCACCACTATTATATTAAATTTGCATAGTAACTTGCATAGTGACTTGTATAGTAACTTGCATAGTAATTTCAAAGCCTATAAATAGGGGCTTCAGTTGTAATGAAATTCATAAGAAAATATAGAGAGAGAAAGAAAGTTTCAGTTCTTAAGAGTTTCAGAGAGAATTTCTTATTTCTCTTTTGCAATAGTAGTTTCCTTTCTTTAGTTTTATAACACGTTATCAGCACGAGGTTCTACCGATACTGAAGCTAGTGGTCTTCTACTTCAAGTAAGTTTTTCAATATATTATTTACAGTCCTTGAGATAAATATTAAAGGTAATATTGTTGAATATTACTTGATAAAATTTTATTTTTATTCTCATGATAATGTGAATATATTTCTTAAATTCACAGATTTATTTTTGTAATATAATGTCAAATATTGAGATTTATTAATATTGACATTTCTGAAAAATGTTATTTATTCAAGATCCTTGATGAGATCTATTTGGATATGATGATGAACTTGAAAGATACAATCATAGAAGAAAACCATGTGTCCCTGAAGGACCGTGCTGTGTATCTCATGATGAAAAATCATCTTACTGTGTGAAATGAATTAAGAGAGTGATATAAGCACCAGAAGATGTAATGCTCTCAAAAGATCATTATGATTTATTGCACCTGAAGTTGCAAGATTTTAAGAGTGGTATTGAATATTCTGCACTCTTTAAAATCAGCTCAATATTAAAATTATACAGTGAAAATGTCACTGATGATGATATATAAAAGAAGACATTATTTTTCATACATCGAATGTGCTCCTGCAGTAGCAATATCGAGAATGAAAGTTCAACAAATATTCTGAATTTTTGTTTTGTCTTCCAGTGATTGAGCTAAATAATGAGTTTTTGTTACACCAGTTACGTCATATTAATAATATCGAATTTACACAATTTCTAGAAGTGAACAGTGCATCCTTTCAAAGGAATTAAGGGCGTAGACGTGATAGAAAAATTATAGAAGTGTTGGTCCCAAAAGCGACAACACTAAAGAAAATATATCGTATCACCAGAAGTGATCCAACTCAGAGAAGGGTAAAGGCCCTCAGAATAATTCTTAATAAAAAAAAAATGAAAATGTTTGTCATAGATGTAAATGACTAAACAGTAGTTACGTACCTGTCGTACGGCCAGGCACTTAGCTGATTTATATCAAGCTTCTATTAAAGGAAAGAATAAAGTGCATGAAACAAATTTAGTAGAACCATCAGATGATTTATTAGATTCAGTAGATGTAGACGTTACTCATCTTGATGTGTCTGATTTCTTTAATCATCCTGAAGGTAGTATTGAACACTTAATTGGAGATGGAAGTGTTCCACTCAATTAATGTATTTTCTTTCTATCAGTAATAAAAGTTTTGTATATTTTGTAGAATCATGGATCACATTGATGAGCTTTTTATCTCTGAGTTGAATGATAAAGATATATGTCTGGCTGACAGTGCTACAACTCACACAATTCTCAAAGAAAAGAAATATTTTCAAAATCTAACACTGAGTAAAGCCTATGTCCATACCATATCAGGTTCATCGGATTTAATTGAGGGCTCCGGAAGAGCTTATATTGTGTTGCCTAATGGCACCAAATTTTGTATTGATGATGCTCTATTCTCTTCACAATCCAGAAGAAATTTATTGAGTTTCAAAGATATACGTCATAATGATTACCATATTGAAACGACCAATGAAGGCAGTAAAGAGCATCTTCTTATTACTAAAACAATATCGGGCCAGAAGCTCGTTTTAAAAAAAACTGCCTGCTCTATGTTCTGGATTGTATTATACAAAAATGAGAACAATTGAATCATATGTGGTAATGCACCAGAAGTGCATTGACCCTAAAGTATTTATGACTTGGCATGATCGCCTTGGACATCCGGGTTCTATAATGATGAGACGAATTATTGAAAATTCGCATGGGCATCCCTTAAAGAATCAAAAGATATTTCTACCCAATGAATCTCCATGCTTTGCATGTTCACAAGGTAAGTTGATTATTAGACCATCTCCCTCAAAAGTCATTGTTGAATCTCCATCCTTTTTACAAAGGATTCACGGAGATATATGTGGGCCTATTCATCTATCAAGTGGACCATTTAGATATTTTATGGTTCTAATTGATGCATCTAGTCGATGGTCACATGTTTGTCTTCTTTCCACTAGAAATGTTGCATTTGCTAGACTTATTGCTCAGATAATTAAACTACGAGCACAATTTCCTGAGCATCCAATTAAGACCATTCGATTGGATAATGCAGCTGAATTTTCATCTCAAGTTTTTGATGATTATTGCATGTCAATAGGAATAGATGTTGAACATCCTGTTGCCCATACACACACACAAAACGGTTTAGCTGAGTCTTTGATCAAAAGGCTTCAACTAATCGCTAGACCTTTACTTATGAAATCAAGACTACCTGTTTCTGCTTGGGGACATGCTATACTTCATGCAGCATCTCTAATTCGCATTAGACCATCTGCATATCATAAATATTCTCCATTACAGCTTGCATTTGGTCAACAACCAAATATTTCTCATCTTCGTACTTTTGGATGTGCTGTATATGTTCCAATTGCACCTCCACAACGTACAAAAATGGGCCCTCAACGTAGACTTGGGATATATGTTGGTTTTGATTCTCCATCCATTATTAGATACCTTGAACCCCTTACAGGGGATATGTTTAAAGCACGTTTTGAGGATTGTCATTTTGACGAATCTAATTTTCCGTTAATGGGTAAAGAAAAATCGGTGCCTGAAGCACGACAAGATATTACTTGGGATAATAAGACCCTGTCTCATTTTGATCCTCCTACAAATGAATGTAAACGGGAAGTTCAGAGGATTATTCATTTGCAAAATGTTGCAAATCAATTACCGGATGTATTTACTGACACTAAAGGTGTAGTAAAATCTTATATTCCTGCTGTTAATGCTCCAGCAAGGATTGAAGTCCCTGAAGGACAAATTGTCAAAACAGCAATAGGTGAATCTAAAATACGCCTGAAGCGTGGAAGACCTATTGGGGCAAAAGACAAAATTCCCAGAAGGAAAAGAATACAAAATGAATTTGGTGTTCCTGAAGAACACGTACCCACAATACAGGCTACAAATATAATTGGTGCTCTTAAAGAGTTCAAATCTTCTATTCTAGAACCTCCTGAAGAGGTCCTGAAGAGTATAAATCTCCTGAAAAGGGACCTCCTAAAGAGGTGTGTCATGAAATATTTTCTCCTGAAGAGGAACAGGTACCTGAAAATAATGAGATCTCAATACATTTCATGAAAACTGGAGAAATTCTGGATAGAAATAAAACTGTTGTCGACAACATATTTTCATATAAAATGGCCCTTGACATTACCAGAAGTAATGAAGAAAGTGAGCCAAAAAGCGTCGAAGAATGTCGACGTAGAAATGATTGGCCAAAATGGAAAACAGCTATTGAAGCTGAATTAAATTCGCTAGCAAAGCGAGAAGTATTTGGACCTGTTGTCCAAACACCAAAGGGTGTGATGCCTGTTGGATATAAGTGGGTATTTGTACGAAAACGTAATGAGAAAAATGAAATTGTGCGGTACAAAGCACGGCTTGTCGCACAAGGTTTCCTGCAGAAACCCGGGATTGATTATGAAGAAACATACTCTCCCGTTATGGATGCAATCACATTTAGATTTTTGATTAGTCTGGTTGTTACAAAAAGATTAGAAATGCGGTTGATGGATGTGGTCACTGCATATTTATATGGATCCTTAGACCATGATATATATATGAAAATCCCTGAAGGATATAAGATGCCTGAAGCATCTACAAGTACATCTAGAAATATGTACTCAATCAGACTACAAAGATCGGGTAAGCAATCCGGACGCATGTGGTATAATCGCTTAAGCGAATATCTATTGAAAGAAGGATTTGAGAATAATCTTATATGCCCATGTGTTTTTATTAAGAAATCAGAATCCGGATTTGTCATTATTGCGGTTTATGTTGATGATTTAAATATTGTGGGAACTCCTGAAGAGATCTCAAAAACCGCTATATATTTAAAGAATGAATTTGAAATGAAAGATCTTGGCAAAACAAAACTTTGTCTCGGCCTGCAGCTTGAGCACTTGCCAAATGGAATTTTTATTCATCAGTCCATGTATACTGAGAAAGTCCTAAAGCATATTTATATGGACAAATCTCATCCCCTGAGTACTCCAATGATTGTTCGAACACTTGATGTGAAGAAAGATCCATTCCGTCCTTGTGATGACGATGAAGAAATTCTTGGTCCTGAAGTACCATATCTCAGTGCAATTGGAGCTTTGATGTATCTTGCAAATTGCACTCGACCAGATATTACATTCTCAGTTAATCTGCTTGCAAGATATAGTTCTGCACCAACTAGAAGGCATTGGAATGGCATTAAACATGTCCTTCGTTACCTTCATGGTACGGTTGATATGAGATTATTTTATCAACATGGTTCAAGTCCAGAATTGATTGGGTATGCAGATGCAGGTTATCTTTCAGATCCACACAGAGGTAGATCTCAAACTGGATATTTATTTACTTATGGAGATACTGCTATATCATGGAGATCTGTTAAGCAGACACTATCTGCTACTTCTTCAAATCACTCAGAGATCATTGCTATTCATGAAGCAAGTCGAGAGTGTATTTGGTTGAGATCAGTTATTCAACATATCCAGGAAAAGTGTGGACTTCCTATGATCAATAATAGCCCAACAATCTTATATGAAGATAATACTGCTTGTATCACTCAAATCAGAGGAGGATACATCAAAGGTGATAGAACCAAACATATTTCACCTAAATTCTTTTATACTCATGAACTTCAAGAGAAAGGTGAAATTGATGTCAAGCAGATACGATCTAGTGATAATCTGGCAGATTTATTCACAAAGGCGTTACCAACTTCCACATTCAAGAAGATTGTGCATAATATTGGAATGCGAAGACTCAAAGATCTTTTGTCATGCACTTTTCAGGGAGTAAATGTGCTGATTGTACTCTTTTTCCTTCGCTGAGGTTTTGTCCCACTGAGTTTTCCTCTGCAAGGTTTTAATGAGGCAATCTTAAAGCACTTGTGGATACATAAGAAGACTGTACTCTTTTTCCTTCGCCATTGATTTTTTCTTCCCACTGGGTTTTTACTTGGCAAGGTTTTAACGAGGCAGATTCCTTATGAGTGGTCATTCAAGGGGGAGTGTAATGAATTTAGTGGAGGGACGGCAGCCGCCCCCTGTCCCACCACTAAATAATGTGAATGACCCCACCACTATTATATTAAATTTGCATAGTAACTTGCATAGTAACTTGCATAGTAATTTCAAAGCCTATAAATAGGGGCTTCAGTTGTAATGAAATTCATAAGAAAATATAGAGAGAGAAAGAAAGTTTCAGTTCTTAAGAGTTTCAGAGAGAATTTCTTATTTCTCTTTTGCAATAGTAGTTTCCTTTCTTTAGTTTTATAACAATAATCAAATACATCAGACTAATCATGTTGCTCTAAAGTCGAGCCGGGTCACTCGTAACCCGGATATATTAGACCGCCCCAACTTGTATTCGTAACTGCCATATAAACCCTAGGAGGTGCGAGACCGAGCCAGACGGCTGCCTTCAAAGGATTCAAAGGAACCAAGAAAGTGTTGTACAGACGCTGAATTACAAGGCAGACAGCAGAGAGCCAAAGGAAGGAGCCACCACACAAGCACCGAAATGCCAAAGTCCAAACGCAACAGACCTGGTCCGCCCTCTCTCTCTCTCTCTCTATAATATATATGTATAGATATACCCTATCTGGCTTAGAGTCTGTTTGGAACCCGAGGAAGTTTAGGCTTCAAAATAACTAATTAGAAAAAATTTGTGGAATATATGAAACGCAGTTACGCTGTCGAAGACGAAGAAGAAGGGGAGGGAACATAAAGAAGCGATCGTGAATGCAATAAGGGATGCCGCCGAGAAGTACAGTTCTGTTTATGTGTTCTCTTTCGAGAACATGAGAAACCTCAAGTTCAAGGAGTTCAGAGAGCAGCTCAAGTCCGCCAGTAGGTAAAGTTGTTGCCTTTGCTTTCATAAAGTTCGGCTTCCTTTGGTTAATCTCTTGTGCTGTACATGCATTGAGTTCAGTTAGTTTGTTTTTAATGTTGTTTTTATGCGACTAAAGTGATTTGTATTTTTATTTATAGATGAAAGTCCTGTTAAGTTTTTCTTTATATGCACTTGAAGGATAAAAGAAGAAATACTTCTCTGTTGATTCTTTTTGGTAAAATCTTCACTGAAAAATATTCTATTTAAGCGGGGCGTTGGAGATGTTAAATCTGTTTGTTTCTTGGAGAAACTCTTGTGCTCATTTTTGCTTCATTTGGTGGAGATTGGGTCGGTATGTTAGTTTGATATTGGTGATTCAGCAATACCAAGTGGGGCTTCTTCCAGCTCAGTTATGTGCAGTACACACTTGGATTTATCATAACGACTAAAATGTATCTCTCCCTGTGTACTTGGGTTTTGCTTACTTTTATGAATTAAACTTCTTCATTACCTATTAAAAAATAAAGATTAAATGTATCTGAAACTTTTTTTTGCATTTATTCTTCTGCTGGATTAGAAGTTCAAAAGGCGGTGTTATATCTCTATTCCTTAAATATTGGCTTGGGATCCTAGAAGGCTAGAAGCATCTTGTTAATGAGAAAATGGCTTAGTTTCAAGGAGCATTTCCAAGTTATTATGAAAAATCTATTAGTTACTTCTTCATTCCTTGTACTTATTTTCTTATAAATTTCATGGATTTTTATATTTATTATGAATTCTTTTATTATGATTTTGTCAGATTTTTCCTTGGGTCAAATAAAGTCATGCAGGTTTCTCTCGGTCGGTCTGCTGCTGATGAGATTACACCTGGCATTCACAAAGTCTCAAAAGTAAGCAATCTCTCTTTCATGGGGCAACAATTATTACTGCTCTAGTTTTCCTTAAAGTTATACATCGCTTGTCTTTTGCCTCTTCTGACATTTTTTTCCATTTTTTCCCTAGCTTCTACGTGGAGATACTGGGATTTGTTTTACCAATTTGCCAAAAGAAGAGGTTGAAAGGTAAACTTCCCATCCTGGATCCTTGTTGCCAAGTAAAGGTGATAATAGGACAGGTAGTTGGAGTTTTCAATTCAGTGATTTTAGGATGCTCAAGGCATGGCTAAATATTTTTGTTTTTCTTCCTATGTCTCTTCGTTCTGCATGCCTTGTTTCCATCAACTGCATTTCTCAACTAATTGAGTATACAGCCTGTGTGGGTATCACAGTTGCTATCCATGATTGTATCCTTATATTTTTTGAAATCCTATAATAGGTTATTTAATGAATACGAGGAATACGACTTTGCGAGGACAGGAAGTCTGGCAACAGAAAAGGTCAGTGTCATTTGCCATTTTTTATGCCCCAACCATGCAAAAATCTATTTTTCTGAATGAATTAAATTTTACTTCCAATGTTTCAGGTGGAGCTTAAGGAAGGTCATCTGGAGAAATTTACGCATGAGATGGAACCATTTCTACGCAAGCAAGGGATGCCTGTTCGGTTGAACAAAGGTGGGCAGTTGCTCTTTTCTGCTTCTATCTCTTATTTGCTTGTGAATGGCTACAGTCACAATCACATCCATTGATATTATTCATGACACGCAGGTAATGTGGAGCTTGTTTCAGATTTCATTGTTTGTGAGGAGGGAAAGCCCTTGTCACCCGAGTCAGCTCGGATATTGGTTAGTTCTATGGTCTTATTGCTTTATCAGCTAGTGACTTTAGGGTCTCCATCTTTGAATTAGATGGTGTTTGTGGAAAGCCTTACTCCAGAATATACTTTATTTTCGTTGTTAGGTTTCCATTTTGAATGGAATGGGGATGTTTTTCCTGTAGTTCATGCTTACATACTCATTCATGATACCTACCATCCCCTCGATGCCTTTGGTGTTCCAGTGGTATCTTGGGTGGTCAGCACACCTGATTATTTTTCCATGAAATCAACCATATTTTTGTATTGGTTAAGAGTATATTAGATTGGATGTGAAAGGTAAGTGTACCTGAAGTTGTGAAAGGTAAGTGTACCTGAAGTTCCAAGGATGTTTAGTAGTTTTTAAAAATAGAAGTCTCAGAAACTGACTCCATTGACCACCATTTTCTTGTTTACAGCGTTTGTTGGGGATCAAGATGGCTACATTTCGACTTCACTTGATTGCCAGATGGAGCCCTGAGGAATTGGAGCTTTATATTGAAAGACCATATGATTCTGATGTTGAATCCGCCTAAACGCTTCTTTATGGCTCGCCATAGGTTTTGCAGATAATTCGAGGGAGAGCATATTTATATGTTTCGGCACAATCAGTGTAATAGTCATCTAATTGTGTAATGTATGAGAGCATGTAATTGTCAGAGATTGGGTTAGGAACAATATGTTAATTTTTGAATTTCAAATTTTATAATGCTTAGTAAGTTTTTTTTATAAATTTTCTCTTAAAGTACATTATTAAGTGTGGGGAAATGGTCCTTTTCTTCCTCGGCCGAAAGTCTACTGGAACATAGAAATAATACTTATAGTTGTGAGTGCCCAAATATCATGTAAACGCTTCCGACTAAAAAAAGAATAAGTATAAGATTCATATAAAAAGAATTAATTTTTTAATAATAAGTCTCATTCTTTTTCAAAGCGAATAATCATCGCTCATGCATTTCACGATTATATATATATATAGTGTAACTCCTTTCTTATATAGATTTGTGCAACAAGCAGGGGAATCTTTCGGGCAAGCAAAGGGTAGTAGTTGTGGAACAAAAAGGTGATTAAAATTTCAATGAAAACTCAAGAGGAAATGAATGATTACTGTATGAAATAACCGAGCGTGGTTGAACAATCGGGACGCGGTATAAAACAGCTGATAAGAAACCGAATTTTTAGACACATGGAACTTCACTTCCGACCATTACAACGATTCTTATCTTTTATCAAGAAATCATCAAAGGAAAGAAACCACACTCCCTGTTTCTCCTCCCCAACAATTGTTTATGATGCTTCCATTTCTGCCTTTTTATCCTCCAAAAGTTTCAGCTCCTTCCGAAAGCCTTCCAACTTTGTCAATTTGTCCAACCGTTCTGGCTTCATATCTTGTGCAGTTTTCTGTAGTTGTCCTTCTGCAAGTCGAATCTGAAGGAATGAAGAAACAATTAGGTGAGCTAAGTGATAACAATTTTCTTCATGCTTCCCTCCAATTGAACCAACAAATAAGGGTTTAAATCTGTTCTTTTGCTTATATCCCCTCAACAATTACAATCTCATCAATTAGTTGTGCCTTGTCCATCAAGGCACTCAATTCAGACAGATGGAATACCGTAGGTTTTTTTTTTCCTTTCAAAAGAACAGAGTTTCTTTGATTTGGGGACCACAAAACACACCTTTAATCTCCTACACGAGATTAAATATGATCTAAGATGACCACTCTTCTCTTGCACAGTGGAGATATTTATTAATTAGTAATTACCATTCCCGTGAATTGGCATCCTATATATGCTGACACCCAAATCTTTTAACAGAACACTCCTATACATTCATCGAGAATTACAGAACCAATAAAATCTTATAGGATAAATGCATGAATTGTACCTTCTTTTTAAGTGCTCGTATCCGTTTATCAATCTCTTGAATTGAATTTCCTGAATTTGAACCATCAGTAGCTTCCAAGGGAGGGGTATTTATATTGGCATTTACAGAAACTGTTAGCTCATTCATCTGAGATGCTAACTGCTTGACAGATTCCGACCCAGCGCCCAAATCTTCAACTTGTAGGACTTCTTCTTCTTGTATCTCCCCAGCTACTCCTTGTTCCACATTCTTGTCCTTTTCAAGAGCAGCCTGGAGCATAAATCAGCAAAAACAAGCAACTTGCATGAGATTACTAGGATCTTAATTTACAACAACATTGATCAGTGTAAACAGTTTTTCAGTTCTTGTGCTGATGCGCTACCTCATCAAAGGAGTTTCGCAAAAATATCTGAAGGCATCAGCCATCACGTATATCTTGGGTGAGCTTTGTGCTTTAACCAATCCTACGGGTTCAACTTACATAATGTTCTCTCTTCAGTAACCGTCCATTTCAATAGGGTATGGCTATTCTTATCCTTGATAGCCACCAATAATTTTAGTACCTTTCACTCTCTTTTTTAATTTTTCGTCTTTTTCCCCCCCAAGATGAACTGCATTACATATGAGAACAGCAAACCTTTGAGGAGTAAAAGCATAAAGATCTTGTGGGACAAAACTAGATTTATCTTCAAAGGAAGTATCTCCAAAGGGTACTGTAATCTAAGTAAAGATTATCTCAACTGGTACTGGCATGCTAGATGGGAAAAAACCGAGAGAGAGTAACGAAACCAATTCTTCTCTTCAAAAAGATTGCCTAAAGCAAAGACAATCACTTGAACATGGTAACTATAAAAAACCACTTACGATAAATGAACTAAAAATTGAAATTACAGCACAAAAAAGAAAGTAACGTACCTGTAGCCGTTTCTCCTTCTTTCTTTCATTCCTCTTAACTGCCTTAGTCTTGGGTTTTGTATCCAATTCAGGATCATAACCTGGAGGTCCCACCTGCGAGGCCATCTCCTTCTTCCACTGCATCAAGAAGCACAACAGAAGTGTAAATCCATTCAGATAACTAAGCCAGCAAGTAGAACCTGCGTGCTGAGTAAACCTAAGAATCTGGCTATCGAGGGGCGATTAGCAAGCTGAATTTAGAGTATTTGTGATTCTTCCATTCTCAAACTCTAAATAAGCTTATGACAACTATAATTTCCACATATATATTTTTAATAATCTGTAAACAGAAAAGAACATAAAGACACATTTTTTCCCTAAACTTTTCCTTGGCTGAGCCAGCAACCAGCCAAGGAAAAAAGAAGCAATGTACATATATAACTTTATTTTTAACTTTTGAAGGCAATTTTTACACACAGAAAACAGAGAATACCACGTTTAATTGCTAAGAACCTAAACAGAAACGGCAACTAAACTAGAAGTTCTTGCATCTTTCTTGTTGCCAGGCCCCAAGAAAATCAAGAAGGCAAAATTACTGAGTCAAATAAATGAGCAAAACTTGTTCGGCTGATTCCACTCTTGACGCCAACCAAATGAACTAAAAAAAATACAGATTTACTCGACAACGAAACAAAGCATAAGAATCGGAATCATAAGCTTAGACACTCTCAACACACATAATATACTTAACTATTGATAAATCCAAAAGCCTTTGGATAGGTGGATGAGTTTTATTTTTGCGTGCGCACGTGTGTACGCATAACACACATAAAAAGCTGATACCATGATTTTCCTAGAAATGCCCGAGTTTTCTAAGCATCCAAACAAGGGGGAAGGGATGGTAAGTACCAGGGTGCCTTTCGATTGGTAAATGCCAACTTCCTCCTGAGGGACATAGCCAGCCCTAATCCGAATGGGTTTTCGGAGAGTACCGTCGGGTCTCCTTGTTGGCGCGAGAATTCTCTCCCCTTCTTTCAAGTTTTTGCTCAGCTCCGTCAATCGATATAGCTCCTCTTCTTCACTTCCTCTTCCTCTTCCTCCTCCTCCTCCATTGCTGCTCGCCATGATCTTACCGATCAAGCCTCTACGGGACTTTCCCCACTTGCTTCTGTTCAGTATCAGCCAAAAGTAAAAACACAAATTTATTTTCCGTTTATTTTTGACCGATTTTTGCAGTATAGCCCAAAACAGAAACCAACGTAACCGAGCCCGACTTAGTCGGGTTGATGAAGTTAAGATCCTGGCCCATCATGTTATGGGGCCTTTGTTCTATTCGGGCCTACTGGCCCAAACTTCATTGGGACTAATCGTCTCAGCGTGGCACCCACAAATCATGGAATGTGTATCATCGGGCTTCAACGGCCCATTTAGCTCTCGCTTATCGAACATGGTGTTTTTGGCGAAATAGTGAAGAGAGAATATCCGTACTACTGTGTGTTTGCAATTTTGCCAATTCTTCGTGGCGGCTCCGTTTTCTTTTACTCGGACTCTGAGATCCGGCAAAATGACGTCCCAACTTGGTACTTCGGCTCGCTACTATCTCTGTTCTGTTTTTCCCTTGATTTTGTGTACTTCTTATTGTTTGTCTTGTAACTTCGTTAATGTGATCCATTCCATGATTCTCGGTCAAATTCTAGTTCTAGCTTTGTTATTGTTGTCTATGCCTGTAACTCGCTTAATGTGCCATTTAAGATTCTGGGTATGTCATCTTGTTTCGTTTTGTGGGGTCTTAATTTTCTATTAAAGTTATGATAAGGCCATGTCACGTGAAGTATCAAAGCTCTTGTTTTTATCGCTTCACAAGATTCCTAGGAAAGCGTTGGATAATGTCTAGCTGAACACTTCTAAGAGACTTGGCGTAAAATGGTCACAATTTGGATGGAATTGAAATTTCAATTACCATCCTTTTCTTTTGTCACCAGAAATTGGAAATGCATTTTCAATTGAATAATTCTTCTTGCAGTCTATATATGTGGACTGCATTACAAGCCTAATTGAAATGCTCATATTTTATGAGGAAATGAAATGAGTTTTCCAGATTTTGAGAGTTTTTGATTTGTAAATAAGGATATTTTGGTCAAATTTATTCAAGGGGAATCCTTTTGTCTTTCCATTGTTTGGACTGCTAAGGAGTACAATTTTATGAACTGCAAAGGAGTCCAAATTAATGGACTACATGTAGCGCTGCCCATTTCAATTACCATCCTTTTCTTTTGTCATCAGAAATTAAAAATGTCCATACTTTTTAGCTTCATGTTCTATGTTGTTCTGTATGGTAAGATTCAAGAAAGTTTAACTTGGCACCTTGTCTCCTGCCTATTTTCATCAGACAGATTATAAGCCAATACACTATTACAGGAACCCATCAGTTGATAGCTTTATATAGCTTCTTTTAGCTTTATTTTGGATGTGTTATACAGGTTGTTGACAAAAGTATGGAATCTTGTTGAGCTTTGGGCTAGAGAGTGTAAGACAGATGGAGAAGAGGGGGAGGAAGGTGATGAAAAAAGACAAGGAGGAATCAGTTGATGATGATCCTTGGCGGTGGTTGGTTCACAAGGGAATTGCGGCCTCATTTCTGTGCATTGCTGCGTTTGCATTATTAGTGAGAGTGGCTGTATCGTTACATCCTTATTCTGGTGCTGGGAATCCTCCTAAGTATGGGGACTTTGAGGCACAGAGGCATTGGATGGAGATCACCATCAATTTGCCAGTTAAGGAATGGTACCGTAACAGCACAACCAATGATCTCAGCTATTGGGGACTAGACTATCCTCCCCTTACTGCCTACCAGAGTTATATCCATGGTCTATTTCTCAGATTCTTCCATCCTGAATCAGTTTCTCTCTTTACTTCTCGAGGCCATGAATCTTATTTTGGGTTTGTATTGTCAGACATACTTTTCTATTAACTAATTATCCTTTTCACAGGTTTCAATTTTCTATTTCCTTGACCGGTGGTACTGATAGATCTTCTTGGTGTTGTCTATGCTCTTTCTTGCAGAAAACTCCTCATGAGGTGGACAGTTTTATCCTCTGATGCACTAATGTTCTTTCCTGCAGTCTTCTCTTTTGTCATTGTATACTATGCTGGCCGCTCACATGGCCAGAAAATTGATATAGCATGGCACATTGCAATTATGTTACTGAATCCGTGTCTGATGCTAATAGATCATGGTCATTTTCAGGTTTCAAACTGAATTTCCCATTGTTTTTTCACCTGTTTTCTCCCTTTAAATTTTCGAGGTCCTTACTACAAGTTACTAATATTTGATTTCTCATCCTTATTAATTCTGTCAGTACAATTGTATCAGCTTGGGCCTTACTGTTGGAGCTGTTGCTGCTGTTCTTTCTAACAAAGAGCTAGTAGCTTGTTTCTTGTTCAGTCTTGCTCTCAACCATAAACAGGTCTCTTATACATCAGATTTGCGTGCATCATGATCTATTGTTTATAGTGGGTGAAATGGTTCTACCAATGCTGATTTGTTCAGGTTTACAATGGTGTATACATCTGAACTTCACGTCAAAAAAGAAGGGAAGGGCTCCTTTGTTTTCTGTGGCTTTTGACTACCAATGGGATGACTACATTTGCCTGTATTGCTGTTTGGTCTCTGTTTATGTGCTTTAATAGTTGTAGGGAATGGGTTAATTCTTGGATTGATGAAGGGGTTGTACCATTTTTTTCCTATTGTTGAGTGTCAGGCCTAGTAAATCTTGTCTTATAGAGTATCCATTGATGCTCTTATGAGATACGTTGTCTGATCTATGTTCTTCCATGCAGCCAAATTGTGTGTGAAATAAATGGGAGCCTTACCAAGTTAAATATGTCAGCAAATATTTGTTATGCCCGCACTTCATCCCTGACCTCTTATTGTCTTTGATGAATGTTTCATTGTGGTTTATGCAGATGAGTGCATATTTTGCACCTGCATTTTTCAGCCATCTTTTTGGAAAATGTATTAGGCGCCAGAATCCACTTCTTGAAGTATCAAAACTGGGCCTTGTAGTCTTGGGAACATTTGCTCTTGTTTGGTGGCCATATCTCCATTCTATGGAAGCCTTTTTAAGGGTAAGCAGATGTCGTGTATTCGCTTCTATTTCTCAATAACTCTACTCAATAGTTCTTTTGTGGTACTTCACAAGCATGGTGGGACCTTGTGACCAGCACTGGGTAAGTAAAATGCATCTACTCGTAGTGGGATTAATGCCATGTGGTGTAAAGACCATTTCGTGAAAATATGTTCCAAGTGAATATTTATGTAGTTAATTAGATAAATGAGAATATTAATAGGTTATGGGTATATGAGGTGCTGAACAGAATTTTTTTTTTTTTCAGTTTATTTTTGGACATGCCAATCATTATGACTGTCTTAAGCTTGATGGATGCGCAGGTTCTCTCTCGTCTTGCTCCTTTTGAGAGGGGCATATATGAGGATTATGTGGCAAACTTTTGGTGCACCACCTCAGTTCTTATAAAATGGAAGAGAATGTTCACAACACAATCACTTAAGCTTCTCAGCCTTGGTGCTACTGTTTCTACTTGTTTGCCTTCAATGGTTCAGCAGATACGTGCTCCAAGCAACCAAGGTTTCCTTTATGGACTGCTGAATAGTGCATTCTCATTCTATATGTTCT
This sequence comes from Platycarya longipes, assembly GCA_036559045.1. NCBI lineage: Eukaryota > Viridiplantae > Streptophyta > Magnoliopsida > Fagales > Juglandaceae > Platycarya > Platycarya longipes. Next base: position 32,484,528 of record CM071794.1, on the reverse strand, counting down.
CATTTCAAGGTATGTCAAAATATTTGTTCCTTTCACTTTGGTCTAATTCTATTTTTCTTAGAATACTACTGCTCATTGTTTCAGTTCTCATCATCCCCTCATCTTCCCATGATGTGGCATTAGACGATTGAAAACTATTTTTTATATTTCACTTGTGAACCTATTATCTAATGCCACATCATTGAGATGATGAGAGGATAATAAGAAAATGGATGATGAATATATATATATTTTTTTCCAAAGTGATTTTTTCCATTTTATGTAAATTGTTTCTATTGCCGGGTGATGTTTTAATTTACAGTGCATGAGAAGTCAATTTTGCTGCCTCTTCTGCCCGCAAGTCTTTTGGCAATGGAAGAGCCTTTTCTTCTCAAATGGATGACATTCTATGCTTTGTTCTCCATGTTCCCTCTTCTATGTCGCGACCAACTGATTCTGCCATACGTTGCACTGTCTGCTCTATTCATCCTTATTTATCACGTGCCACGTGGAAGGCAAGATGGAAGGAAAAGACATTCGTTCAATTCCTTTGTGACAACCTTAGTCGTGTTGTGCTCAGTTCTTCTTCATATTGTTTACATGATCATGCAGCCCCCCGATAGATATCCTTTCCTCTTTGAAGCTATAATTATGTTTCTCTGCTTCTCACAGTTCGTGGTGCTTTGTTTTTACAGTAACGCAAAGCAATGGGCGTTGAAACGCACCATTTTCATGGATAGAGAAAAGAAACTTCTTTGATTATTTATTATTATTATTTTTTTTTCCCAAAATACCATTGACTGTGATTTTTTATTTTATAGATACACATTAGATTAGGTTCTACGACTTTAATTATTTCAGACTGTTTTTTCTTCTTATTTTCTTGTTTAGTTCTTTCCCAATCGTATTCATTTACATGCCTACACTTTTTTTTTTTTTCCTTTCTCTGGATTTTTGCCATTTTTCCATGTTGGTGTTACATGCTTGAGCGTTGGTACAGTAACTGATATTTTGACACTTAAACCCAAAAAGACAAAAAACACGAGATCAATCATTTCAGTTGCCGTTCACACTTTGATCAGATGAAAATTGACCTTTTACTTTATTTCCAAAAACGAAAAAGAAAAAATAGCATTACCAACAAATCACGATTTTCTTCAGAGAAAAAAAAAAACAAATCACGATTTTGTGATCGAACCTGTCTCCCCTATAAATTTATAATCAAACTCCTTCAATTATGAGGTTATAAGACATTCATCCCATTCACCATATTCACGGCCATGTCTACATTCCTGCCTAATTCAACAGCTGCTCCAACATAAGTATGCGGTGTTAATTTCAACAGATTAATCTTTGCTTCTTCAGGTAATGCTAAGCCTTCAATAAACTCAGTTATACTTTCTTTAGTAACAGCTCTTCCTCTGGTTAGCTCCTTTAGCTTCTCATATGGTTCAGGAACACCATATCTCCTCATAACCTATATTCAAGTGGCAAATGCCGTACAATAAATACAAGAACAGTATCTCTGCTAATGATACCTTCTATTTTGGGGGAAAACTCAAACTTACCAAACTCTTATTTAAATGCCAGCAACTATACTCAAACGAGATGCTATAATCCAAATAAATGACTAAGTGCTTGTTTGGGGTTACAGTGGAAAATGTTGCATTTAACTTAAGGCTTATAACTTAATACTTAATGTAATAAATTCTACTACTAAAAAATCATTTACTATTTGTGATCCATATATCTAAAGTGCTTTTAAAGTTGGTTACGGTAATTTTTTAAAAATCTATAATTATGTGTAGGATGGTGCTTTTAGAAAAAACTGACTTGAACATGTTTTATAAAATTACCAACATGTCATTTTTTTTTTCAAAAAAAGTTTTTAAATGCTTAAAAGCATTTTTTAAGTCTTAAAACGCAACCCCAAACAGACTCTTAATGCAAAGGAGTACACGTGTGCGTTCGTGAGCACAATATATATATATATATGTATATATAACAAGAGAGATACATACAGTCTGTATTGGTTCAGCAAGCACCTCCCATGAATGGTTCAAGTCCTCGCTCAAGCGGTCTTCATTGACCTAGAGTTCAAAACAAATTCCATAAGGGGAAAAATGCCCAACAAGGAAGAAGCAATCTTTTCTTTCACATATTATTCTTTTTTTAAACTAAGGGAGATCTCTCCACATAGGTGATATGAAGTTGTTGGCTATCAAGTTTACTAATATGTAGCAGCATAAAATTAACAGCACTGAATTAATGAAGTTGTTGGCTATCAAGTACTCATCTACATCATATTGCTTACCAGAAGCTTTGCCATTCCCTGTAGCGTACTTTTGTAGGCAAGAATTGAATGCCCTAACCCAACACCCATATTCCTCAGAACAGTTGAATCAGTCAAGTCACGCTGCAAATACAACATACAGTGAGAAACCTATTTGATAGGATGGACAACCCATAAATTACATTAGCTTGCTTTTTTTATTATTATTATAAATGCAACAGCTCACTAAAAACTGCTTAAGAAGGCTTAGTTGAATCAGTGAGTTTTTACAGCAAATGGTAATGTACAGGCTGGTAACATGGTAGCTTCTGTTGCTATCATTATCTCTCAGAGACTCAAAAGTACCATAGGGACCCAGAACATGGACCGAAGATGGGGAAAGTGAAATAGAAACTGGAGTAGGTCTTACCTGCCAACGTGAAATAGGCAACTTCATGCTTAGATGAGATAAACCACCATTGGCCACACCAAGATTGCCTTCACTATTTTCAAAATCAATAGGATTAACTTTGTGAGGCATAGTTGAAGATCCAATCTCCCCAGCCTTAGTTATCTGTTCAAAATTTCAAACCTGAAATGAGTCACCTTTCTTGTATAAGGGAGAACCATATATCGAATGTATCAGAGCATCACCTGCTTAAAGTAACCCAAAGATATGTAGCCCCATACATCCCTATCAAAGTCAACCAATATATTGTTGAACTGGATAATTGTATGAAAAAGTTTTGCCATATAGTCATGAGTTTCTATCTGCAAAACAAGCATATAATTCAATTAGCAGAATAATTTTAGGATAACAGAGTCGCAGAGGGACGTGCGTTATTGGATGACTTAAGATTCGCGCAGCAGCTCAAATTAGGAAGTTGGTGGTCGAGTCAGATTCAAAAGCAGTAGTGGTATGGCTCAAGTCGGGTGCTTGTAATCTGTGGTATATGTGGGACTTTTGGGAAGAAATTCAAGTTTGTTCCGGCTTCTTAACTGTTGCATTTGTCACATACATAGAGAAGTAACATGGTAGCAGATTTGTTAGCAAAGGAAAAAAGGATCATGGATTTTGACAGAAATGATGTTGGTATTGGACGTTTGCGGGGTCTTTTGTGGACGGACTATTTGGAATTGCCTTATTTACGTGGATAAGTCCTAGCGTCTTGTTTGCTTGTATATGGTTATTCCTCCGCCTCAGTGAGGATTTTTAATAAAGGTTCTTCTTATTTAAAAAAAAAAAAAAAAAACTTTCATCATCATATGTCATACACTTGACATCCCTTGAGACAGAAATTTGTTCACGTAGTCATGCTCTACAAGATATTCCATTGAGACACTTTTTCTGAAGAAGTTAGAAGGTCCATATTATGGATCCATGAAGTTCGTTTCATGCCTACAAACTTGCAAGGAGTATTGATACTGACATAGCACACAAGCCAATTACCAAACATGTTTACGAAAGGCATCAACAATTCGTCTTTTCGGCACTTTTTATTCATGAGTGAACTGTATTGCTCAAAAATCAAATCTGTGTGGGATTAATTCAAAAAAGAAGTCATTGACATGGAAGGAAAAATAAGAGCAAGAAATATACCTGAGTGATATAGGCATTGAAACTCAGTCCAAGTGATTTTACAAACTCTTCAGCGATTTGAGGCCACCTAACATCAGGATATGCAGCAAGATGTGCATTGTAATTTCCAACTGCACCAGCAAACTTTCCCATTATCTCAATCTGAGAAATATCCCGTCTTTCTCTGCTTAACCTGACAGCAAAGACTGCCATTTCCTTCCCCAAAGTTGTAGGTGAAGCTGGCTAAGGAAGAGAATGAAAATAATACCTCTATCTATTAGAATGTAAGATTTTACATTAAACAATATATAAATGATCAAAATTCAATATTTCAATAATTCTATTACATCATGTTTTTCCAAATGAGATGTTGGCACTACCTTCATACAGCAAGAGTGGAAGTCTTTGAACGAGATTGAGAAATGAATTTTTTTAATAAGTAAAAGAGATTGAGAAATGATAACAGAACAATGTATAAATTCTTTTTTCTTTTTTGGATAAAAACAGAACGACATACATTTTACAGCCCCTCAATGACAAATAACATTTTCATGCATAACTTAACTAACTATATACAAGACATTGCAAATCACCTGCCCATGAGTGCGAGAAAGCATTGGAATGTGTGCGTTATCCATAGCCATGGTAGATATTGCCTTGACCAATTCATCCATGACAGGAAATACAACAGTTTTCATTGCTTCTTTCAGCATCAATGCATGGGCAAGATTATTTATGTCTTCTGATGTACAAGCAAAATGAAAAAATTCAAGCACCTGGATTGAAAAAGAGGATTGTCAGGCGATCATAAAACTTCAAAGTGAAATCTGTAAACACACATAGTTCCATACAGAAATAGCCAATTCATCTCAATGTCTGAAGGAACTGTAAATGTGAGTCCCAACCTTAGCTATCTCAGGATGTGATTGGCATTTTTGTTTCAAGAAGTATTCCACTGCTTTTACATCATGATTTGTCACTTTTTCAATTGTTTTAATTTCCAAGGCATCATTCATGCTAAATTCATTAATCAGCCCTTCTAAATACAACTGAGCTTCTTCGCTGAAGCTTGGAACCTCTGTGACTTCAGGAATTCGTGAAAGCTTCAGCAACCATTTGACCTGACAGACAGTATCTCCGTTAAAGATGAACCCATCAAAGTATTTAAATACTCCCGCAAAGAGCAAAACAACAACAACAATAATGTTCATGCATAAACCAACTTTGAAAGATTGTGTGTGTGTGTGTGTGTGTGTGTGCGCATATATATATATATATATTTTTGTTTTTTGTGATAAGGAAAAGTTCCAAAATTCAGCACTGGTAATAGTTATGGAAGTTATCAATAAGAGGAAGAGGTAGTCATATTAGATTCTATAATTGTCTTCACGAGCTAGCAAACCCAATCTATAATTGTCTTCAGGAATCATCATCGTTTTTTGCCATCATCATCATCATCACAGACAACTAGACCTGGCACCACATTCACTCATGCAGTCTATGACAGATGATTCCGAGTACACTAGGCAGATTTTTTTTTTCCTCTCCAATAATAAGTATACGGTAGACATTAGTATTGTCAAGTTCTGCATATGGAACAGTACTTTAGCCGTTTACTAAGTTCTTTAAGTTGTGGGGCAAGAGGAAGAAGCAATGTCCCAAGCCCTAACTACTTTAACTTCCACAAGCAAGTAAAATGACGTGATTTAAAATTTCAAGACTAGCAGCACTGTAGAATAGCTGAAGAGGAAAAACCATCAATCTTACCAATTATGCTACTTAATGCCCTAGACCTTCCTCAAGGAAAAGGAATATCTTAATCTGAGAAAAGCAGGTATGGAAAGTTTTTAATTGCTTGATTCCCCAACAAACCAGAACTTATAGCTCGCTTGATAAAGCCATGCTAGTCAGCTTTATACCCAATTCAGGTCATGAACTCTCTCACGTTTTTGGGTGGATCAAACTCTTTTAAAGAGTTATCCTCAACTAGCTCAACTATTTTTTTATGACTCCACCCCGTATATAATCTTCATAAATCTTAACATCAAACTTCACAACGCAGTTCCAGAACACAACTGCCAAGATGATACGTGCATGACAAAAGCATATGGGGACCCATTAACAATGTTAAGAGTATTTTAGCGTAAGAAAAAGTATTTTCCTATCCTTTGAATGAATTATGGGACATGATTTTTCAAAAGACTTGTACTTTCACTTGATTAGTCACACGCATACACACCCACAAGATAGAAAAGCACCTCAACTAAAACACGAAAGTAGATCAGACCATATTCGCTCGTGTAAGGAGCCAAGTCCTTTACTTTACGCCAATAACGACCATCCAACGGCGATAAAGCCGTTAAACTTGAAAGCTCAAAGTCATTTGCAGCCATTTTTCTCACCTGAAACAACAAAATTCACCCATCCCCCAAACTAAATTAAAACGACACAAGTTATATAGTTTCAGTGAAAAAAATGGGGACTAATTAAGTATCAACATAGAGATTCCAATCAGATGATTGGAGAAAAAAAAAATACTAGGAAAAAGAAAAAAGTAGAGACTAGGGAAAGGAATACCTTTGCCGCGGAGGCGGCATTCGTTTCTTTCAGGGTGTCTTTGCACGTGCAATATCTGCGAGAAACTGGGTTAGAAAGAAGAAACGAAGCATTTAGAGGGCGAAGACGAGGAGGCAAGCTCGAGAGGTCCGCTGGCGTCCGAAATTTTCTTGGAGAGGGACAGAGGCAAGAGAATTGATAACCGTTCAAAACCCTCGAAGAAGCTACACCAAACTCCATGCAAAGGATACAAGCTTAGAGAGAGAGAGAGAGAGAGAGAGAAGAGTTCGCGGTCCTTTTGTCTGTGTTTTGAATTGGGGTTGGGAGGAGATAGGTGGTGGGTCGGGCACTTCTCAAGTGAAGAGATAGAGCTCAACTCTCAACTCTCAACTCTCAACCATTGCAATGATGGAGAGAACTTGACCGTTGGATTGGAATACTTTGAACTTCGACTCTCGTTTAGCTCAGTTATGAATACGATTAGGTCAGAGAAGCATGTTTGCCGCCAAGAAAGACGTTATGTGAGAGGAACCCTAACACAAACTGAAAACTTGGAAGCTGAAAGTGGTCGAATCGAAGTGAGGTGTTTGAACTTCGAAGTATGTGTGAACTCGGGGCGACGTCGTTTGAAGATGCTGATTAATACGCACCGTTTGGAGTTTAAGTGAAAGGCAGCGTTGGAAGATGTACGGTGAGCAGCTGTCGTTTAGTTTTAACATGGAACGCACCGTTTTATGCCTTTTATTTATGCATGTCGTTTTCGTATTTCCTATGTTTAGCCGAACCTGTTACTGTAAGCACCGGTTGTGCTTTTTTATTGTGATGTCATTTTTCTATTTCCTCTAACGGTCAGATTAGCCGAACCATTTTTTGTTGTGTCTCCAAAATTTCATTCTAATTAGCCCACTCACTGCTGATATCAACGAGCATAAAATATTCATGTCTAACTCAGTTTTTAAAATTAATTCTAGAAAAAATGTTTGTATATTATTTATAAATATATTCAAGATCTTGTCTATTGATAATGTGAGATTTATTCTTTAATGTGAGATTTATTCTTTAACACCTTCTTTCACGTACATGTCAGTAATTTTTCTAATCCTTATCACGGAGTAAGTAGTGTAGGCTCCCATTTGTCTTATAGAATCTGGCTCTGATACCATGTAGAAATTCATGTGTCTAATTCATATCATAAAATCGATTATACAAGAGAAGTTTGTACATTATTTATAAGCATAATGAAGATCTTGTCTATAGATAATATAAGATTTAGTTCTCAATAATATCAAAATCTATTTGAAATTGCAAACTAGCTGAATCCATCTAGAATTAGTCCACTCTCTTAAGGAAAGAGACGATAATGTCAATGTTGATGGACTCTTGCATAGGCGACGGCTACGATGATGGTGACTGCAAGAGGGCGATGGCGAGAGCACATTGTTTCATCAATGAAGGGATTTCAAGAATAATTCAAACCCCTTGACTGCTGTGTATTTTTCTTTTGCAGTCCTATTTAATTTCCATTGATCAAACGCCCTATTTCATTTGATTTCATTTATAAATGAAACGAGATCATTTTATTTAAGCCTTCATTGCAGAGATGTGGACTACAAGAAGAATTATCTCCTGAATATTCTAAAAAGTTATCTTTTTACATACTTGTATGTAAGGTATAAAAAAAAATTGAAAAATCGGTAAACCGAACTAGATTGATCCAAACAGGTAGAATCGGTCCGATTTTGGATAGATACCGGTTTAAAATTGATTTTCATAATGTTAAAATCAGTAGATACTGATTTGGTTTCAGTTCTAAACTTTTTAGAACTGAATCAGATCGAATTAGTTTAATATAATATATATTTCAAATTTTTTTAATATGATACGTAATATAAAATATTTTTTTAATTATATATAATATGTTATACATTAATATATAATAGAAATTAGTTACAATTTAAATTTTATAGCTTAGTACTAATAGTATATTACTATTAGTAATATATTTAAGTCTATATATAAATTATTACATATAAAATAATAATATAGTAATAATAATACAATTTTTTTGAGCTAAATACTAATACTATTAGTTATAACTATCAATGATATAATTATAAAAATTAAATTTATTATAACAAATACTAATATATAATTATTTCAATCATTATAAATAATACTAAAATATATATTAATAGTCTAATAAACTAATATGGACTAATTTAAAACTAAAAAACCGGACCGAACTAGACCGAAACCGATATTATTGATTTTGAAAAATAACCGGTGCGTAATCGATTTTAAAAAATAAAAAATGGTCATATTGATTCAATTATAGATTTTATCCAAAATTTCTAAATTTTATTCAAAATTAGACCGATTATACCCCTACTTATATGGGAGGCTAGGACTACCTTGAATAGACCCTTTATAATTTCAATACATCGAGTTTTCCGCTGGTTATTATCAATCGATCTTGTGTGTATTTTCTGGGTTTGCTATAAGTCCAGCAGGAATCTTTACATTATGTCTTATTTATTAAATACTAATGAAAAATAATAGTCACAAAATCAGATAAATCGATGTGAAGAGTGAAGATGGTAACTTCAGTTACATTTCATGAGACCAAAAGATTAAAAAAAAAAAAAAATAGTAGAACCTTCAACCTTGGTTGTTTACATGCACGACAACCACAATCACAACGACCTCGTGCTTATCTGCTTATGTTGTACATGCACCGAGTAAAGAGTACTACCGTACTACTACTATGAAACATTGAAAAAAATATATTTTAGAAATATTGTACACCGACACCTTGAATGCCAAGGGCCATCACTCAACCAATAGAATTATAGAAGTTACTCTCAGGGAGAACAGGGTGATCTATCAACCCTCGAGCTCATACTAACAGGACCATTTTAGCACACACTTGGCCCCCCAAAAAAAAGGGAAAAACTTTCTTCAGTGATTATTCTCTCTTATCCTCTTCCGCATCTTCTTCTTTTTCAAAGTGACCACCATTTGTTCCTACTTTCTTCTCTTGCTTGACTAAACTGACATCACCCTCCTCCCCCTTTCCCCTCGTTAGAGATTGAGCTTCTTCATCATTGGCTTCTTCTCCCACTTCCTCTGAGTATGCATACCTGCATATGGTTGGAAGTACGAGTCAAAATAAAATAATCAAAGTCTGAGGAGCTTCAGAAATTGTTAACTATGCGATTATTTTTGCCTATTTAACTAGCCACCAAACAATCAGAGGTAAGATAGCTTCTTTTTTTATATTTTTTTTCTTATAAACAAAATAAGGAAAGAGATGAGAAAACCCAGCTGGTCGGACCCATTTTAATAATGAAAACTAGAGTTTTGAGAATTCTAAGCTTGATCCAGTTTTGTAACGATGAAGAAAGGAACAATAAAAAAAAGCAGACCAGCAATGCCCTAAAGAATTTGATGGAAAATGATATCTACACGTCCCACTTCTCACATTTCTCTATCATCATATTCTTCTCCCTCTTCTTTTAATGCTTTTATCAGGCGTAGGCGGTCACACATGCAAGTTCCAAACTCTTAAACATTGTCAGTTTGTCTCCCATGACAAAGAATCTCCTACCAAGGCCACCTAAAAGGGCAGATTTCTGAGTTTTTTGAGTGTGTTCAATTATTTTTAAATATAGAGGCAAGTATATCCCCGCATAACCTTCTTCGGCAAAGCTATTTAAAGTCCGAGAGAACAGAAAATTTTCAGAAAAACGTTTTCTGATCATTCCTGAGCAGACGGCCATTTCATGGAACATATTTGGCATCAGAAATTTCAATTAGAAAGAAGAACAACCATATGAATTACTACATAGATATGCGCAATGTGCATGCCATAACTCACCGTTGAGAGTTCTGAGATGGGGCCCAGAGATAGCAAATCACACAGAGCAATGCAAATGCAAGAATGTCCCAAAAAGCAGTGATTATCCAAGCACTCTGCCATCGCTCATTGAATGGATCTGTTGCTTTGAAATAAACCTGTTGGATAAAGCTTATCAGATCCATAACACTTTGTTCAACCATATAGCCTGATCACATCTTGACAGAAAGTATGTTGAAACAATTATTCAGGAGAAAATGACCTTACAAGAAGCAGGGATTCTTGCAAAAGGAGGGACAAAAATACATATATATGAAAGAAATAGAGGTACCAATAAAAGGGATTCAATTGCAAACATGTGCACACCAAACAAAAAGGTGAAGAGACACTTGCCATTCACTTTCCCTTCCCTCCTTTCCTCTCTTTTCCTTCACTGTTCACCCTTAGGCTCTCAAACATAGTCTAAGAGATGAGCTTGTGGGCATCACACCCTCATCTGCCAGTTATCTAACCACAGGATATGCAATGCAGCAGAGAACCATAAAAAAAATACAGTCTATGCAGAAGTACATCACTGCATAGCACCAAAATTCTGTCCTCTGCATTGTAAGTTTGTAACACGATATTCTCAAGGAAAACTATGAAGATATTCCATATCAATTGTCCTTTCTTGGATGACTGGAAGATGGTAATAAAGTAGCTGTGTTTTTTGCATTATGGATCATAGTGAAACAAATTTGTAATATGTTAACAGTGTAGCAAAACAATTTCTATAAAATTTGCACTTTCTTGGCATTCTACATGTCATGTTATCAGTGTAGCAAAAAAACTTCTATAAAATTGTACTTTCTTAGCACTCTACCCCCCTAACCAACCCCTAGAAAACAGAAACCAATCTACATGTCTTACTAACCCCCACTGGCCCCCTCCCTCTCCCCTCCAAAAAAAAAAACAAACCCATAGAAATCCTCATGCAGGACCTTTTTATCCGAATTCTATTAATAAAAACCTTGGCAAAGCCAAGTAAACAAGACATATACAAGACGAGTAACCAACCAATTGAATTTGACAAAACATACTAGATAAATGTTAATTTCATAAAAAAGGTTTATGCTCTCAACTAGGAAACCATACCTCATATACTATCCAAGCAACCGAAGCAACTACGGTTACTGCTAATGCATTTGAGAACTTCCTATATATATCCAACTTCACAGAACTTCGTTTTGCCTGCACAGGAATTTTAAAAGTTTCTGGAAATTATATGCAAATAAAGAAAAATAATGCAAGTGATGCAGAAAGTAAATAGGAAGTAATGCTACCATGATCAAATTAGAATAGGAAGAAATTGCTGGTAAAAATATGATACCTGTAACTGCTCTAGTGTTCTAGAAAGAGATGTAAAAATCCACAAAATCAAAAATGCATCCAGGAAAGCATCAGGGAGAACTAAAAAGAGCCTTGCTCTTCCTGATATGTCATTGATTGTCCCCACATACTCGGTAATGTCCAACAACTCTGATGCCAAAAAGTAAGTTGTTCCAAGAAGAAGCACCTTTGAGGTCAAACCACCAAGAGTCGGCCGAACAACACCATAACCCATTGAAACAGAAAGGATAAGAAGGCGTGAAACTGTTTTCCTAACAGCTCCAACTGTTACAACCCAAGTTGTAACTACAATTGGCCTCATTCCAGTATCATTAAAGTTTACAAACTCAAAATACCAAAGAATCATCTCAAACAATCCAAGAGCAATAACAGCTGTGATGCAATGCTGAAGTTGCAGTATATCCTTCCAAAACCTCATATACTGGGAGAACCAAATGACACTAAGAAAAAAATAAGCAAGTGACATAAACACATAAAACTTCATCAATGGAGCCATCCTACCAGGTAAATAACCATCAGGATTTTTCCACATTGTTTTCCCACTCATTATTAGTCCTTTTAGCTGTGGATCGCATGCTACAAAAAACAAGTTATACATCCCAGTTTTTGTAATATGCACCACCATGTGATCAATATTTGTGGATAAAGAGTTTCCGCTGAATTGTATGTCTTCAACAAAGGGCCAGTTAATATCTGTTGCTGAAGGTCTCCTAATGACTTCACCTTGCTTACAACCTTCCAATTTAGCAAGATCAGGGGTGCAACATATAGATCTTTGTCCACCATAAGCAGAACCACCGATATTATTTCGATCAGCTGACTCAAAAATTATTACTTGTACCAACCCGGTACTATGCTCCATGTCTGAATGCTTGTCAGCTGCAGCCTTACTCCTCCAGAAGGTGATATTGTTAAATCTATACAAACTGAAAATGTGAGAGTTTTGCACTTACAGTAATAACATATATTATAACGAGTAAAAGGAAAGCTGATAATTATGCAAAATCTTAAAAGCACATACCCACTACAAAAGCATTAAGTTTTTACACCCAGTCCTTGGTCATATCACCCCACAGATAACCTCACTCATCAAAACTTCTCTAATTTTTGTTTTTCATACACAGACACCCCAAATCTTATTATAGTCTTCGCATGCATCAATGTACAAAGAAAAATTAAAATCTAAACAAGATCTATATTGTGTTATATACTTGGACCATTACACCAAGTTCTCCTTTTCAACTCCTTTCACTCTAAGATTTCAAAGATACCTTTCAAATTTTTTTTTTTTATAGGTTAAAGATAAATTTTATTAAAGGAATGAAGTAGGCATAGCCTGTGTACACAGGAAGTATACAAGAGAAATGCCTAGTTACATTCTATGACCAAAAAAGAGAGACAAGAAGTTATGAAAATGTTCCCATTAAGTACGATGGCTGAAAACCACAACACTAAGGTGTGAAGAAAAAAATCCTTCAACTCCGCCATAGTGCGCTCCTTGTCTTCAAAACAACGCTCATTCCGTTCCGACCAAATGCACCACATAAGATACAACAGAATCATCTTCCACGTTGCCGCCACTTGAGGACAACCTTATAACTTCTTCCAACAACCCAGCAGATCAACGACCCTTTCTGGCATGACCCAGGGAACATCTACCCTGCAGAAAATCTCATCCCACAAATCCCGAGTCACCTCACAATGCAAAAGAAGATGGTCCACTAATTCACCGTTCTTCTTACACATATCACACACATCCATCACTACACATCCCCTCCTCAAGTTGTCCGTGGTCATAATCTTTCAAAGAGCAGTAGTCCATACAAAAAAAGCTACTTTGGAAGGCACTCTAGATCTCCAAATGCTCTTCCAAAGAAAAGGGGCGTTATCCCTCTTATTCATGTTCAAGATCTTCTAGTAGGCCTTAACAGTCCATTTTTTCTGATCATTGTACCACCACTTCAAACTGTCCCTCTGTGTTGAAGGTCTTCCCATGGAGTATAACAAACTGAAAAAAGCTAAAATAGTGGTTAGTTCCCAATCATGGAAATCTCTATTAAACAAGATGTTCCACTAATCAGAGTCATGTGAAGCAATCCACACATCTGCCACTGAGGCCTCCTTGTTGCCTGCAATACAGTAGAGAGTTGGGAAGACCCTGTCCAATGCATGCTCACCACACCACACATCCCGTCAGAAACTGACCCTAGTATTCTCCCCAACAACAAACCGGACATGTTTCTCAAAACAAGGCCAGCCCCTCTGTATATTCTTCCACAAACCTACGCCATGTCTGCCCCTCACTTCTTTAGAACACCATCCCCCCAAGTACTACCATGCCTAGCATCAATGATTTCCTTCCACAACGACTCTCCCTCCAAGTGGTGTCTCCAAAGTCATTTCCCCAATAAAGCTTTATTAAACATTGTCAAATTGTAGACTCCCAAACCCCCATTCGCTATAAGAGAGAAAACGGTATTCCAGTTAATCAAGTGAAATTTTTTTCCTCCTCCAAGCCTCCCCATAGAAAAACTTGGAAAAGTTTTTCAATTCTTTTCCGGTATTCCAGTTTAACAAGCTCGGAAAAGTTTTGCAGACTCCCAAACCTTTCAATTGATGAAAGCTCTAAAGACCGTGATAACGAGAAGTGTCTTCTGGTCTCTGGCTCGTCATTTTCCATAGTAAATTCAAAGACTTCACCAGCATAACCAGAAATTGGAACCAGTAATTAGTAAACAAGTAGAAACGAACCAAGCACGAGAAGACTTCCTCATAAAGTAGGGGCGTTTACAAACGTAAGGGAGCTCTCTGTCCAATTCAACCGCCGCACTAGTTCTCTTTGTTTCCTCAAACTTACAAACCCAAATTTAAATTTTTGTATAACCTGTTCTACATAATGAAGTAGTTGAAACGGAATAGTAGAATCCTCCAACAAGAGATGGAGAAGAGTGAAACACAAAATGAGTAGGAAGGCGAAAGAGAACAGCATGGCAGTTAATCTCATCCACCGTTTTGGCTCCACTCGGGACTCAACCTACTTCAAAAAAGATTTCAATTTGTGATTTACCTTTTTCGTATCTACAATAAATTTATTTCGTAAACGTGCAATTATTATTCTTACGTGTCCACAACAGAACAACACGAAGTCTGTCTCTGCTTATTCATCACCAATTAAAGCATGCATTGAAAAGTGAAGGTATTAAGATTAACAATCTTTTGATTTTATCGGTAAATTTTTCTTATTTATTAAGATTAAGAATCTTATTTATTACCAACTGGGGCACGCATTGGCTTCATACTTATATATCAATGTAGCTCAGTATTGATATGTGAAAATTTAATTCTACTTTTTCCCTCCAGCTTCAAGGCAACCAAAAAGAATAATAAACCAAGAAATGCAGATATTGTAACCTCGGATCTACTCAATTTCACCAAAATGTCAATCTCGAGCCACATATTCACACATCCCGCCTTATTTATTACTTATATCCAAATTTTTCTTTTTGATAATATTACTTACATCCAAATCATCACCACACACAGCACAAACAAAAACAGAGAGGGGGAAATCCGTATCAACGTATGGATGATAAAAATAGAGTACCGGATATAAGAAATGCCATTGCGGATCGAAGAATGGGCAGAGCTGTCACTGGTGGGTGACGCAACGATGCCTTCGCTGCCACCGGAGAGAAGGAAAGCGTTGCCGACTTCCCCGAAGGGTTCGTTGTTGTAGATGTGAATTGAGGCATCGGTGGTGGTGATTAAAAAAGCTGAGAGGAGGAGAGAAACAGCGAAGAAGAGCTCTGGAAAGCTACTTCTTTGAGTTGCTGCGAAATCCATGCCGATAGAATGAGAGAGATAAAGAGAGAGAACGGATCGGCAGATGTGGAGGGAGGGAGAGGGAGAGGGAGAGAGAAAGAGGGTGGATGAACCGAGAGAGTGAGAGAGAAGCAATATCACTGTCGGTGAGAGGCCAAGTCATGGCTCATGACTCATGAGTCATCAGTCATGGGCATCAGTACAACGTTAAGGGCGCGTGAGAAACACGTTAACACGAAGGATTTTTTGTGCAAATAATAAAATTTGCAATTTTTTTTTTTATAATTTTCGTGAAGATTTTAGGAGAGTTTTAAATTCAAAATTCTTCTAATTTTTAATCAATTTCATTTTTTTATTATAATTTTTTTAAAAATTAATATAAAATATAATAAATAATTTAATTTTTTAAAAGTTAAAATTTTAAAATAAAAATAATATTTTATTCATCTTTCATCTTATTTCGTTTCATTTTAACTCATTATCCAAATCTCCATAATCACTTTTTTATAATCCACAATTTTAATCAACTAGTTCTTACAAATATTAGAATGCTAGTAGCTTAAGGTCTAAATTCAAAAATATAATTAGAGATACAAGTAATTTAAAAAGTAAAAATAAAACATGCATGATACACCACAAGCCTATTCAACAAATATTTACTAAACGTGGCTGATAGATATAATTTTATTTTTTTTAATGTTTTATCGCTTACAATTCAGTTTATAAATACTTAACTTATTATGATATCACGTTAATTATTAAAAAAGAAAAAAAGAAATTGTACACAAATATATGTTCATATTAACTTATCTGACAAATATGTTTAAAACAGTTATATATGCAGAGAAGTGACAAAACACTCGGACAAAAACCTTTAACCGAATTAAACATACAAAACTTGGAACCATTTTCTATATTCGTGCCGTACGTGCGTGAATCAATTGGAATTAGGCCGGGCCCAGTACTTTGCGATCGAGTTATTAACCCATTTCAATCTCGAGAGTTGAGGCTGGACCACTTTATTTACAAAAACCCAATCCATTTACTACTGAAAATCTTGGAAAGCAGCATTGGGCCATATATACCACCATATATATTATTAGAAAAGTCAATAATAGGGACGGTATGCCTCCCACCTCTTCGATAATTATGCAAATATGTCTCTCTATTATTGTTGAATGCTCATCACACACCTATATATAGGAGTGTTTTTCTGTCAGTCGAGATACAGAACGAGTAAGGAAGAAGAAAGAAAAGAGAAAGAAAGAGAAAAAAAAAAAGAAAAAATTCTAGTTTTTGAGTAATAAAATATTTTAAATATTTTTTCTTGTAATAGTAATTTATTTTTAATTTTATAACAAATGTATTAATATTATTATTATTTTCCATTGCTCCTCAGCTTTGATTTCTCCTCCTCCTCATCATGTCCTTCATGTTAAAAAAATTCTGCTACACGTACGAGATGGCTAAGTCAAGAGGTATTGACATCGTTGCCACAGTGCTGCTAGCTGCTGTGTTTGGAGCTTCTTCATTGCATTTAGAATGTGCTCATGCAGCCTGAGCCAAGTACTACACTGTTAGAGATGGTCGTGGATGGACGTTCAACGTCAAGGATTGTCCTAAAGGAAAGAGATTTCCATTTTTACAAATAGTCATTGAAGTTGTAAATAATTTATTGCAAATGTTTGTTTCTTTTTTTTTAATGTTTGGTGATCATGTATCGAATGTGTATAAAATGCTAGGGTTTTTTTTTTCTTTAAATGGTTAATTTTCAACTTTGAAGGCGGATAAAATTAGTATGTTATAAGGAGTGATCACCTCCTGATCAACATGTCAATATACGTATGGTAATGGTAGTCGTAGTTTTGTCTTGATCACCTACATGAAAAATAGGAATATATAACTAATTAACTGTAATTAAAATAATTATTTATAACGAAAACAGATATTAATTTAGGTTATAGTTAATTGGCCAATTATATATATCCATTTTTTTTTGTAGTGTCATGATCATTTGACAAAATCCTTGATATTATTATGATAATGCAGATGAGTGAGGGCAGCCTGGATGTAGATTGTATATATTATGTATTGTTAATTTATTGGGACCTTGGGAGAGAGTTTTCGTGAGCCCTCCAAAAATGTTAGACGTTTCTAGCTTATTATTAATTGCCATCCATGCAATCATAATATTATAAATATCACCAGTTCCAAGCATGATGCTTTTGATCTTAATTGGTATCCAATGCCCAATTAGTACCACAAATTAACAAAAGTAGTGTCTGCTCAGAGCTGCCAATTAATGACAGCCGTTAGTAATAGCATGTTTACCGAAATTATTCTCAATGTTGCTTTAACGTCTCGTTTGCTTTCGATTGGGAGATCAATTCATCTCAATTTATTTTTATTTATTTTTATTTTATTATTATATTTTTATAATTTTTTATATAAAATATAAATTCTTATACTTTTTTTTTAAATCCTAACACATCTTTTTCAAATTCTAAAATAATAATAATATTAAAAAATAAATTAAACTCATCTCAATTCATTTCAATTCATCCCGTCTCCAAATCCAAACGGAGCTAAATTACCTGTAAAAGTTGCCATCTCACTGTCATTTCTTAAGAAAAAGCTCAGAAGAGTCTACCATACAATTAATAGCGGGAAGTTAAAGTTCACATGCAACATGTACGGCTGATATTCTTAAATTGTATTTTTTTTTTTTTTTTTTAAGTCCTTTGGAGACCGTCGACACTATATGGCCTTTAAAAATCTCTTGTTTTGCGGACCAAGGTATTATCAAATGGGTAGTACCTGGTTTTAATGATGAAAGTCAAATATAATATCGTTAAAATATTATTTTTTAATATTATTATTATTTTAAAATTTAAAAAAATAAAAATAAAATTTATAATATTAAATTATTTATTATATTTTATATAAAAATTATAATAATAAAATAAAATGAGTGTTTTCGATTCAAACAAGACTTTTTGCTCCTTGAAAACACACCATTTCCATATTTTTGCTGCTATTGTCATTGATAGTATTTGGTTTCTAAGGACTTTATAAGATTGTGCATGAGTCCATTAATCCAAAAATTGAAGACTAACTTGCTGCTAGTGTTCCAAAAAATCTCAATGATCATAAAGAAGTAGATATGGAGCAATATTAGGTCATTCTTTAATGACCTTTGATGTTGCGGTCAGAACAGAAGCAACTGCATTACCACTGCAGCAGTTTATTTTTCAGATCAAGATGGGGCTATAATCGTTGTTCTTACAACTTTGTATGAGGGCATCGAGGAAGCTATAGCCAGGTACATAAAGAATATGGAAAATGATAGCCTTTCCTACTCCTCTACAACTTCTTTACTATTCATTTTATTTTTTTAATTTTTTTTAAAAAATTTCTTTTACTTAATAATTAAAAAAAGTGATTATTAATAAAGTTATGTATTTTTTTGAATTTTTTCTTAATGATTAAAAATGTAAAAAAAATATTTAAAATAAAATAATAAAAAAATAAAGACACTATAAGTAATGAACAAATAGTAAGAAAATTGTAAGGTATCATTACCCAAAGAACATTACCATAGCTGGCTGGAGATTCACAAGTAGCACTAGATGATGTTGAGGCGCCAGAAAAAGCAGCTAGCTAACTGCTGCCAATTAAATGCATATACTCAATAATGCTAATATCATATATTAGTAATATGAGAGTTTCATATTAAAATCACTCCTGCGTAGAAAACAAATTAAACAACAACTTAAAAAAATGCAGATTGTGCTTCAGAAAACAGATTGGCATCTAGGGTTTTGGTAATTCTTGTATGGTTTTCTCAGAGAGAAATTTACAGAGGCAATTCGACATGCTGGCCACCTCCATTAATATATCAGCAAAACAAGCTTGTTAACGACATCAGCAAAACAAGCTTGTTAACGAGATCAACATGATGATGCATGCCATGGAGGTGGACAGAATGCCAAATTAACTCTGCAACAAGGCCCCTGAGAAACCCTAAAGAGAAAAGATCGATCAGGAGTAGTACTGCAGAAGTCTGAGTTAAAGCATGATAAACGGATCGATCAGATCAATTTTTTGCAGCGGTTTTCGAAT
Source organism: Platycarya longipes (assembly GCA_036559045.1). Taxonomy (NCBI): domain Eukaryota; kingdom Viridiplantae; phylum Streptophyta; class Magnoliopsida; order Fagales; family Juglandaceae; genus Platycarya; species Platycarya longipes. The sequence continues at coordinate 32,464,953 of CM071794.1, read as the reverse complement.
TAGGTACTGGCTTTTTGTAGTAATCAAAGGGGCCGGGATGCATGCATGAGCGTGCATGAGTGTTTCGTACGATCAGTGGGGATACGGTGGGCGTTCTTTTTCTTCTTTAACCTAATTTTTTTTATCTCCACTGTTTTCCATATAATACATGCTTACTGCTAAATAATTTTTTACAAAAATAATTATATAAATTAACGTAATTTTATATGATACATTTAATTTATTTTATAATAAAAATAATTAATTTATAACAGTTCATCTTATCAAAAGCTAAGAGTCAAGAGAAACTCATATGACGAACAACATAAAATCATATTAATTTGTAGGAGTACTTGTCATATGCAATTAATTTGTAATTAAAATATTTTTCTAATTTTAATTATTACTGCTGGCCTCTTTGTGTCAAGATTGCCCTTTCATCCCCTCCATATATGACTATCATGAGGACTCTTATAGAGTGCGCCTAATACTCCAGCTTGCAGTTCAATTCTGAACGTGTTCTACGCTTCTAGCTACATCCTTTTTGACTTGCTGGCAAAGCATGATTCGATTCAAAATGGGCTAATTATCTCCTTTCCACTCAGATTGTATTAGTTCGTCAACTCGTTTTTTGGGTTCAAACCTTAAAGCTTTGTGTGATTAGAATCATTTCAAGTACTACCATTCACATCGATTTTTCAAGGGAATCTTTGGATAATATTAAAGCATGAAAAAGGGGGAATAACTGTTCATTTCCTGCAACTACAAATCATGCGCGCATATATATATATATATATATATATATCATTACAATTAAGCATTGATGATAGTGATCAATAGCTGATCTAATCATGATTTGATTTTATGAAAATTGTCAACATGTCGACTGTATCGTGTGTTTCTCGTGGCCATGCTCTTTCTCCGAATTAGGCTCTTAATTTGGAAGAATTCATAATCATGTTCATGATGTGCTAGCTGTACATAGCACAATATATATATAATATATATATATATAGCCGAATTAAGCCATCCGTTCACATTATCACCCATATCTCAGGGTTTTCGGTGTTCTTTTTCTAGTAAGTTTAGAGGCAAAGCGTATCTGGTTCGGGCGCGTTGCATTAACATCAACAGTACAGTACAATACGATAGATGATCAGCATTTCAATTAGATTTACAATACAGTTTACAGATATGATCCGTAAGAAGTTTTATTCAAACTAATTAGGCATGCATCCACAAAAGTTTTCTCGTTCTTCAGCCACAAAAATTAAAAAGAAAAAAGGAAAAAGAAAAATCGAAATTAATTTAAACGTGACGTGAGCAGAGAAAAGGACGTAGAGAAGTTGAGGAGCCTGATCGTCTTCTAGAAAATGAGATGAAAAAATTTACAATTTTGATACTATTTGCTAAACGCAACAAAATCTCTAGAAATTCACAAGTACATAAGTATTTTCAAGCCCAAGCTTAAATACATCGTCTGAATAATGGAATGCTTCAGTCTCTCTCTCTATATATCTTTATATATATAATATATATAATGAGGTTATTTAACGAAAAATTGTTGGTTTAACGGATCCGTTAATTTTATAAGTCTCCGTTAAAACTCTGTTAAGTTATCTGTAGTCTTTAATTTCGCTTCGCTTTTTCGGTTTATGTCTTCTCAATTTCTCTCATTAATTTATTCTCGCTTTTTGACCTTTTCTCTGTACTCTGTCTCTCTCTATCTCCCTCCAAATAAACTATTTGCGAAATTCATATCATCTACGTTCCTCAAGGCCGCGATTAAAGGCGAGAGTTCATTCGTTCGTTTCAACCGTGAGCTTGTTGTGAGGAATGCCTTGGTAACCAATGAACAAGATAACTATAGGTTGCTCTCGGCCATTAAAGAGCGCCTCGATGGGTATAGCGCTCAAGATTCTATGTCTCTGTTTCTCTTTCTATCATTTATGAATTTCGTTTATGTTCTTTTGCGATTTTTCGTTTTTGGATTTTGCGATTTTTGGATTTTGTTTTTTAAAATATAGCAAAACTCTTTCTGGGTTTTGAAAGATTTAACAGGTTTGGATTTTTGTAGAGCCCCTGAGACCCTTTTAGAAAGCTTCGTTTTCTCATTTTCTCTCTTGCTTCGTCTTCTCTAAGTTTTTAGGATTCCAATGTTTCGTCTTCTCTCTCACTTTGTCTTCTCTTTGTTTTTAGGAGCCCCTTCTCACCATGGAGGAGTCTGATTTGGATGAAAATGTACCTTTCAACTAACCCATTTTTACTTAGATTCCATCTAAAACTTGATTTCCAACAAAAGTTTTAATCTTTTGATTTCTTTTTGAGGTTGTAGTCAAACATTGCCTTCTGGGTTTTGAAAGATTTAACAGGTTTGGGTTTTTGCAGAGCCCCTAAGATCTTGATCAGAAAGCGCACAATACCAGTGGTTCATGGATTTCGATTGGCGACCTTTGAATATTTCGAGAAGGAGAGTGAGTACGGTTACATCCGCAAGGTTCGTACTATATACTTATTTTCGATTGAAGCTTGGATTATCTATTTTCCCACAAGTCTGGTGCGTTTTGGTTTTTTTTTTATCCTGGATTTTGTGTTGATTGATTGGCTGCTTGCATTTTAGGATTAATCTGAGTATTGGTCTGCTATCATTTTAGTAATGTAGTTGGATATTAGTTTTACCATTCCTCTAATTATCAGAACGCATACCATGTCAGAGCAAAATTGTTCTCTCTATGTTAGACATGATGCTAATTCCATATTGAACTAATAAATATGAAAGAATTTGAATTTGAAGGGCTGGCATTCAGCGTTGGTGCTCTATTCACTGCCATCATGCTGGGATACTCTAGATCACACTATTAATAGGCCTAGATAAGAATAAAATACTAATTATGTAATGGATAGAACTTAAAAATCTTTTTCTTCTACTAATAGTTGGTTCTTTGTAACTTGCATGTAGTACTTTCCATGATTTTAGCTGGATATTGATAATTATGTTTACCACAGGCTTTAATATACCCACATTTTATGTTTGAATAAAACTATGTTTACATTTTATGTTTGAATAAAACTATGTTTTACACAGGGCATGTAGAATACTCGAACTACTGCAAATCTCTTAGCTGCCATTGTGAGCATGGTATGGCCCATTCAAGCTGGTTCCAATATTTAAAAGAACATTAGTTATTATCAATCACTGTACATATTGTTGAATTTGCAAATTTATAGGTTTCCATGATTTGTTTTCCCTGTATTTAGAATCATGAGTTTTGTTTATCCATTCGTTTATAGATATCGTGTTAATCCTGTTAGTTTTTGTGTTCATTTATTATCATTGTCGAATGTCCAGTTGTTCCATGGATGTAGTCTGCATTCTCATCTGAGGGATATTAAGTTATTGTTATGCAAAATAGTATTACAGGCCAATTTAATTATTTGACACAGATACTTTTAAGTTTTAAGTTTTGTATAAATTGAAAATGAAATGCTGCCTTTATCACTTGGTAGGTTTTTGCTGCCTTTATCTACCTATTTGTTTAATATTTGTTTGTGTAGCCATAGAACTTGGTCATGGATCATTTGCATGGGATCCATGAATTGACTGAACTTTTTTGTTTTTTTTTTTTTTTTGTATAAAATATGATTTACTTTCTCATCGTGTTTATCTTCAAATCTTGTATTGTCTAGATAAGTTAAAGTAAATAGTGACTTTCTCATAATGAAATTTTATTCTTCTTAGATATTGGAATTTTGAATATGTTGATTCTAATCCTAACTGATTGCTCTTATAAAGACCCATTTTTTTTAATATGCTAATATTTTTGTCTATTGATCTCCTTACTCATCTTAATATTCATGAATGTCAATTTACCTTACTCTCAAAAAGAAGGAAACTAGAGAGACGAGGATGGCACAAACCGAATTTTATATGAGTGGAGGGCACTTTATAGGAATAATATCAGGACAAGCCTATGAAATACATCTCTGACTTTTTAAGTTTATTCATATATTTTGCTGAGAAAACCATTGTTAGAATATTCAACGTCTTTTAGTTTCTATATAATTCGTAATACTGTTACGTTTGAATTATTATTATTATCTATAAATGCTTGTTACTTTTTTTTAATATATATTATTTTTGTAAAAATACTATTTCACTTAACTAAGAAACGTGCCACGCACATTGCTCCCAACCTAATATATATATATATATATGTGTGTGTGTGTGTGTGTGTGTGTGTAAGAATTGGCATGTACGCAAATTACAAATCGTCTTAATAGTTCATCTACGAGAGTTCATGAACCCATCCATGATCTTCTGAATGAAGATTGAAGATCATCGACTTGGCATGAGATGAAACTCAACTTGAAATTAAAGTGATCTTACAATCTCAAATCAAACAATTCGATATTTACCTTTTCTTTCTATTTATTTATATTATCCCTCTCTTCCTCTTACTCAAAATCTTACAATGAACTTGCTCCAATTTTACATACAATATATCTAATTTACCACGGGAATGCACATTCTTCCCTTTGTAGGCAAGCCTGTACTACAGCAGGCAAACATTAATTATTAAGCCTGTCCATCCGGTAATGATATAGCGGGATTCAAAATTTTGGATGGTTACGCCATGATATGGTACATCATGGATGTTGAACTTGAACTGGGAAATATAATATCAATCATCATCATGAAGAGGCAGAGCCATTTCCAACCAAGGATTTGTCATCCTCAACTACTTCTTCCACTGGATTGTTCTCTGCCCAAACAGCTGCATCTTGATATCCAAGCTCAAAGAGCCGATCAAGAACATAATCTTCTGCAGGCTCAAGTGCCCAATTGAAAAGCTGAAATGTAATGTGGGATAAAATCGATTATTGTGATCTATACTAAAACAAATGGGAGCATTTAATCAAAGAGCTATAGTATAACCTCTCGTGGGCTAGCCCTATTCTCAGGATTGCAGTCTGGACTTATACCGATCCCTTGCAATCCCAATCTAGTGGCTGGAAAAGCACAAACACGAACCTGCAAAGCATCATGGCTTGGTTATATACTACCTTCACGAGTAAGAGCTATTTGCCTATTAAATATCTGCTTTTCCAACACAAGTCAAACAAATACCGTCCGTGCAGCAGATGTTGGTGGCATAAATAATGTCAAACCCCCATCAATACAAAGTCTATTCCGAAACAATGTAGCTGGCCTTGGTGCAAGATACCTGCACTGAAGTATATTTTGGTTAAACCAGGTCATATGAACTAATATGGCAGCAATCATTCGCACAGCAAAATGCTATATTAGCTAATCACCCTGGAATAAAGGAGGAAGTGAAAACTGCATTGATGAGATCTTCCTTGGAATCATACTGATCAACCAGTAAACCCCGAGGCCTCCAGAAAATCTGAGTCACAGCAACTGTAACAAAAGAGACCATACTTAGAAGCAGCATCTAGAAGGGAATTGAAAAGGTAATTGTCCCAAAAACTTGTTAAATAATCACCAAGTTGGGATTCAATAATCTGTAAAATTTCCCGAGACAGAATTTCCAACTACAGGCCAAGCCTCCCAATTAGGACACATTCTTAATTTACAGCTCTGAAAATTACCAAAAAGAACTTGGCAAGAAAAGGAGTAATCCATATATTTCGAAAGAGCTTGCATATACTTGATTCAATAGGCTAACTTCGAAATTCTTGACCATCCAACATGCTCTCCAAAATTTCTCAAAAAGACCTCAACAAAACATTTTGACTATTTGTACATTTTATTGTGTTTTTTAAGTGCAAAATCTCCAAGGGTAAACAATCTCAATCACATACCATATCATACATTCAAGGGAGCAGAAGAATCATATTTATTTTTATAAGTATTGACAATTTTATTGATAAGAAAGAATAGGCATAGCCCAAAACCGTTCTTACCACGAACCCTCCCGCTGGACCTAATATGAGCATCATCTGGCAGAAAGTTGTAAAGAACATCCCGTAGAACAGCCTATGCGAAAAAAAAAAATTAAATGAATTAAGCTGGCCTCTCATTTCCACGGTGCTGCTAGTTCATAGAGCTTTAGAATGCACAAAACTTTTTGTACATTTACTTTCTTAGTTCTATATTTAACCAACAAAATATTTGATAAATTACAAAATGAGGCAGGTCCCAGTTTTTGCATTTCAGATTTCTATTACCATTCCAGCCAACCCTAAGTTTTTTTGCTTGTGCAAGGATCATCACTTACAACAAAATGAAGATGATCTAAAGGACAATATTCAACTATGTAACAAGCAAGAATGAAAAAGAACCATTAGCACACATGATATTAGGGGTGTCAAAACGTATCAACAGATCGTGTTCATGTCGTGTCAGGGCATGTACATTACTTCTAAAGGGTCAACACAAACACGACCCGTTAAGGATTTCGTGTCAAAAACTTCAACCCTAAGATCCTTTGACACTATATGACACGACACGACACGACCTGACCTGTTCCGACCCACAAATCCGTTAATAACCCGCTTGAGTTTAACCTAATTAATTTTATACAAATATTGAATTTTAAATAATAGCTATAAAACATAAAAAAAAATTAATTACAAATTACAATCCAACAAGTAGACTAGAAAATATGATAAACACACAAATATAATCCACACATTGTAAAATATTAAAATTACATCACAAACATAATAAATAAAAAAGGGTTAACCCGTTAATGACTCTTGAAGAAGTGCTTAAATGGGATGGGTAAGTGCCTATGGGTATAAAGCTAATTTTAAATTATGATTTTTTGAAATTTAGGTCAATGGTATAAAGGTAAATTAAAGTTTTTTAACGGGTCATAATAGGTTAACCCGTTAGTAACTCTTTAAGAAATCATGTCTTAACGGATTAATCCGTTTTGACCCAAAACTTGTTGAGAATATACCCTAACCCGCATTTATCGTGTCGTATTTGTTTTGGGTTAACGGGTCGTGTCACATATTGCCACCCCTAACACATGTACTATGGTAGTCCATAGACATATATTTTAAACTGACATCTCTGAATAAATGCACTCCCTTACTCATATATAATGTGATCAACTCATTCCCCCTTTATCTTAATCCTAGATACCTCATAAATTTTATCCATCTCTTGATGTTGTACAGATATCTAACCTGGACATCAAGTCAAAAGTACATTTTTTCCTTGGTGTATAAAAGTTCTACTGCAATTCAGTGGAGGTCTTAAAGCTTGAAGTCAACAGATTTGAATTTTACCACAGAGAGAGACAGATGTTGAACTGCATACGCTGATAGTTTTTAAGAATAAATGTTAATTGTTGATCCAGACTTTTTTGTTGGGGGGGGGGCGCGGGGGGGGGGGGGGGGGGGGGGGGGGGTGGTGGTGGTGGGCGCGGAAACTATCATATATTATCTGACATTAGGACAGGAGCAACACTTTTATACAAGCAAGGAAATGAACAAAAAGACAATCCTCCACAAATCAAATGCTTTTATAATGCAAATAAAAAAGACATGCTCTTCTGCAAACATAGAGAATCTAAGCCTAGTTTGTTTTCACAACCATTCTTATCTCCTCTAATCATTACAACTTTTTCAAATTTACACAAAATAAAATAAACAATTCAACTTTTTCAAATTCCAAAAAAAAAATCTTAAAAAGAATATATTTTTACAACATTTTATTCAACTTTAAATTTTTATCTCATCTTATTTGCGAAAACAAACTAAAATATTTTACAGATTGAGAAATATCCATATGGAACCATATATCCATTACAGTACAGGAGAGGAGGCATACCCCGAGTCGAAATGCAGTCCCTCTATTCCGGCAATCTTCGGCTAGAATTTTGGTAGCATTCAAGGCATCTTGCATAGTGGCTCCAGAGGCAATTACTGCACAGACTATCGCACCCGCTGAAGAACCAGCTAATGGTGTGGTTTCCTGTATCAAAATATCCTATGAGTTAAAGCGTATCAACCCTTGAGCTAAACTCATAATAGTAAAAAGACGAAAAGCAGAACACAAGCATATTCTGACCTCACAAAGTCCCTAATACATTCCGACTTCTCCACAATTAACTAAAAATATCTCTTTGGACTTGCGTATGCTATCAACAAAGGGAAGATATTTTAAATTAATAGAAAGGAACAACAAGGGCATTTTTTTGTCAGGTAATTCTGAAAGGGTTACGTCCGAGAAACCATAGAATTCAGAGTCGCATTCTGAAATCACCCAACTATTACAAATAGAAACAAGAAATAGAAAGTATAAGAAATCTAGAACCTTGATATAGCCCTTTTCAATGAGAAACTGAGCGACGCCAAGATGGTACGGAAACAAAAGCCCAGCAGCCGAAAAGCTGAACCCAGGACTCGTAACGACACGGCGTTCACGCTCGGCTTCCACGTCCTTCACGCGCTGCTCCCATATCACTTGTGGCTCAATCTCGTCCTCCATCACCGCCCCAATCCTCTCCTCGGAAGATACCGTGTCATTGAACATCGTCACCGATCCCGTCTCACCATTCGGGCCTTTGTTGGGTCTCCTGATGAGGATCCGCGAGGCCAGTCCTAGGAAAAGCTCGCCGGTGGCCACGGCAAAGGATTTCTTCTCCGAGGCGACGTCCGGTTTTGGGGAGGAATCTTTGGCGGTGCAGGAAAGAATTTGGGTGCGCTGAGGGAGCATGAACCGGCGGGTCAAATTAGGGTTAGGGTTAGAAGGGAAGAAAAGGTGAGAGTGGGAGGGTAAAAGAGAGGAGGAGAGTGAAGGAGCCATGAACGAAGAAAAAAGGCTCCTGCTTGCTTTCTTGGTAAACAGCATTTGCTGCATTTCTAACGTTTGATTATGGCTTTTGTTTGCGTCGGTCAATTTCTGGAATTTTTATAAAAAGAAAAAAAATTAATTTCTTTATTTTTTATGTGTGAAAAAATTTAATTACAAATAATTTTAGGCATTAACATACACATCCGCATTTATTTGACTTTTAGTTAGAAAGTAGACTTTAACGAAGGAAACCAATACATATATATTAGTTCATAAATTAATCTACAAATATATTGGTACGTACCACTCCTAATGGATATTTTATTTTATTTTTAAATATATTATCAAAGATTTTTTTTTTTATTTTATTATTTATCAACTAAATTAATTTTTCTTTATATCTTTTAAATATTCATATTTTATACTTTTTAAATATTTTTTTAATCTTCTCATATCTTTTAATATTTATAATATCTCTCAATTTTCCAAATATTTCAATCCGCATGTCAATTAAATTAGAGAAAATATTTATGCAAGCATAAATTAGATAATCATTATGCAATTACTTAAAAAAAATATAAAATTTATATAAAAAAAAATTAATTTAAATAATATATCTTACTTATTTTTAAAATAATTATGTAATATTTTCGCAACCCACAATTATGCGTAACATGTTAAACCAAGCCCATAAAAAATTTACAGCCCAAACACTTCTTAAAACATAAATAAATTAGATGGTTCTTTCTTCTTCCTACAGCCAACGTTTACTGTTCATAAACACAGAAGAATTTTTTTTTTTTCAGCCGTCGCCACCCTTCCTTCTTCCCCAACATTTCAGTTACAATTACAACTGAAAAAACTTGAAACCACCACTCTTTGTAACAGAAAAATATTTCCGGCTGCTTGCAGATGGGTTAAACCCACGGTGCATGCTGCTTGCTGACTTGCAGTGCTGCATGTCGCGCAGTGAAAGACCAGGTTCGCTCTTTATCCTTGGGCATCTCAGATTTCTAACTTCTTCTTCTTCTTCTTCAATTCTCATACTCTTCTGCTTCTTTATTTCTCACTTATTTTTTCTCTCGATTCTCCTTATCCATGGTCGTTTCGCTTTTGCTGCGTCAATGGCGGTATCTCAACATCCAAGTGCGTGGGAACGAGAATCGTGAGTTCTGAAATGCAAATAGAGAAAATAAAGAACGGCAGAAGATTATTTGGGAACAATAAAAATGAATAAACAAAGATTTAGAAGGTGAACGGTATCTCACTGTATATAGCGGGATTACTGTATATATATCTTTTGTTGTAAAATATATTATAAAATGTGTTGTGTATGCATCATTTCTCTAAAAAAAAATTCATTTTAAAGACTCCATTAGAATTAGAGAATGATTTTGATGCATTTTATCTATATTACGTCGAAGTAACGTACAAAATACATTTGCTTAATTTTATTTTTTTAAAGAATTATAATTATTAAAAATTAATTTTTTATTAATAACAACGTAATACTTTTGGATTTAAATTTAATTTTTAATTTAAATTTGATAGTTATTCATAATATTTTAATTGAAAAATAATAACATGTTTTTATATATTATAAAATAAAAGAAGAGTATTAATAAAAATAATAACATAATCCCATAAATAAATATCTCCCATAATTTTATGATATTTGTTTGAAATAAATGAATAAAATGCAACAAAAAATATGAAACAATATAGAATGCCTAATAGGTAGGGTTTTTTCATGTTTGGCCCTTAAACGATGTTGTATGGGAAAATAATATATCTATTTTTAAAAAAATGATGTTTAAAATAATATATTAAACTGCACAAGACAAAGTTCATGCATCAAGTTTTTCTTGTGAAATCGCCCAGTTTGTATTGCAAAGTTCATGACTATGACTATTACTATTACTATCTTACTGTTTTAACTAAACTGCACAAGACCAACCTTGTTGAACCTTCTCCACCTGCTCAAGGGTTTTGTTAAATCCCTGCAGTACTGGTAGATCTTTTGGCATGACCAATTCATCTGATCCAAATGGTATGCTTTCAGTTTCAACACCTAATTCTGCTTGTTCTATCATAGCAACCATATCTTGTGAGAGAGAATCCTGAGACTTTACAGAAGGAACTGGTTTTAAATCTTGGGCTACAGAAGGTGTAATGAGGTGTCTCCAGTCCGGTTGGTACTTCACAATCCGCCCTCCCATGGAAGAATCTGATTTACCCATTTCATGTTGATGCTGCTTCACAAACTTCCTCCTCACTCGCGAAGAACCTATTTCTCCCTTTAACTTCTGCTGTTGAAGCCGGGCTAAGAATGCGGGGTTTTGCACCAACTTTGCCAAGAAATAAACCATTTGCTTCTGTCTTCGCTCTGCAGACTGGAGCCTCTCGTTAACTGCTTCCATATGATGAATGGTCCCTTGTTGCTGCTGCTGCAATTCAACAACCTCCTGCATCAACCTGCCCTTCTCCTTTCTCAACTTCTGTATCTCCCCTTCCGGAACACGCCTTCCAGCTTCAGTAGAAGGCTGAATATAGACCGCAATCTGTTGGGACTGAGGTGATTTGCGCCTCTGAATGTTCTTCAATAGATGTTTCTTCCCTCTCTGGAAAGCTTCATTGGCAAACTCCCACCTGTCAGTATCAAACTTGCGGAACCCCTGAATACAGTAACCAAATTGATTTTTAAAGTGAATGAGGAAACGTGGAAGTCCAGAACATAACAAAAAAAATTTGATGATTAACACTGTAATACAGTAGTTCATCACACACTAAAATCTGAAGCTAACAATTTTCATGGGTAGAAGATGCCGAATTGCTTTAAAATATAATCTGTAAAATCATAAAATCAACTTGGACAGAAACAAATGGGTGCAATAAACCTGAAATTCTACCTGCAGAAGAAGAACACCCCACTCTGGTACACACGAGGGGAAGATGTTCTTTGTTGGCGTAATGAAGATTAGAGCATGCTGCCCCTCGGCCCTAATTATGAGCCGATGAAGGAATAACCTTTTACCATTACTAAGACCTTCATGCTTCACCATATTAAGTTTCATAAAAAAATAATTAAACTCTACATGAACATGATCTTTCGAAAGTACATCTCAAGATGACATTTTTCTTAGCTAAATTCACCAGTACACAAACTCTAAACAGCAGAGTACACAAATCAAAATCAGAAAATATTAATCAGAGATCACAAGAATGCCTCATCTTCATCATTTCAACAGTACAAAGTACAAAAAATAAGATAAATAATTTAAATGCAAGACATTATAAATTATACAACAGAATTAGTTTGATCCAAAATAAAAATCCGATACAAAGAATCAAGAACTACGTCAAATATTTGTTAGAACTAATATTATTTACTTTATACATTAAATTATTGATTAAATCTTTTTTTTTTTTAATAAAAATCATATTCTTTTTAAATGGAACTGTTTTTTTACAAAAACGATATGAATTTTTCAAAAGATCTAATATATAATTTAATAAATGAAAATAAAAGTTTTTTTGTTTTAATAAATAAGAAGTTTTATTAATCTAGATGAATAGGCAATGCCCAAGTATATAAGAAGCATACAAGAAAAGGCCTAATTACAAACTACTACTCTCTACGGAATTGAAAAGGCATTATGTGATAGAAAAAGCATTGTGTATGTGTTTCTTATTCTCTTGGAATAGAAATTTGAGACACTGGTAGCAAAAAGAAGCACGATCAAGTTGCAATAATTGCGTCCTGAAAGATCTAGACTGCATGATGAAATAACCAGCAATTCATGGAGAAATGGAAAGCAATGATGTTCCTTTGGAAAGCAAATATGACTAAGTTTAAATATCATTTTAATAAAGTTGAATAACATGATAATCAAGTGACTATTGCACCTAATCAGATTGTTGAAAAATTTAATAGACAACAAAGACACCATGCACCTCTAGATTCAATTACTTCAGCCTCTTCTCTCTGTTCAATTTTGCACTCCCCCTCTCCTGAAATCAGAAAACAAGAGTGCCCACGAAGATGGAAGTCAAGGGAACTATGAGATTGTCATCAAGCTCAGTACTTAAAGGGAGTGATTCCACCAGTGCCGAGGCAAGAGAGACAACCAAGAAAGCCATAGCCATTTCCGATCTTTCTTGAAGAAATCCAAATGAGGAGGAATAGTGCATATACCCATGAACAAATTTATTATCATAAGAAAAATCAATAGATTATGCAGAGGCCAAAGAGTATAGAGCGGAAAAATTAAGTACCCAGGAGATGCTAAAAACCCACCGGATGCCATTAAAACACTTCCAACTACAGACTTGTTTTTGTTGTATGGAGTTTTATGACTATCGAACCGCCGTCCAATAATATCTGCTCAACTTGAACAAAATTTAACCCCAAAGAAAACCCAAAAGAAGATCAGAGTTGGTTCGCAATTGTAAGAGATGCAGTTAACTACTACAACATCAAAAGTCCACCAAATCAAGCTAAGAAAATCAGAGAGAAAGCAATTGACTCTTTGGGAATTACCATCCCCAGCACATAGGTTACAAATTGCCGCAATTGTAATAGGGGAAGCTCTCCAATAAATTACCAAATCAAGTCAAAGTGATTGTTGCAGCGTAGTAGAAAGGTCCCTTAAGAAGTTCCCTGATGCATGAAGTAAGCCAAGGAAACTGAAAAATAAGATCAAGAAACCAAAAAAGCCACGCGTCAATTCGCATCCATAACAAAAAATTAAACTGAAATCGTATACTAAAATAAAAGTTTTCCCTCTGTTCTTCAGTTACAATTAAACCCACCAAATTACCAAACTAGCAGTCCATCGCACAGCAAACCCACATCACAGCAAGCACTGCCGAACTACATACCAGCCAACCCAGACCTTACACCGCCGGAATCGGCCACAGAAACTGCCGGTCAGCATAACCCCGACGAACCCAAGCCTTTCCGGTCAGCCTCTGTCGCCGGAGTCCTCTCATTCCTCCCTTACTCTTTTCGGTTTCAGTCATTTCTCTCTAACTCTCTTTCTCTCTTGCTTTCTTGCGTCGCTCCTTGCCCAGAGAAGCACATTTGGCGTCGCTGATCAACCCAGAAGAACGAGTTGTGGACGTTCATTGATAGAGCAAAGCATTTCTTTTAGATGGAAGTTGTAGGGAAGTAGGGGTGGGGAAGTGGAAAGTGAAAATATTGAGGAAGTCCGGCAGCCGGGCAGCCTCCTCACAGCTACCGTGTACAGCACTGTAACTGTGAGGGGCTGCCCGGCTGCTGAACTTCCCTAACACAGCTCAAATGGAAAAGGGCGAATCAAATGAACGAAGAATTAATAAGGTGTGATGAAACTGACAAGTATACGAACGGACTTATAAAAGAGATTAATTGCGCGTGATTCAAAACTGATAGGTGGAATATGAAGTGGAACTTGACGGCAGATTTAACGGAAAATTTTAATAGACGTTAAACCGACAAATTCTGTTAGATAAGCACATATGTAAAAGATTTTAAAGAAGTTGCTTGTTTAACTATTGAGTGATGCTACGGTCTGAATTGATGTAAAAAGAGATCTTATATCAATCTAATCAAAATTTGACACGTTATTTATTCCATGTTAATAAATGCTGATGCAAAACAGAGGACAACATCACTTGAGAGTCTGAAATCAAGCCCACCTGGCGCGTGATTCGCTTTATTACTGATTTTAGTACTTTATTGTCGGTGTAATGGTTAAAAAGAAAAAAAGAAATTACTTAATGTTTGTGAGCCCGAAAAATAAAATAAAATTTTTAAAAAGGTATGAAAATAGTTCATACTTAAAAATTTAAAGAAGTGGAAATTAAATTTGAAAATATAAACCTTTAATTTAAATTTAATTTAAAATTTTAATATTTAATATCGTGAAATTTGGACTTAATCAAAAATAAAAATATAATTTTAATATTGATTATATTTTTACACTTCAATCATCACTATGTGTCACGTAGTATTATATAGTACTATTATAAGTAATAATTATTGGAGTAATAACTAATACTAATATATATTAGTAGTATATATTATGGTTAATAGCTACACATTAATTTACTTATATGATACTATTCTATAATATATATTATTACTCTAATAGTTATTACTTGTATAGTACTATTCTATAGAATTATAATATAGTAATATATATACTACTACTATATGCTATATACTATATACTAATATAATTTAATGTTCAAAAATAAAATAATATAGTACCATATAATATTGGAGTATTTTAATTAGAATAGTACCATATACTATACTAATATAGTATTAATTAATACTTCTCATTTCTAATACTATAATACTATAGTAAACATTAATACTTCTCATTTCTAATACTATAGTGCCATATAGTGCTATAGTTATAGTAATATAATATACTTCATATATTCCTACATTAATTAATTATATAGTTCTATATTAATATTAGTATTATAGTTCTATATAGTAATATAATATTAGTATGATATACTATAGTAAACATTATGCATTAATTTAATTTATAGTACTAATAGTACTACATATTAATATAATTAAAGTACTAATATAATTAATACTATTATAATTAATACTATAGTAAACTTTAATATAGTTAAAGTACTAATATACTATAATATATAGTAGTAACTACTATATACTATAGTAGTTAGTATCAATAATCCAATACTATGATTATTAAATAATACGTATAGTCCATAATTAATTTATATATTATAATAGTACTATAAGTTATAACTATTACTTATTATACTCTTACTATAAGTTATAGTAGTACTATAGTCTATTACTATAATTATTAAGTAATACGTATAGTCCATAAAATCTATACTAGTATTCATAATATATTACGTATATATTATATATTTTTATAGTTAATATTAATAATGTTAATTTAACTATACTATAAGTCATAACTAATATAATAAAGTATTTAATATGATATAACTTTTATTAATGTATACATCAAATAATATAATATTTATATTATATATATAATTATAGTTAATTAAGTTATACATCTATAATTATATTTTTATAAATGCAATATGAAAAGTAGAATAAATAATTATATTTATTATTTCTAAATAATAAATGCAACTATAGTCATTTATCATATATATAATAAATATTCATATACAACTATAATAATATGTAGGCATTATTATTGCGGATGCCAATTTGTTATTTTTTATTTTTTATTTTTATAAGTTAAAGATAAGTTTTATTAAATTTAGTCAGCTCTGTCATTTAGACAACATCCATTACTCACATAGTAATCGAAGTGGCCAATAAAAATTATATTAAATAACATTACATTATAAATATCTTAATAAAGGTACGTCACTTTACATTAAAGTCTTACAAAAGGTACACCACATTCCATTAAAGTCTTACAAAAGGTACACTACCTTACATTAAAATTTTAGAAAAAATAAAAATATTACATGAGACGTAGCATTGTCTGTGATACATAACCATTTTTTAGATACATAAAAGTTACATCACAAACTATTATAAAAAAAACCCATGACAAGAATAACATTTTCAAAGCTCCCTTGTAATTCTTCTCCATTGCCTTAAATTTAGATTCTTCGATGCGTTGTACTCTTCCAAACCTCCGTTTAGCTGACTCCAATGTCTGCTTACAACAGTCGTTTTGCGCAGATTCAAAGTCGATCCACTTAAAAAACTTACATTGCCCATTGTTGGGAAGGTTATAAAATCTTCTACCTAAACTATAAGATTTACCAGAAGATCGAAGTTTTGCTTGGTAACCACAATAACAAAGTGGTCTTTCCAAACTAAATCTGTCTACTCCACTTGCAGTGTAAGAACTTGAACCAGAGTTTGAACTCGAACTTCTCATTTCCTGTCATCATATTGAAATATCATCCATAAATATAATATTTTATTAGAAACGAGAAAATAATATATAATAGATGATTATATTCTATTTTGTTTAGTAAAATACTTTTATAATTACATCATGAAAAGCATTATAATTTTCACATAATTATATCATTTGTTAGAAACTTATACATGTTATGTATTACTTTAGAGGTTACTGTAAGCATACATGGACATAAATTAGAAGCTTTCGGAAGTAACATCAATTCTACAATCAAACGGATTGAGGAAATGATAAAAGTATATGGTAGAAAGGTTCTTGGAATACTAAACAATTTCATATAATTATTCTATAATAAACTATTCAGATTATTATGATAGTGCCACCACTGGCTAGAGCTAGGTCTACTTTAAATTTTTCTTCTTTCAAGTAGCCATGATTTCAGGTCCTTTAATTAGTTGGACAAATTAATTAATGGCCTGGTGGCACAGAATAAGATCGATGAGAGCTTCTAAATTAATATGATTTTTGTAGAGTGATAAGCAGGAATCGAGGAAAGCTTCTAATTTTGTAAAGTCTAAAATTAGACACAAAGATAATAAAGGATTTTAGCTATCTAGATTTGGATCAACCCAAAATGGTTGAGCAGGAATAATATCACAGTCCACCAACTTGATATAATTCTAACCATTTAAATAATATTAAAGAAATTGAAGTAAACAAACTAACTCAATTTAAAATACCTATTATTTGTATGAACCATGCAGTTGTGTAAAAAAATCTCAGCTTTGCAACATTTATACTCACGTAAATGGTTGAAAATGAGATATGAAAATAGAAATTGAAAGTGAACATCATACTAAAGGAATCTCAATCCACTACCTGTCATTATTATTCGTCATATATACACATTTATTTCAACTTTTCAACAAATCATCCAACATAAACATCAATCATCATACAATATTCCAAAGATGACAAACCAACTAATCATAAAATTACTTACACTTTGAAAATTTGGTACTCTGCTACCCAAAATTATTTCCAAAACATTATGGCCCTACCTACCACTCTGTTACTGAAAGTTGCTAATTATTTTCCATTAACCAGTCTAAATTTTGAATGAATATCACTTAGGATGCCATTTATTGCTAGCCTTCATTTCTTTAAGAACGGTGCAAAGACAATAAATTCATCCATTAAAATGATAGTAAATCGCAGCATAAGAAATACCAAAATGTAGATCTTCTAAAGGTTCCCAAGGAACCTGTTTTTTTATAAGTGAAGGTTCCCAAGGAACTTAACCCCTGGCCCGCACAAGATTTATTACTTGCTCATACTAAAAAGCATCCTGTCAAAGTTATATTGATTTCCAAAAAAAAAAAAAAACAGAAAATGTAGAGCAATGTTCACCTGAAAAGAGCCACAACAAGTAGACTCCAAATTTCAAGCCACCATCATTCAATGGAATATTTATAGAAATGTAAAAGAAAAGTATCAATTGGTTTTCTGACACTGGTATCAGCATATTTATAAATATAAATTAAAAAAATAGATAATCTAAATACACTCATGTCTTAACACGGTTCACAACACAAAAGTCAATCTCAAATCTTAAAGAGAGGGCTTCAACTTTTGATCACATTACAAGCCAAAAACTGCATTACATAAATAATACTCTACCCCCTCAAATTAATTGGAAATCAGCTATACAAATCAAATAAATGCATCACATCAGGCCGTCTATAGGGCCACCCAACCACAAGCAAATTTTCCAGAAATCCCTAATTACAAAGATGGTTGATTGTTGGCCAGAAAGCTCAAAACTAAAGTTTACTTATTTTTACCAAAAGAAAAGTGTCAATCATCCACGTTATTCATGCCAAGAATCTTCCATTCAGATGTGTAAACCAACTAAGTATTATTAACTGAAAATGTCAAATTAGTTCAAAGAAAATGGTCAAAAATATATGTAACTCTTGTTATAGAGCAGGTGCCAAAGAACTAGGGTTTTGGGAATCACCACTTCGTGCAAGACCTAGGGTTTCCAAACAATAAACTCCAAGATCAAACATAAAGAAAGAGGGATTTACCGCAGGGCTTGCGACGACTGCGAAGTGGCTTAAGACGGTTGCGACTGGGGCTTAAGACCGCTGCTTCACACCCACGCGAGAAAGAGCTACGAGACGGACGAAATGGGGGGGAGAAGGAAGGATGTGGGTTTACGAGAGAATCAAAGACGAGAAAAAGATGTAGGGAAGATCGAAGAAGAGAAGAAGATGAAGGGAAGATCGAATAAGAGAAGTCACGAAACAGGGGAAAAGAGGATGATCAAAGAGGAAGATACCGTTTTCGGGAGAAGGGGGAACAGGGGGAATGACCAGTTGGATGGAAAATTAGAAATAAATGAAAGATTGGATGCGGGCAACTACATACTTATCTCTTAAACTAAATACCTATCGTGCACTGATTAGTGGGCTGCATTTAAATTGGGTGCAGCCAGACCGTATCCCAGCTGCACCCTTATTACTGGCTTTAGTACTTTACTGTCGGTGTAATTGTTAAAAAGTAGAAAAGAAATTGGTTGTTGTTTATGAGCCTGAAAAAAAAAAGATAAAATAAAAGAAAAGTCCAAGAAGCCATACGGTTACTGGTTTGATAAGATCAAAAAATTTCATCCATCTACAAATATAAAAGCGCCAAGGTTTTTTTTTTTTTTAAGATTAACAAGAAAAAACATCTAACCAATTAGCATTAAAATGTTTCAAAAAAAGAAAAGTTTCAACAATTATAGCCTTAATTACTTGTTGGGGGCTGCTACAGTCTGGGTTAAATAATTTTTTTAATACATTTTTTAATTTTTTTAATATTTTAACATTTTTTTAAAAAAAGTTATAATATTATTAAATAATATTTCTTTAATCATTAGATCAAAAGAAAAAAAATAAATTTTTTTATCCACATTATAAGGATAACAAAATATCACTCATGAAATGGGTTGATTGTAAAATAGAATAACAAGATTATTGTAAACGAATCTTGGAGTTAGCACATTGAAAAAATGAAAGAAGAGCGATTAAATGTATAAGAATTGAAGATTTAAAATTTCAAGACTTGAAGATTAAGTACAAATGTATCTTAGTTGTATATTGGATTTTATTTATTGCGTTATTTTTTTGAGTGATATTTTATGAGCCTTCGAATCCTGTAAATCGTTTAATGCTGCATTAAGATGTAGTTGGCTTATTGGACAAGTTCTATTTTATGTTTTTAATTAGTTATTGTAAAAGATCATATTTGCTATGTAGTTGGCTTATGGGACAAGTTGTATTTATGTTTTGGATCTGTTGTTGTAAAAGACTATTTGCTATGTAGTCGCTTTTGTATCATTAATACTATATATCAACTATATAATAAAATTGTACATAAAAAAATATGAAAATTTTAATATGTTTAGGCTAAATGTATATAGTTATAGTGATTTGGTTACAATTATTAATTTTTTAGTATAAACTATATAATAGTATTGGTATTAGATTATTAGTAATTTAGGATTTGCCATATATTACCACTAGATTATTAGTTAATAGTGATTTAGTATAACTATATTGGTAAAAGGATAACTTTAGTATTAGACTATTAGTTATAGTGATTTACATAGTTATATACATATAACTATAAGACTAGTGTAGTAGTATTAGTATTACTATATTACTAAATTTATAATATTAGTATTACTATATTACTAAATCTATAGTATTAGTATTACCCT
The DNA here is from genome assembly GCA_036559045.1 of Platycarya longipes. NCBI lineage: Eukaryota > Viridiplantae > Streptophyta > Magnoliopsida > Fagales > Juglandaceae > Platycarya > Platycarya longipes. The sequence goes on along the minus strand of CM071794.1, from coordinate 32,444,540 downwards.
ATTACTAAATTTAATATTAGTAAAATATATTACTAATGTATTAGTATTACTCTATTACTAAATTTAATATTAGTAAACTTATATATTACTAATGTATTAGTGTTACTATATTACTAAATCTATAGTATTATTATATGTATTAGTCTTAGTATTAGTATTAGTATTACTATATTACTAAATTTAATATTAGTAAATTTATATATTACTAATGTATTAGTATTACTATATTACTAAATCTATAGTATTACTATATGTATTAGTATTAGTATTATTATATTACTAATGTATAGTATTAGTATTAGGATTACTATATTACTAATTCTATAGTATTATTATATATATTAGTATTAGTATTCTTATATTACTAATGTATAGTATTAGTATTAGGATTACTATATTACTAATTCTATAGTATTACTATATATATTAGTATTATTATTACCATATTACTAATCTATAGTATATTAGTAATACTATATTACTAATATATTAGTATTAGTATTACTATATCACTAATGTATTAGTATTAGTATTACTATATTACTAAATTTATAATATTAGTATTACTATATTATTAAATTTAATATTAGTATTACTATAAGACCAATGTATTAGTATTAGTATTACTATATTACTAAATTTATAGTATTACTATTACTGTATTACTAATATATTAGTATTAGTATTAGTATTACTATATTTATAATATTAGTATTACTATATTACTAAATTTAATATCAGTATTAGTATTGCTATATTACTAATGTGTAGTATTAATATTAGTATTACTATATTACTAAATTTATAATATTAGTATTATTATATTACTATATTACATAATCTAATATTAGTATTATTGTATTACTAATGTATTAGTATTAGCATTACTATGCTACCAAATTTTAATTTAGTAATATAGTACTTATCAAAAACTAGAATGTAGATAATTCAATAGGCCATAAATTTTGATAATGAATTAACTAAATTTGAGGAATTTTCTTTCTTTTTTGAAAAATAATATTTTTTTAAGCATTTTTTCAAAAAAAATTTGCTGAATCACTGCATTATTTAATTTCTTAGTCCTATAATAAAAGTTCAACTAGTTGACCCATTCGATCTGATTTTTTAACATGACGTGTTTATCTAATATAAAACCAACCTGCATTTGTAACTACAAAACTATCAATAATTCAATTCCCACCTGAAAATGAACATTTAAAAAAAAAACTCTTTCAAGATAGATGACAAATGAGTTTTTCATCAGGTGAGTGTGTACAACCAACAAATGTATATCCAACTAAAAATTTATCATTATAACCCAAAAATTGCATATTACTACAAAATGAACGATCTACCCAAATATCATACTTAAATACCATTACAGACTTAGGAAACAACAAATGTAACAAAAGTCGTTATTCATCAGCTGCTTAATAACTAATTATCTTATGAGTAGTCAAAATTTCATTATGCTCCATACGTGAAATTATATTGCGATATTGTAGGAAATTGCGTATTTCTACAAAATGAGAAAAATTTCAGTGACAAAAGCAAATGCTTAAATATAACACATGAGTAAGATAATATTAGTATTCATACAAATCCAATGGTGTTGACATAATGGACGGGTTTGGAGATATCGAGTATTGCATATTCCTTTTTATATATAAAAAAAATTAAGGGACACAATCAGACGAAACTAAATAGTTAAATATAACAACAATTTGTAAGATAGGATTAGTACTCATACATGTCAAATAACGTTGACATAGCAAGAGGGTATGGAGGTGTCAGATATTGCGTATTCTTACAGAATAACAAAAATTTAAGTGATCCAATAAGATAGAATCAAACATTTAAATATAACAACAATTTGTAAGATAAGATTAGTACTCCATATATATATCAAATGAGATTGACATAACAAGAGGATATAGAGGTATCGAATATCGCATATTCCTACAAATGATGAAAAATTTAAGTGATGAAATCAGACTAAATGAAACATATATATATATAACAAATTTTTGCAAGACAAAATTAGTATGCATACAAATCAAATGGTGTTGACATAGTGGATGGATCTGAAGGTAATGTAGTCGAACTCGGTTGGCCAATACCATTATATAATAAAAAAATTTCATCAAATTAGAAGTTTTACACAATGAATATTACGATACATTAGAAACATTATGATCTCTTGACATGTACCTAAGTGATGGACAATTCGTTCTAACATGCCATTATTGTTTGTAAATGTCGCATTGTTGCTTTTTTGTTGGCACATTTTTTCTTGGATTATTTTGACGAGATGTTTTATGCCTTCCTTTACCAACAATGGTCGGGGGATCTTACACTTGGAAGTTTGAAAGTAATTGGCTACGAACTGGATGTCCCTCTGTGTTACTGTCATCATCGTCATCATCACTCATCTCGAGAAGTTTTTGTCGCATACTTTCTACTCCCTTTAACACATGATCATATTTCCTAATAGATAGTGATGTCATCTCAGCAATATGGTAAAACTGTCTCATCGAACGATATTTCTTATCATATGCAGATGAGATTGTCTCATTCCGAGTGTGGATTGGATTGTTAGTAGTTTTGCAACTATAAATGGTGCTAATAAGTCTTTAGAATCACTCTAGCATTTAAGGTTTGGTTTGCTTATAAAGATAAAACCAAAACTCAAGAATTCATCTCAAATTCATTATTATACTTTTTCAAATTTTTATACAAAATTTATTAAAATTCAACTTTTTCAAATTTTAAAACACAATTTTCAAATCTCAAAACAAAACTAAAATTAAAAAAATATATTAAAAAAAATATTATTTTATTTTTAACTTTTATTTTATTTGATCTTATCTCATATATGAAAACAAATCAGGTGTGAGTCTCAAAATGCATGTTGGTTTCACATTTGTCTTTAAAGAAAAAAAAAAACTAAACACAAAAATTATAAAATTAAAATATAGTCTGAAACAAATTTTTTTATTTTTTTTTAATTTTAAAAAAGTTGAATTAATTTTTGTGTCTTGTTTCAAAATTTGTGATGTAATAATTTGATAATGATTATATTAAAAAGTTGAAAAATAATAATTGCTTAAATTTAAGTGATTTTAATTATTGAGATGAGATAGATTAGTTGGATTATGTCATGTAAGTCTTTCTTATAGGAGTAATAAATCAAAAACAAAAAAATAAACTGAAAAATTCAAAAATTTAAGATAATATTATTACAATTTATAATTATATATAAGATAATATTTTTACAATTTATAAAATAAAAATTTAGTCTTCCACATGGTAATTTAATTAATCATATCTTTGAACATAAAATATATATTACTAAAATTTTAGAATAAGAACCATAGTCTAGCGATAATTTAATGATAATACTTAAATTTATTATAACAAATATTAATATATTATTATTCTAATAACTATAACTAATATTAATACAAATATATATATATATATTAATAGTCAGGCTAATAGTTATACTTGTACTAATAGTATATATTTTCTGGCAGGAAAAGCATGGGCTACCTCGAGGAAGGGCGCGTGTTCTTGGGTGGTGGGATCCTCACACAGCTGCAATCTATTCTATCCCTATCCGGTGCTTGCAAGTCTATAAAACTTGAAAATAAATAAGTTACGTGGCGATTTATTATTGGCTTGGTGTAAACACTATTTTTTCTCCGATCCGGATGCCATGTTTTCCCTTAACTATTTTATCGGGATTGCTCTTACTCTTTAGAGTATTTTATTATTTAAAACTATTTTTAAAAAAATAGAAATTTATATATTTATTAAAAAAATTTTGAATTTGAATAAAATTGAATAAAGTTTTAATTTTATTATTCACAAAAAATATTTTTATTTTCTTCTCTCATTTTTATCTTTCTACTTTTAATTAAATATGATCAAAATTTTTAATAAATATTTAAATTTATATTTTTTAAAAGATAATTTTAAATAATTTAATAAAAATACTCTTTTGTATTTTGTTTTGCCGGGAGAGCGGCTGCCAGGCGATTTTTGTGATTTCAGCTCAAGATGTCGAAAATGTGTTCAAAACACGCTTACTCGCTACGAAGCCCAAACTAAAAAGATCCATTCCTATGGATTGATTTTCCTTTGAGGCCCAAAATCACACATTTACAATGAATTAAACTTATTACAATTCGGATAATAGATAATATAAGATAAGATAATTTTAAATAAAAAATAAAAAATAAATGAAATGTTATTAAATATTATTATTATTAAAAATTAAAAAAAAAATTATTTATTATATTTCATCTAAAAGTTTGAAATAATTGTAATAATGATATAAGATGAGATTACACATTTTCATTATTCAAATAAAACTAAAAAACAAACCGCATAATATTACTAATTAAAGGATCAAGATTTTCTATTCATTTTTGTTAAGGTCATAAAAAATCGGACAATAGGTCGGTGTGAGAGAAATAATTTTTTCCAACCCACTGGTGCGAGTTGGGCTTCATTTGAGGTCGTTTGGGGCTCCCGATGAGGTCCCGGCGTGACTATACGTACGTGATAACAGATAAAATAAAGAGAAATGGACACACAGTTTTACGTGGTTCGGCGAATGCCTACGTCCACGGGTGTTTGGGGATGAGAATCCACTATAATGGAAATTTTTACAGTCTCTCATAGCTCACTGTACAGAAAAATATAGATGAATATTCAGATAAATTTGCCGTGCTGCTTTTGGAGAAATCTGGGGAAGCCGAGGTTGAAGAAGAAGAGACCGCCCAAACTTCTATATATTCTCTCCCTGAAACTAACTTGAGCGTCGGAGCGGTCCCGGACCCCGATCTTCCTTGTTCTTGTTTTGCAGGTTCCGGTCGGTCGGGATTTGATGAACCAGACTGCAGAATACGTCCTTAACAGTGGCGCCATCTGTGGGATTCGAACCCACGACCACATGGTTAAAAGCCATGTGCTCTACCGACTGAGCTAAGACTAGCTTGGGCCCAACCGGCCATCTCGCCGGGAATAACTGGGTGGCTCGGCACCCTTACGCACGACCACTTTCGGGCCCAGCCCCGTTGCGACTTGGCTGGCCCACCGACGACTCCCCCTGGAGTCGCCGGCTCTGTCTGGATTCGCCGGAGGGTGGCCGGCCCGCCAAGAACCTCCAGGGCTGCCACCCACTATGCCCGGAATCCATCTGTTCAGGATAGTTGCGACTCGGGCTCAGCTCACCATCCCAGCTCGGAGCTTCCCTCTCGAAATTCCCTTACACAGGAACCATGAACGAACACCATCCCAGCTCGGAAACCTTCGGTCCAAGTCCTTCCAGGTCGAACACCAGCTCGAGATTCTTCAACTCGGAAAAGTCCCTCGGAATTACCCTCTCGGGATTCATCTCTCGAACCAGCCCAACCACTCGGATACGCCTCTCGGTTCTCCATCGCCACTCGGAAATACCATTCGGATACACCTATCGGATCTCCACCACCGCTCGGAAATACCTCTCGGGATAACAATCACCAGCTTGGATCTCCCACTGCCCAGTTCAGTGCTCGGGAAATACCTTTGAAAATACCTTCAATTCAGTGCTCGGGAAATGCCTTCGAAAATACCTTCAGTTCAGTACTCGAAAACACCTCTCGGTTCTCCACCACTTTGGAAGCGCCTCTCGGATTACGCACACCCAGCTCGGTCGGATTTTTCTCAGCCAGCTCGGATTTCTCAGCCTGCTCGGATTTTTCTCAGTCAGCCAGCTCGGATTTTTCAGCCAGCTCGGATTTTTCCCAGTTCGGATTTCTCTCAGCTCGGACCAGATTCCCTCATCTTGGAATTTCCTTCCTCACATTGCACTCCATCCGCTTTGAGCACAATTCAATGAACTCGAACTTTTCCGTGAGAGCTCGAGGACCTGTCTATCACAGACACCATCTCGGATTTCGACTCAAATTACCACCAGATAGGCTCACATGCCCCTCGCCTCATCCAGTCACATAACTTACTCACAACGCGCCCATTGTACCACACGGGACACGCCTCACGAACACACTCGATACCCTCCACGACGCTCATACCATAATGGAGCGTATGCACGACTCCACTTCACAGGCTCCAGCAGCTCAAGGATCCACCGAACTTCCTCCATTTCTCTTGGGACCTATCACGTGGCCCCATGCTCAGGACTCACGTCACTCATGCATAAGCGGGCCAAACACCTCACACACATCCAGGAACTCGCCTCACACGTGAACCCATAGGATCACACTCGACAGTTATTCATCTTGGAAAAACTACTAGTCTCTGTGCTCTTGGGACTTTCCTGGACCCATTTACATGGATCCATTCCTCAGGACATGGAATTTTTTACCCGCTCGGGACCAATTATGCCTTCCTCACAAGCACACCAATCTTAGAAAGTTATCAGGAACTATACTAAGCAGCTTGGGTTCTCATTTGTTTATAAACTCGGGGCTCACCTCGCTCATGGAAAACTTACAAGCTCAAAATACTCATGCTCTATAAGAGCTATCTTCCTCTCCCTTTTTGCAGGAATCAGCGACAACCACCCATGCCTCGACACTCGGAACACAACACTCGGGAGTCAATGCTTAGGATCTCACGGCTCCTCGCTCGAGAGTCGACGTTCAGAAATTCATCACTCGACATTCTAACGCTTCTCTCAAGCAAACTTCTATATATTCTCTCCCTGAAACTAACTTGAGCGTCGGAGCGGTCCTGGACCCCGATCTTCCTTGTTCTTATTTTGCAGGTTCCGGTCGGTCGGGATTTGATAAACCAGACTGCAGAATACGTCCTTAACAATTTTTTTTTATGACTTAGAGAGATAGACACAATTGGATCCTACAATATTTGATATTGGGGTCTACATTGTCAATACGATCGCAAGAAAGAAAAAAGAATAGGACCACAAGAAGCTTTTAATGCGAGAGAGTCAATACGATGCATATATTTTTCTTCAAATTTGCCATGCTTTATGGCGCGGGGACCGAATTAAGTAATTGTGAGTTTGGTTTTGGAGTAATGAAGATTTGTGCTCAGTGGCTTCTATTGGCTTGGATGGCTAATGTTTTTTAACATAATTTATTGTATTTTTCTATAGGAAAATGATATATACACAATACATTTCATAACAATATATTAAATAAAGGGTATTTTTATAAAGTGTTGTGTGTGTATAAAGTGTTTTATAGAAGTATTCCTCATTTAAAATATATTGTATAATTATGTTGTATGTGTATCACTTTCGTTTCTCCATATGGATTAGGGTCGTGTTAGTTAAGCTGAGTCGCTTGTATCCCAGACACTTATATATATATATATTATAAGCAAGCAAGTAGACTTAATTAAAAATAAAAAAGATGATACACGAGGAGGGGGTGAAGTTTCCCAACAAACTCTTCAGAACTATAATAACAATGCAAGAAAATAGAAAAAAAAAGGTTTTAGTGACTAATTTCTTGATTTTTACCCAAGTTCTAAAAAGAAGACACCGTCTTAAAAGATGAGAATAAGTTGTTCGTAAAAAAATTACAAACAATGCAATTATTGCTGGTCGCGGTGGAACTTTTGCTAAAAATAGAGAAAGTGGTGGGTGCATTATTGTTTATTATCTTGAGACGATTTTTAGAGAGATCCGCAGTCCCTTCTTCGAGATCACTGGTTAGAAAATGCGATAATATAGCGAAAAACACAATATTGGGTGGATTGAGTTATTGCGGAACACTCGCGTTCCAATGATAGCACGTGGCAGCCATACGTTGGCGAGATGGAGATGGGGTGACCCCGATTTGAAAGATCTCGGCGAGACAAAGTTGTTGGTACGACGTGTATAGCCGTCGGAGGTGTCGTTAAGCAGCGGTGTGTGAGGACCATGCGTAGCAACAAGCCACGCGTGAGCGCCATACATCGGTTTTTTTGGCTCGGCTTTGCACTATACTAATAGATCGGCAACTATAGGAATAAGATGGGTTGGTGGGACGCGTGTAGGCAGATGGTGGCTGGAGAGCAATAAATCTGACTAAAATCGAACCGGTGGAAGGAGGAAAAGAAAATTTCTACAACAAAATTGTATATACATTACAAGAAATGAAAGGAGGAGGAGAGGAGGGTAAGAATCACAGCTCCACCCTCCTCTCCAACAACTACACTCACTAAAATGGAAAAACTCTATATAGAAGGTGGAGACTCTCTCTCTAAAAACTTTTGGAATGTGCGAATTTTTAGAAAAGATTCTCGAATACTTATGCTTATTTTCTGGTAGTTTGGACTTAAAAGGTATGTGACCTCAACTTAGCTATCCATAAGGAGCAATGCTACTCATCATTCTACACTACACATTTTACGTATTGTAAAATTATTATTTTATTTTATTCTTGTTAAACTAATTGAGTTGTTTTTCTTATCATCTATATACTACATACTTTTATAGGAAAAATGAAGAAATAAAATTAAATAAATATAATGTGTGGTGTATAAAGATGATAAGTAGAATGATTTAATCCTAATTGTGTTCTCTCTGTTTGAATTTGAATTATGCCTCAATATCTAGTCTTATGTTTTTTCATATGTTTCAATTCTAAACTATAATAACAATGTAAGAAAATAGAAAAAAAAAAGGTTTTAGTGACTAATTTCTTGATTTTTACCCAATGTTAAGGTCATAAAAATCGGCCAACGGGTCGGGGTGAGAGAAAGAATTATTTCCAACCCGCTGGTGTGAGTTGGGCTTCCTTTGAGGTCGTTTGGGGCTTTCGGTGAGATCCCGGCGTGACTGTACTTACGTAATAACAGATGAAATAAGAGAGATGGACACACAATTTTACGTGGTTCGGCGAATGCCTACGTCCACTGGTATTTGGGGATGAGAATCTACTATAATGGAGATTTTTACAGTCTCTCATAACTCACTGTACAGGAAAAAATATAGATGAATATTTAGATAAATTCGCCGAGCTGCTTTTAGAGAAATCTGGGGAAGCTGAGGTTGAAGAAGAAGAGACCACCTAAATTGTTCCAGCCGGCCAAAGTCCTTTTCTTTCATTTGTTCGAGTCCTTCTTATAGCCAAGTAAAATATTTGGGCAGTCAGATATTTTACTTTAGCCGTATGTGCGTGTCACTTTCTTGCTTTGTTCCTATCCCTTTCTTTATTTTCCTGACAGCCCCCATCACCCCTGGTCAAATCTTGTCTACTTTTATACTGTTGAGGTGCTGTAGATATTTCTAATCCATTTCACCCAAGTTCTAAAAAGAAGACACCGTCTTAAAAGATGAGAATAAGTTGTTCGTAAAAAAATTGCAAACAATGCAATAATTGCTGGTCGCGGTGGAACTTTTGCTAAAAATAGAGAAAGTTGTGGGTGCATTATTGTTTGTTATCTTGAGACGATTTTTAGAGAAATCCGCAGTCCCTTCTTCGAGATCACTGGTTAGAAAATGCGATAATATAGCAAAAAACACAATATTGGGTGGATTAAGTTATTGTGGAACACTCGCATTCCAGTGATAGCACGTGGCAGCCATACGTTGGCGGGATGGAGATGGGGTGACCCCGATTTGAAAGATCTCGGTGAGACAAAGTTGTTGGTACGACGTGTATAGCCGTCGGAGGTGTTGTTAAGCAGCGGTGTGTAAGGACCATGCGTAGCAACAAGCCACGCGTGAGGGCCATACATCGGTTTTTTTGGCTCGGCTTTGCTCTATATTAATAGATTGGCAATTATAGGAATAGGATGGGTTGGTGGGACGCGTGTAAGCAGATGGCGGCTGGAGAGCAATAAATCTGACTAAAATCAAACCGGTGGAAGGAGGAAAAGAAAATTTCTACAACAAAATTGTATATACATTACAAGAAAGGAAAGGAGGAGGAGAGGAGGGTGAGAATCACAGCTCCACCCTCCTCTCCAGCAACTACACTCACTAAAATGGAAAAACTCTATATAGAAAATAGAGACCCTCTCTCTAAAAACTTTTGGAATGTGCGAATTTTTAGAAAAGATTCTCGGATACTTATGCTTATTTTCTAGTAGTTTGGACTTAAAAGGCTTGTGACCTCAACTTAGCTATCCATAAGGAGCAATGCTACTCATCATTCTACACTACACATTTTACGTATTGTAAAATTATTATTTTATTTTATTCTTGTTAAACTAATTGAGTTGTTTTTCTTATCATCCATATACTACATACTTTTATAGGAAAAATGAAGAAATAAAATTAAATAAATATAATGTGTGGTGTATAAAGATGATAAGTAGAATGATTTAATCCTAATTGTGTTCTCTCTGTTTAAATTTGAATTATGCCTTAATATCTAGTCTTATGTTTTTTCATACGTTTCAATTTTGAACTATAATAACAATGCAAGAAAATAGAAAAAAAAAGGTTTTAGTGACTAATTTCTTGATTTTTACCCGAGTTCTAAAAAGAAGACACCGTCTTAAAAGATGAGAATAAGTTGTTTGTAAAAAAATTGCAAACAATGCAATTATTGCTGGTCGCGATGGAACTTTTGCTAAAAATAGAGAAAGTGGTGGGTGCATTATTGTTTGTTATCTTGAGACGATTTTTAGAGAGATCCGCAGTCCCTTCTTCGAGATCACTGGTTAGAAAATGCGATAATATAGCGAAAAACACAATATTGGGTGGATTGAGTTATTGCGGAACACTCGCGTTCTAGTGATAGCACGTGGCAGCCATACGTTGGCGGGATGGAGATGGGTGATCCCGATTTGAAAGATCTCGGCGAGACAAAGTTGTTGGTACGATGTGTATAGCCGTCGGAGGTGTCGTTAAGCAGCGGTGTGTGAGGACCATGCGTAGCAACAAGCCACGCGTGAAGGCCATACATCGGTTTTTTTGGCTCGGCTTTGCTCTATTCTAATAGATCGGCAACTATAGGAATAGGATGGGTTGGTGGGACGCGTGTAGGCAGATGGTGGCTGAAGAGCAATAAATCTAACTAAAATCGAACCGGTGGAAGGAGGAAAAGAAAATTTCTACAACAAAATTGTATATACATTACAAGAAAGGAAAGGAGGAGGAGAGGAGGGTGAGAATCACAGCTCCACCTTTCTCTCCAGCAACTACACTCACTAAAATGGAAAAACTCTATATAGAAGGTGGAGACTCTCTCTCTAAAAACTCTTGGAATATGCGAATTTTTAGAAAAGATTCTCGGATACTTATGCTTATTTTATGGTAGTTTGGACTTCAAAGACTTGTGACCTCAACTTAGCTATCCATAAGGAGTAATGTTACTCATCATTCTACACTACACATTTTACGTATTTTAAAATTATTATTTTATTTTATTTTTGTTAAACTAATTGAGTTGTTTTTCTTATCATTCATATACTACATACTTTTATTGGAAAAATGAAGAAATATAATTAAATAAATATAATGTGTGGTGTATAAAGATGATAAGTAGAGTTATTTAATCCTAATTGTGTTCTCTCTGTTTGAATTTGAATTATGCCTCAATATCTAGTCTTATGTTTTTTCATACGTTTCAATTCTGAAAACTGGCATATAGCTTGTTCAGATCCTATTGGAACAGCTAGCGTACATAACTCAGGTATCTAAATCCTTGTTAACTGTTAAACATGAAGATTATCTACGGCCATGGGGAGAATATCAAGAGGACAATGATCACGTGTAGGTCCAAGAACAACTAGAAGTAAATCTCTCTCTCTCTCTCGTGTTGCTTAATTTTCAGCTACGACTTTGTGCCCTTTTATAGCAGGCCAAGAACAGTGAGATTGCCCTTCTCAGCAATATTAGTTTGATCATTTTGACTTCTGAGGTTTTCTAGATAATGCTGACGCTGCTCTAATATTATTATTGATTATAATCCTCAAATCAATAAAAATAATTGAGAGCAGCCACGTTTACAACACTCATTTTTATATAAATAGTAACATAAATAGTAAATATTATTATTCATATAAAAGTGACTCTTCCTAACAGTACTATTATTATTATTGTTATTATATTGTTGTTCATTATTGTTATTAATATTGTTGTTTATTAACAATAAATACTCTTGAGTCTCTTATGCTTTTTCGTTCCTTTTTTTCCCAGATATGTCGGAAGAGTTTAAGTCCTGATTTAGGTTAGAAGATCAGATAAATCGAGATGAGTATAATTTATTTTTTAATATTATTATTATTTTAAAATTTGAAATAATTAAATTAAAATTTAAAAAATGTGTATTAGAATTTGAAAAAATTATATTAGAATTTGTGTTTTATATGAAAATTTAAAAAAGTATAATGATGAAATTGAGATAAGTTGAAATGAGCTCGTCTCGTCTATGAATTCAAACTGGCCTAAGCCCAGATTTGAATTTTGTGATGAGATCAAATGGTTTTAGATAAAAGATGAAAATTGTATAAAATATAATTAGAATATTATTTTATAATATTATTATTTTGAGATTTAAAAAAAATTGATTTAAGATTTTAAAAAATTAAAATTTAAAAATTTAAAAAAATTATAATGATGAATTATTTTCGGAATATAAACGTTTTTGTTGGATATTCCTGGATATCCAAACGTTTTATGCCTTAACAAAACACCTTGGTCTGAAAGGAGATTTCGTTTTTGGCCACAGCAGTGAGACATGTATACAATACAATTATACAAAGGGTGAAGAAATCAAACCAATATTCTACTCCTTGATGCTTCCGTGCTATGATGCTATCCTCCATTCAGGCGATTTGGATGGTAAATATATTTGATATCATCTCATCTATTATTATTATAATTTTTTAAGTTTTCACAAAATATAATAAAAAATTCAATTTTTTTTAAATCATAAAACAATAATCATATTAAAAAATAATATTTTAACAATATTTTATTAAACTTTCAACTTTTATCTCAAATAATCTCATATCATCTCATCTCATCTCATCTCATCTCATCTTATTATCTAAAACGCACCTCAGTGAACTGAACATTCTGATCTTATGTTGTGATCTTCCTCTACTTCTTGTAGCTCGGTGAAAACTTGCCTCTTCTTCTCCCTCTGTATCTATCTCCACTTCCACCCACTAATGGGCAGGTATACGGTCCCTTGATTGATCTGGTGGAGATGCTCTGATTTTGGAATTATTATTAGGCTGATTATATTAATGATGAAGACCAATCAGAATGTCCCATCAAGACATCTGTCGGCAGTTGGGGTCTTAATTTGTTGGGTCCAATCTGCAAACAGAATCTGAGACATACTATTGGCCTATAAAAATGGAAGCATCAAAGTTGTTGCTGTCATACGTAGGCATGGTGTCTTAATTTGTATATACAAATGGTAGAACAGACAACTTGTTGCCGTCCAAAGATCAAACTAACCTGATTCTTATTAAATTCTTAGCAGAAAGGAGAATAATCCTGAAACTGATAAACTTCATAAGGTTTTGTCTTGTTTGTTCTGTTTTTCTGAGATACAGTAAGTAATTTATGCACAATATCATATGATGTCTCTATCAAGGAGAAGAAAACTAAGACATAATCATTTAAAATATAAATCTGAGATGCAGACTTCAAGATTGATTATGTATGACATACGTACGATGTTTAGAGGGAATCTCATTCAAGTCAAAGCTAGAGACAGTCTTTGGTTTTTTTGATACAATACTTAGTAAACTTCTTCTGGCCATGAGTGCATTTCAAATAACTACTTTAGAGTTTAAGCAGCCATGCTCAACATAATGGATATCTCTTTACTCACCTCCCAAGTTCTCTTCCTTCTAACTTTGTTCTTTTCCATCTCTGGTATCAAAGCTCAATCAAACTTTTCATGCTCTGCGGATTCACCCTCCTGTGAAACTTTTGTCGCATACTTTGCTCAGCCTCCCTATTATTTCAATCTGGGAAACGTATCTGATCTATTTGAGGTGAGCAGCTCATCCATTGCAAAAGCTAGTAACTTGGTGTCTGGAGTCAACGAGACAAAGTTATTTACTGGCCAACTCTTACTAGTACCTGTTACCTGTGGCTGCAATTCAAAACGTTATATTGCCAATATCACATACCAGATCAAGAAAGATGATAGCTACTACTTAGTCGCAGTCAATTCATTCGAGAATCTCAGCAACTGGAAAGATGTTCAAGGGCTGAACCCGAATCTGAACCCAAACCTCTTGCAGATAGGTGTGGATGTTATCTTTCCTTTGTATTGTAAGTGCCCCTCAGAAACCCAAAAGGGTATTTCATACATCATTACCTACATATAGCAACCCACCGATGATGTCTTGCAAGTAAGTGCTAAGTTTACTGCCTCACGGGAGGACATTGCAGCTGAAAATGGCCACCGGAACTTCAGCACTACAGTGAATCTTTCACAGTTGCCAAATCTCTCGCAAATTTACCCGATTGAGCAGTCTCGTGAAGGAAGTCATTCCAAACATCCATTGATCATCATCCTTATTGTAAGCTTGGTAGGTACTATGTTGATCTTTCTTTTGACTGCTTTGTTGGCCTATTCTCATCGTTCACGTCAGAGGAAGAAGGAAATGAAACGTCTTGGTTCCTCGCTGGAGACCAGCGTTCTGATTAAAATGAAGGAACAATCAAGAAGTGAAAACTTTGAGCCTAAGATCATGCAAGGTAAGCTACTTCCTGGAGTTTCTGGCTATCTCAGTAAGCCAATCATTTATGAGACTAAAGCAATTATCGAGGCAACGGCAAACTTTGATGAAAACTGTAGGATTGGAGGATCAGTTTACAGGGCGACTATCTGTTGGGATAGGCGGAAGCTCACAAATAATATGGAGACCAAGATTTAAGGTGGTTCGGCCAATTTAGCCTACGTCCACACACACAGAGAGGAGAATTTTGTATTAAACAACAAACCAACTATTTACAATGGTTTCCCTCAACTCTCACAGCCTCCAACGGACCTCACCTCAAGCTCTCTTCCTCATTACAATCTTACATGTATTTATAGGAGAAAGAAATAGTGTGAACGTGTAAATGACGGTGGAATTCCGGCGGCCTCCATTCTTGAATTTTCCGGCGGCGCCTACCTTCCAGCTGCTACTGACGGTGCCGTCTTCCAGAAGCCTCCAGCTTCTTCATCACGTTGCGTGTTGATTTCCAACAATCTCCCCCTCAACACCAAACGGAGGATATCCTGGCACATTTTAGTTCAAGGTACTTAACCTGGCTATGTTTCTACATAGCTCAAGTTTTTCGTATGTGACTACCTTTGTTAGCATATCCGCTGGATTCTCCTTTGTATGGATCTTTACAAGCTTCAACAGCTGTTGCTCCATTACTTCACGTATCCAATGATACCGAATATCGATGTGCTTTGTTCGGGAGTGGTACATCGAGTTTTTACTCAGATCAAGAGCACTTTGACTATCACAATAGATTCTGTACTCTTTTTGACTAACTCCCATTTCTTGGAGGAACCGCTTTAGCCACAACATTTCTTTTCCTGCTTCTATCATAGCAATATACTCTGCTTCTGTTGTAGATAAAGCCACACATTTCTGCAGTTTGGACTGCCATGATACAGCTCCACCTGCAAATGTGTAAATATATCCTGATGTAGATTTTCTTCCATCAAGATCACCTGCCATATCAGCATCTGTATAGCCATCCAAGACTGGGTTAGCTCCCCCGTAGCACAAGCACAACTTTGATGTACCTTTAAGGTACCTGAGAATCCACTGTACTGCTTTCCAGTGTTCTTTCCCTGGATTTGAAAGAAAACGGCTCACAACTCCAACAGCGTGAGCGATGTCAGGTCTGGTACAAACCATAGCGTACATTAAACTTCCTACTGCTGAGGAGTACGGTACTGTAGCCATTTCTTGAATCTTTTTCGGTGATGAGGGACATGAGCTTTTGCTCAATTTGAAGTGATTAGCCAGTGGAGTACTGACTGGCTTTGCTTTCTCCATGTTGAACCTTTTTAGTATTTGTTCAACATACTTTTCCTGTGACAGCCATAGCTTATTTTTCTTCCTGTCACGAGTGATCCTCATGCCCAAAATCTGCTGGGCAGATCCTAAGTCTTTCATCTCAAAGACTTTGGAGAGATCCGTCTTTAACTTCCTGATAATGGATGGATCTTTTCCAATAATCAGCATGTCGTCAACATAGAGCAGTAACATCACGAAGTCACCTTCTGAAAATCTCCGGATGTAAACGCACTGATCTGTAGCAGTTTTCTTGTAGTCATGGCTCATCATGAATGAGTCAAACTTCTTATACCACTGTCTGGGAGCCTGCTTCAAACCGTAAAGGCTCTTTTCCAACTTGCAGACCAAATGTTCCTTTCCAGGAACTTGGAAGCCTTCTGGCTGCTCCATGTAAATCTCCTCATCAAGATTGCCGTGAAGAAATGCTGTCTTCACATCCATCTGTTCAAGCTCCAAGTCAAGACTTGCCACCAATCCGAGTACCACTCGAATTGAAGTCATCTTCACAACAGGTGAAAATACCTCATCAAAGTCGATTCCTTTCTTCTGCTGGAATCCTTTGACGACCAAACGAGCTTTGTGCTTCACCTGCTTGCCATCGTTTTTCAGCTTGAACACCCATTTGTTTCTCAGTGCTCTTTTATCGTTTGGAAGTTCCATCAGCTCATAAGTCTGATTCTTCTGTAACGAGTTCATCTCATCCTGCATAGCCTGCATCCATTTGTCGCTATCTGGATGAGATATTGCCTCCGGGAAGTTTTCTGGCTCCCCCTCATCTGTAAGAAGAATATAATCTGATTCCGGATATCTTCGAGACGGAATCAACAATCGCCCTCTAGAGGATCTGTCCTCCTGAGGTTGATCACCTGACAACTGTGGAAACTCTGCAGTTTCTGATGGAGAGGGCAACTGCTCCCCCTGCTCAGTACTGGTTTCTCCATTGTCAGTATCCTCTTCTTCTTCTGGGGAAACTTCCTGTCTATCTTCAGTGTTTGAGACAGACTGAAGTGGTAGTGAACTCGGAGCTAGTTCTAGAGCACTTGGAGTTGTTTGTTCTGATCCAAACATCTGGTCTTCATGGAACACTACGTCCCTGCTTCTGATGACCTTCTTTACTTTTGGATCCCATAATCTGTATCCAAATTCTTCATCTCCATAGCCGATGAAAAAACACAGAGTAGACTTTTCATCAAGTTTCTGTCTTTTCTCCTTGGATACATGTGCAAATGCTTTGCACCCAAATACTCTTAGATGAGAGTATGAAATCTTGCGGCCTGACCACACCATCTCTGGGATTTCAAACTGCAGTGGAACTGACGGTGTTCTGTTGATCAGGTAACAGGCTGTTTTTACTGCTTCACCCCAGAATGGCTTAGGCAACTTTGCCATACTCAGCATGCATCTGGTTCGCTCCACAATGGTCCGGTTTATGCGTTCTGCTACACCATTGTGTTGTGGGGTGTAGGGGACAGACTTCTCGTGTCTGATGCCATGTCTGGAACAATATTCTCTGAACTCTCGAGAAGTGTATTCACCTCCATTGTCTGTCCGGAGGCATTTCAGCTTCTTGCTTGTTTCTCTTTCTACCATGGCATGGAAGTTTTTGAATTGCTCAAAAACTTGATCTTTCCCTTTTAGGAAATATACCCACACCTTTCGTGAAGCATCATCAATAAAAGTAACAAAATATTTGTTACCTTTAAGTGATTCAACTTCAAAAGGACCGCAAACATCAGAGTGTACCAAGCTTAATAACTCTGATCTTTTTCCAGCAGATGTCTGGAATGAAACTCTATGCTGTTTACCAAATAAACAGTATTCACAAGGGTTGAGAGCAATACCTTTATCTACTGTGATCAATGCTTTCTTTGCAAGCATAAACACCCCTTTTTCTCCCATGTGGCCAAGTCTCCGATGCCACAAGTTTGGCGATGTATCATCTTCAGCTACATTCAGACTGTTTGCGCATATCTTAGCACTTGATTTGTACAAAGTGCCACAGATATGTCCCCGTGCAACAACCATTGCTCCTTTCTTCAATTTCCAGGCATTGTTGCTGAAGATGCTCTCGTAACCCTGTTGATCAAGGGTTCTTATAGAAATTAGGTTGAGTCGAAGATCGGGTACGTGCCGAACGTCATTTAGCACCATAGTACAGCCAACACTGGTTTTTATTTTGACATCTCCAATGCCCACGATCTTTGAGAAACTTGAATTTCCCATCCTGACTGTACCGAAGTCTCCTGCCTTGTAAGTACTGAAGAAATCCTTACAAGGAGTGGCATGATAAGATGCTGCTGTATCTATTACCCACTCGGTCTCCTCGCTTGAAACGTGCAAGCAAGATTCTTCACCGGCGGAAAGGAGTACACAATCTCCAGAAAGCGTCACTGCAGCTTCGCCTTCTTCGTGCTTTGACTGATTGCTTGGCTGATTCTGCTCCTTCTGCAGCTTTCGGCATTCCCTTTTAAAGTGGCCTTCAATACCACAATAAAAGCATTTTCCCTTCTTTCGCTGTTTACCGCGACTTTGGGATCTCCCTTTGCTTTGACTCCTGTTCCTTTCTCGACTTCTACCTCTACTATTTCTTTGATGCCTTCCTTCTGTTACAAAGGCATCTGTCTCGTCTCCTCCAATCTCCTTTCGTCTAGCCTCTTCATTAAACAAGGCGTCTATCACCATTGACATGGCGAGCTTTCCATCTGGAGCTGAATTACTGAGTGAGACCACTAGTGTTTCCCAGCTATCTGGTAGGGAACTGAGAAGTAGTAGAGCCTGCTCTTCATCTCCGAGCTTAAAGTCTACGGATGCAAGCTGATTTACAAGATTCTGAAACTCGTTGGTGTGTGCGGCCACTGAGATGCCGCTTTTGAGTTTCAAGTTGACAAGGCGTCTCATTAGTAATGCCTTGTTCCGAGCAGTTTTTGCCTGGTACATGTTTTCCAGCTTTTTCCACAGCTGATAGGCATCCGTTTCCTGTGTAACATGATGAAACACACTATGATCAATCCACTGCCGGATCTGACCAATAGTTTTCTTATTCATCTTATGCCAGTCTTTTTCCGCTACATCATCTGGCTTTACGCTTTTCTCTTCAATTGGATCGAAGAGATCTTTACAATTCAGGAGATCTTCCATTCGAGGTCTCCATAGTGCGTAATTTGTAGATGTTAGTTTGATCATTGCACCTGCTCCCGAATCCTCCATCAGTTCGGCTTTAATCTTTGATTCGATTGACCCTTTTCTCAACGTTCGGAGTTGAATCTCAACAAACGGAGCTCACCGTTGCGTCCAGAACGGTGGAAAACCTTGGAAACGACTCTTGTCTCGTTCCAAAACGATCAAAATTGCGCCGAAAACCTGAAAAATAAGAAAAACAGAATATTCCTTCTGAAACGGAATATTCCCTGACGTCGCCGGAATATTCCTTCGTCTGCCGGAATATTCCCCTCCGACTACCGGAATATTCCATATTGTACCGGAATATTCGCTTACCGGAACAGTGTAATCGGTCACCGGAAATTTCCCACGGTTGCCGGAATATACTCGTCGGTGACGGAATATTCTTGACGGTGACGGAAGATTCCGCCGGAATATTCTTTCTCCGGTGGGGTACTGTAGCGGGTCGGGAAACGGGTCGGGCGATGGGTCCGGGTCGAATCGCTCGGATCCGGGTCGGAGGTCTTCTTCAACCTCTGTCTGGCGCGTGCAGCGCGTGCCGCGAGTGGCCGGCGCGTGATTGGACGTCCTCGGCGCGTGTGGAGCGTACGGCTTCGTCCGGTGTCCGTTTGAGACGAAATTTTCACCAGAATTTTCGTCTTGACCTGAGGAATCTGATGGTATCCTCCAAACTTGATTTCGATCAAGTTTCAAAATGGGCCTCTCACGAAAATTCACATATCCGGCCTCCTACCGGCTCTGATACCACTTGTTGGGATAGGCGGAAGCTCACAAATAATATGGAGACCAAGATTTAAGGTGGTTCGGCCAATTTAGCCTACGTCCACACACACAGAGAGGAGAATTTTGTATTAAACAACAAACCAACTATTTACAATGGTTTCCCTCAACTCTCACAGCCTCCAACGGACCTCACCTCAAGCTCTCTTCCTCATTACAATCTTACATGTATTTATAGGAGAAAGAAATAGTGTGAACGTGTAAATGACGGTGGAATTCCGGCGGCCTCCATTCTTGAATTTTCCGGCGGCGCCTACCTTCCAGCTGCTACTGACGGTGCCGTCTTCCAGAAGCCTCCAGCTTCTTCATCACGTTGCGTGTTGATTTCCAACACTATCAATGGCCAGGTCTTAGCAGTAAAGAAAACCAAGGAAGATGTCACAGAGGAACTAAAAATTCTGCAGAAAGTAAATCATGCGAATCTTGTGAGGTTAATGGGAATCTCCTCTGACACTGATGGGAATCGCTTCTTGGTCTATGAATATGCTGAAAATGGATCACTTGATAAGTGGCTGCACTCGAAGTCTTCAAGCTGTTCAGTCATCCTCACATGGAGTCAGAGGCTAAACATTGCACTAGATGTAGCCAATGGCCTGCAATACATGCACGAACACACTCAACCCACCATTGTTCACAGAGATATTCGAGCAACTAATATACTTTTGAACTCCGGGTTTAAGGCGATGATTGCAAAACTCTCACTGGCTAGATCTGCAACGAACTCTGCGATAACAAAAGTGGATGTCTTTGGTTTTGGAGCCGTTCTACTAGAGTTGCTTTCAGGAAAGAGAGCCATGGAAACAAAGAAAAATGGGGAGGTTGCTCTGTTGTGGAAGGACATAAGGTGGATATTGGAAGTGGAAGAAACTAGAGAGGAGAGGTTAAGAGGTTGGATAGATCCAAACTTGGAGAGCTTCTATCCGATCGATGGTGCTATCAGCTTGGCAGCTTTGGCGAGGGCGTGCACACTGGATAAATCCATGGAAAGGCCAAGCATGGGAGAAGTCGTCTTCAACCTGTCTGTTCTTACTCAGTCGTCTTCTGAAACTTCAGAAAGATCATGGACTTCAGGAGTAGAAGGAGAGGAAGCAATCCATGTTATAATTCCAGTCACCGCTCACTAATTTAGCTCTTTTTGTATTTTTCATGTACTAAATACCCATGTGAATCTCCATTTAATAATTCAAATAGTTGAATCAGAGTTTATGAATGCATTTAGCAATTCAGATGATAACAGAAACAGAGGTTGACAATCCCGATTTCATAGGCAATGCCAAGTAGGAAACCTTCTAGCAGTATATGTCATTTTTTCACTATACCCTTCCTGTGTACACATGATTTAAATTAAGATAAACTCAAATTCCATCCCAAACATGAAAAACCTTCATCGCCTCCCCTTCCCATAAATTGGAGTAAATGGAGAGAATTGGGTGATGGCTGGTGGCAGATTATGACTGGCAGCTTGAAGGTTAAGTAACAATGGTGTTTAAGATTAGTTGACAACTGAAATAGGTTTGGTTCTCTTACTCTAACCATTTAACACTAGCTGAATTTCTTCTTTGTAATTGATCCAAATCTTCCACATCAGTAAGTCACTTAAGGCCGACCTGAAAGAAATTTTGCTGTTTTTTTTTTTTTTTTATAAGTAAGAGGTAAATTTCATTAATGACAGTGAAAAAGGCAACGCCTAAATATATAGGAAGTATACAAAAGAGCACATAAATACAAACTAAGAGTTGAAAGTTAAAGAAAAGAAATCATGTACATTATTCTCATTTAATACGATAGTTGAAAGCCACAACAATAAAATACGCATAAAAAAAATCATGTAACTCGCCTAATTACGCTCCTTATTTTCAAAGCAACGTTCGTTTCTTTTCGCCTAAAGACACCACATTATGCAGAACGAAATTTTGCTGTAGCGACAGTTTAAATGCTTATGAAACACACCTTTGCAAATCTAACACCAAACAGGCACACCGTAAAGGCATCACATTCCCAAACAACCCCTCCAACCCAAGAGAAAAGTAAATATATGATTTATTTTCCTCAAGAGGGACAATGAAACAGTTTTAAGGGTGTCAACTGGGACAATGAAACAGTTTTAAGGGTGTCAACTATTTGCGTATGTAGCGAGTTCGATTGTTTGTACTTACCCATTAAAAACAGTTTGATTGCTCCCTTTTTTAGGTGAAGTTATCTCACTTTTTGTAACAGCAACGTACAATATATATATATATTTTTTTGCAGTAAGTAATTTTATTAAACACAAATGTATAGGTGAAGCTTATGTACAGAAGAAGTATACAACAGAAAATATCTAAATACATTCTATGAAACAGAAAGCAACACCAGAAAATCATGAACGGAAATAATGTACAAATTACACTAAAAATTCCCTTCGCTACTTTTCATACAGAGCGAATAACCTGATCAACTTTATCCAATCTGCTACATTTGTACATAAATGAACACACGACACTAGACAGTCCTCCACTTTACCCTCTAGAGAGGAAGCTCAATCATTCTTAAGAAAAAGCTACATCAAAGAGGAACCCTATAGGATGCATCCACCATTTTTAAAATGAATAAGTTACCTTTATTCCCTCTTGATATTCTGCAAATAGGAGATTAGAATTCAGCAGAAGTACAGGACTGGGCAAAAAGGCTGAAATTTGTTAACAGTAAAACCATTAAGAATCCAGTAGATTAATTATTAAAAGATTGATTATGGGATTATGTTGGCATTACCATCAACGTAAGTGTGGCAATAGTTGAACCATGTTCGATCTTATTGCCTTATGTATGCATTTTTCCTCTATTGTTTGAGTGGCCTACTTTGCTAGTTCAAAACTCCAGCACATCAGTATCAGCTTCCACTATTGTAACGAATTGGTACCAAAGCATACGGTTTGATCATTCTATAGTTTGAGAGAAGATGATGTTTGTTACATGTTTGCAATGGGTTCGATAAGGTTACAAGCAAGTTTGGCTTTAGTTTTGGAAATGATATTTATTTTGTTTGGATTTATCATGATAAAGAAAAAATTTCTTGATGGAATTTTAGTTGAGGTGAACATTTGCTGTGAATTACCTCAAATTCCTATCTTTACTAGGTTCGTTATTAAAAGTTGAAAGATGCATGCTTGGAAGAGTTAGATTAGATGTAAGATTTGGGTGTAATGAGATTTTTGTTGATTCAAGAATTTGTGAGGTCCGTGAAGGATATTTGTGCAAGTTAGTCACATACATATGGTTTGTTTGAAACCACTTAAAAATGAAGCTCTTCTTTGATTATTAATATTCTTTTATTAGTAATTCTAGTTGGTAGATCTGAAGAAAAGGACAGCCTTAAAAATTGAGCCAAATCCAAAGAGCCAGAATATGATATCTTTATCACATTGTTTAGCATGCAAATATTTATACCAATATTCATTAGGGAGAAAAAGGATATGGTGTGGCATTGAACAGTGGAAACAAAGGTTTCACATCTCTTACCGTAACTCTTCATCCAAGTAAGTTATTTCCAACTGACCACGACCACTCCCTGGTGACTTAATAGGTATCTGGGAAACATTATAAGTCATTAGTTAGAGGAAAAGAAAGTAAATCCTTACATACAGAAAGATATTACACACCAGACCAGCGATTCTGAAGAAGTCAAATTTAACCGCCACTCTTCTTGAGCTTAAAGGGACTAAATTAGCTGTGACCTGCACAAATATCAACCGATTGACATTATGTAGCTTTACAGCATGATGAAATTCATTATACACATGAGACTAAATGGAATAAAAGGTCAAGTTAGAGACCAAAGAGCAGCAAGAGAATTGCCCAAAACTCAAAACTGTATGGCACACCCCAATATAAACAACATAAAGTTGGATTTGAGAACTTAGGACACCAGATCACCTCTGCTTCTCAACACTCTATTCCCTCCATGAAAATCTACAATGTTGAAAAGTCTAAAAAATGTTTTGGACAAGAGTATTATTCAGTAAATCGTGTGGAATAGGATAGGACATCCTGTCAATCCTTATAAATTTGAGCAATGTCAAATAGAAAACTGTTTGGACACGCAGCAGAAATGGGAGCTATATGGTCACGAGTGATTATCAATCCCTTTAGCCGTGAGCCACCCCAATTAAAACAACAATGCAGTCCTTAAAAGGTATCATTTTCTTTTTCCTAACCTCAAAAAGCCTGGATGCTATCTGGAATATTGAGATGGTGACATTACTTGAGGCTTTCCTTCTAAAAGTTTGATACAGAGACACACAATGAAAAGAGGGTATGCAGATCCAATCAGCAAAGTGTTTGTTAGAGAGCCAGAAACAACTGAGCATTCGTAGCTTTGTCCCCATGGACATATAGAATTGTCATTAAGGTTTCAAGCATTGTTTGTAGCTTCTACAAAAGTTTTGAGTGTTGAAGTAGTCCTTGACAGATGTTGAATGCATGCTCTCACAGCTCACAATCATATGCTGAACAACATGAGATGGGCACAACCCAAAAGTTTTCAAACCTAGATGTCTACTTTATGGAAAATCTTTTCTCTCCTTCAGGACACCAGAGCTACCGCATCCCAGTTTGTTCTATATTGCATTGTAAGGAAGCTTGTCTGAAGTTAGGCAAGCTCATATAGTTGTCTCAAAAGCAAAGCAAGGCACCTTCCAATTCTGATTCAGTTTCTAGCCTTGTTTCCAGGGCCCCATGGTAGTTTGGGGTTCATGTCTTGTTACATCTTTTGTTATTTGTATCTTCATTCAGAACTTAAGCAAATTGGAAGCCATTGAAAGGCCATGAACTATAGTCCTTATCAAATGTATCACTTATAACTTCCACAAGCAGGTGAGTATTCACAAGCATTGCTTAACTAATGGTCAAAAACTGAAAGAAATAGCAATATTTTTACATTCAATCCATGGAAAGAATATGTTAAATAAGAAGAAATACCTGATTAAAGAATGGCCAAGTTTCCATATTTTGAGACCTAAGAGTATCCACGTTGATTGCCTGGTAGATTTTTCCATTTGGCCGTAAAAGTTTTGGTCTCTGCCATGTGAGCAATCAGTTATAGTCCTATCATAATTAATGATATATAAGAACAAATTTTTTTCAAGAAAAAGGAAAAAGAAAACAAAATACAAGTATAGAACAAGAAAGAAATAGCATTTGCTCCATTACACTTGCATGGGAATGCATGTATACACGTACATTTGCTCTTACTACAGAGAACAGGAGGATTAAAACCAAGGCTTCAAAAATCAGAATGGAATTTAGAATCGAGTTGGGAGTCGGGACTGATTCATTGAATTGAACAATTTGTGACAAATTTGTATTAGGTATCTTAGCGTTAATTAAAATAATTAAAAATATGTACATTGAAATTCAAGCATTTCAAATTGTGTCTAAATTGAGTTTAAATTATGAATTCACTGACCAACTTTAATAAGAATATGATGTGAATCTGTATAGCTTGAGTAAGAATGCAACAAACTCAAAAGTTCTTAATTTGGCAGATATTCGTGTCTCTTGATTGTTCTGTTTGGGTTTTTTGACTAGTTGTTTTGTGGATATTTGGCTGTTTTTTTAGGTGTATTTGTTTGTTTTGGGAGAGTTATTTTAGTTATTATTTTTTTTTTTTGTGATGTTTTTCTTGTTAACAGTATTCCTCTGCCAAAAGTAAGGGTGGTTTTCAATAAATTTGGAGAGAGACCACTCTGACACGTGGTCGCCGACTCTTTGCCAAAAAAAAGGAAGATAAATACCCTTAAGTTATAAAGTTGGTGTAAAGGGAGTATATTCTGTCAAAATCATAAATTTAATATCAAACACTCATTTCTCTTCAACCAAATGAAGTAAGAATTCTAATTTTATTTTTAACTTCTCTACATTCTCACCAAATACATGGATAAAAAAGTTAACACATGTTAGGCGACATATTTTCAGCCGATTAAACCAGTTCTTTGTGCGACTAAAGAAATACACAAAACTCAGGCTGGTCTCTGACCCATCTTTGTGTTGCAAGTATGCACGAAGTTGAATTAGAAAGGTTAAGCTTTCCATACAAAGGACAAGTTTCAAACAATTGAAAGGACCATTGACAAAGTATCACCTGAGTTTGCAAAACGGACGAGGTTGTATATATGAGTTCCCATTTTCCATTGAGCAGATTGGACTTGAGAGGCTCCTTTATTTCATTCACGTCCTCGAGTTTACGAGCAATCTGGTCAAGAAAAAAAACCCACAAATATGACACAAGAAAATCTTTAAATATTACATCAAATGTTAGCTGATAGTATAAATAACTTAAAAGATTCTGTCTTTCTCCATTTTCGATTAGCAAATGTTCCATTTTTAGTGATTTCCTTGAGAAAAAAATGGGTTGTGCACTACTACAATAAACAGGTACCCAGAGGAGAAGAATTTCCATTTCTCGTAGTCGTACCATAAAAGTGCAGGCATGAAAACAAAGAAAAACTTAACAAGGGGTGCACCGTCTCACCTGTTCTACACGCTGTTGGTCTTCCGAAGTAGCCTCAGCCCCTCTATCAAGAGGCCCTATTGTTGCGTAAAGCTCCTCCTTGAGGCTCTTAGCATCCCTACCGTTTTTCAAAAAGCCAGGAAAGAAGGAAACTCTAGTCCTCCATATGCCAGAATATTCAGCAGTGTCAAGAAGCTTGCTGGGGCTTACTATGACGTGGGTGCTGGCGGTATTTGGTATTGGAAATGAAAGTGGGGATTTTTCATTAAAAATAACGGGTGCAGGTGAGAAGCAAGAGAATGTTTGCCGGGTCGCAGTTTATTCGGCAGGGTAAAGAAAATGAAGGAGCGAGAGCCATGGAAGATAAGGCAGGATTTTTGTCCGTGTTGGCTTTTCAGTTTTCAGCCTTTTGAAGGGAAGCGCTTGATCGAGCAGCTGCCGCTACCAGACTAGATATTTTTTGTACAACCGAGCATTTATCTCGTGCATAATTTTATTTATAATATTAAAATAAAATTTGAAATTTTTATTTTTTAATAATTAATAAAAATAATGCTACTCTCAAATCGTATTATTCATTCATAATAGTTTCATGGATACTGTCCTTCTAAGATTTTGTTTACTTTTTAAAATTATCTCATCTTAAATTTATTATTATATATATTTTAAATTTTTATATAAAATAATTTAAATAATTTAATTTTTTTTTATTTTAAACTTTTTTTTATTTTAAGATAAAATTAATATTAAAAATATATATTATAATATTATTTTATTCTTTTTTAACTTTTATCTTATATTATTTTATCTATTAAAACAAATTAGATTAAGGTCTTGTTTGGATTCGAAGATGAGATGAGTTGTGATGAGTTTAGTTTATTATTTAATATTATTATTATTTTAGAATTTGAAAAATGTATATTAAAATTTTAAAAAATATATATTGGAATTTGTATTTTACATAAAATTATGAAAAAGTATAATAATAAATTTGAAATGAGTTAAAATGAGTTGAACTCACACGCAAATATAAACGGAACCTTAAATTAAGTTATCTCGAAATAGAGATTTTGAGACGAAATATAATTAAGACAGTCATTTAGTCATTGGTTATATATAAATTATCAGATAATGAGAAGATTCAAAGAAAGAAAATGAGAAAAAATTTGTTGAATTAATAATAATTGTACAAATAAAATTATAAATATAAATAAAATTTTCTTAATATAAATAAGAAGTGATAATTGTACACACACAAAAAAAATTATTATTATTATTTGATATTAAAAAATAAATAACTTTTTGTTATTTTTCAATCATCACATCCATTATCAACTAGGAGCAATTGTACAGAGCGACCATGATAAGTATGCCATGATAAAACCAGTAACGCCGCCTAACACACCACCGATTTGTCTCTTCGCAGAGCTTTTAGAAAAAAGGAAGTCCGACTTTCCATCACAAACACGTACTCGTTTTCTTTTTACTTTTCTCTCTCTTTTCCCGTCCACCTTCTTTTTATTCGAAGCTCTCCTTCTTGCTTCAAGACGAGTAGATTATGTGCTCCAAGTTTAGTTCTTGACAAATTAAATTAGAGAAACAAAAAATGCTGTCAAAGTCCCCAGTAACCCGGCTAAAACAACCTCCTGTTGCGCCCAATTCTTTGTTACTTCGCCATAACAGGGACTTTTACAAGTTTGGGTATTCTGCAAAGAATTTTTCAGAGCATCAACACCGGTTCAAGCTTGTGGGGCAGTCTTTGGGAGATAAATGGAAGCTGAATGACATAAATGCTAGTGAGTCTTTTTTCCGTACAAATTTTGGCTTAACTGCAGTGCATATTTATATGCATCAACTTTAGGAAATACGTATCTATTTGTATTATGTATTTTGCATGGAGCGTATAAGATATCTGATAGGACTGTAATGGAGGGTTAAGACTGTATTTGATTCTGGATTTGTGTGGAGGGTTAAGACTGTATTTGATTCTGGATTTGTGGGGAGATGTAGCATGAAAAGTATCACTTTGGGGCTAAAATATGTCCTGAACTTCAAGGAACAATGGAGATGTTCAACCTTTGAGAGAGTGACAATCACTTATTATCTAGTTGGCTGCTTCTTAATTTGGTCACTGGAGATATTCACATTAATAAGATGGCTTAAGCTCCTCCTTGAAATGAAGTTTTAAAGAGCAGCTCTCGTTCTGGGTCCAATGAGAAATTTTCCCCTTTGTAACATCTACTTATCTTGGATGCTTGGATATTAGAGGGACATGGTCCCGTTCTCTTCTGTTCTTGTTGCCTGACTTTCTCTGGAACAGATCTTACTTTTTATTATCACTGCGTAATCAATCCTTTCTTATACAACTTTTCGTCTGTAATTAAAATTTAAAGAAGGGAAAAAACGTGATTACATTAGGTCATGGTTGTTCTCAATTTCAGCATATATGGACAATTAACCATCCTGATGCTAAGGGATTACTTTTCCATGCTGACCAGCAATTTAAGTCTAACTTGTATGAATCTTATTTCTCCCACTTCTGGTTTTTCTTGGGATGATCACTTTGTACATCATTTTTTTTTTTCCATTGTTATGTTGTAAAGTTTCCCCACAATGAGTGTCATCACCTCCATTCACAAGCTTCTAAACTGATAAATTCTTGAGGAACACTTTTTTTTTTTAATAATTTCCGGTTTAAATTATTTGGTTGTATTTTCCCTCTCTCTCTCTCTCTCTCACACACACACACACACGCACACACAAACACATTTGAAAACTGTGTATCCATCCACTGCCGAGCTTGGAGTTATTGGTCTCCCTGGCCATCTTGTTTCTTTCAATCTGGCACGCGTCCGTCCGTCCATTATACATGGGTGGAAGAAGTAGTAGAGAATGTGTATATAACATGTAATGAAGCAACTAATTGGATTTGAGATATGGAAATGTACCACGACCTGCTCATCTGAGATAAGTTAGATATGTGTTGAAGTAGAATTATGAATGTGCTTTATATTTGGTTTTTGGTAGTCACTTTATAAGGAAAGTTTTATTATATATCTAATAATGGTATTACATTTCAAACTGCATTCAGTTCTGGAATTTATACAACTCTTTATTTTTTGTTAGATACGATGCAAGAAAGATTGAACTTGTGGCTATCAAAGACCCAAAACTTTTTTAATGAAATGGCTTCTCCACTTGCAAAAACTGGTCAAAGTAGAAAGCTTGATCATGGAAATACTTTTGATGCTGAAGATATGGAGGACATATTTATGGCCGAACAGACTCTTCAAAGCAGAACACCAAATGGGATACTCTCTTTAGCTGCTATTGTATCTATTGAGCAATTTAGCAGGTGAATATTTTAATTTTAAATTTCTTAGATTAACATCTCTTGTGTGGTTCTTTTTTAAATTAACATATTAGAATTTTTTTTAAAAATTTACTTTTAATTTTTATGAGATTTGGAAATTAAATAGTTTGATAAGTAGAGATTTGAACTTATATGGACAGAGGAATAAGATAAAATGTAAGAAGGGTTATTTTCCTAACTACAATACAACTGCGGACTTTAAAAATAAGCATAAAGAACATATACGGTATAGTAAGAAAAGAAAAGAACATAAAAATGCATCCCCATTTTGTTTGTGATTTACTTTTGTTCCATCAAGAGCTTGCTTGGTTTTTGCTTTCCATAATGGACTGATAAAGGAATTGTGATTTGAGACTCTGAAGTTAAGATATGCAGGATGAATGGATTGACTGGGCAAAAAATGCAGAAAATATTTAAAGCGCTTGTTCCTGAATCTCTGTACAATGATGCCCGGAATTTGGTTGAGTATTGCTGCTTCAGGTTCCTGTCAAGGGATAATTCTGATCTTCATCCTTCTCTCAAGGTTTGTGACACTAATTCCAAATTGATTTTTCACATCTTACGTTTTCCTCTATACCTATTGATTGGCTCAGATAGTCCTCTGTGCCATGATCATGCAGTAGCAAATGCCTATCTATATATTTCTGAATTTTTCTTGGTTATTTATATACACACACAGATCACAAATCCAATTACATTATTTGCTAGATCGGTGTGGCCAAACAACCTTTCCATTAATTGCTAGAATAATAGTGTCGGTGTTGTTTTTTGTCCAAGTGATTATTGTTTTATAGAAACATGATCAGTATTCCTGCTATCTAAGATCAAGCCTGTAGTGTTGGTGTTAAAACTATTAGAATACAATTTTCTAGAATTTTTCCATTTGTTCTATTGAAGTCCTATCAATGGAAAGAATGGAGGCTTAGCTACCCTAGTTCAGTCCTTAGAAATTTGTGAAAGTTTGGATTAAGGCTTTATTGAATGGTGTTGTAACTTCTGCGATCATAATCTCTGAGAGTTGTTTTTACAACTCTCAGATTCCTGACAAACAAATATTACAGATCAACGAGATTATGATCGCAATGTGCCGTCCTGATGGGCCATTGTTTTATTTGTAATTGGCATTTTTGCCACCTTTTTTTATTGATAAAACTTTTACTTATCAAAAAAAAAAAAAATCTGAGAGTTGTTTTCATTCATTTCTCTGTAAATGTAAGTTCTGGATCTACCGGACTTGAGAAATCTGCTTCTCTTTTGGGCAAATCTTGATCGCTTGCAGGAACCGGCATTCCAAAGACTGATATTCATTACAATGGTTGCATGGGAGAATCCTTACCTTGAGGAGCTTGTAAATGCTTCAGAGAAAGCTTCTTTTCAGGTTCATTTCTCTTCATCTATTTGCTAAACCACCCATCAGAAGCTTTGAGAATTTCTTCCCGACTCATAGTGGCATTTGTGGTTTTAGCTTTTGGCGTCTAATTAGATAATTTTATCCGCTTAGAATCACTAAAGGAGTAAGGTAAGATCCTGAACAGCATGGGCCTTTATTTACATTGCTGATGTCTTTGCAGATAATAAATACCATCCTATTTTGAGATATTGAGGAAATAACTGATATCCTTCTATATTAGATTGAGGGATTGGAGAGGAAGATCACATTTTCATCAGCCCACATTTTATAGGTCCAAAGCAGCTTGCTTTTCTAAGTTACTTGACCTATAGATAGTAGTTTATGTTTGACTGCTAGATTCCAACTTAGCTAGGAGAGGACCTCATCTTTAGGTGTTCTTGTCTGTTGCAGCTAATCTTACATGGTACTACTGACCATATCACTCTTTTATTAAAAATGATAGGCAAGGTCTCAACTCCTCCACTTCATTTCCTACATCCTTCAGTTATTCTCAAGCATGGGAAGTGAGATCTTGAAGGATGGGGTGTTTTATTCTGGAAAGTGGGATTAAACTAAAATTTTGAAATTGCCATCACTTGCTGTTTATTAGATAAACGGAACTGTGGTTAACGACAAAGGCCATTGTGATCAGGATTCTTCATCAGGGTGTAGGGGAAGGGATAAGTTGAAACAGATCATTTCATTTTATTTTTTGTTGGAATTGTAGGGGAAACTTGTCAGAGAAGCAGCTTTTGTTCGTATAGCTCCTGCTATTTCTGGTGTAGCTGATCAGCCAACAGTGCACAATCTATACAAGGCACTTGCTGGTGGTGAAGAGGGTATCTCTTTGAGTGTGTGGCTGACTTATATTAGTGAACTTCTCAAGTGAGCTTCATGATTTTCTTTTAATCTTGTGCATTATGTTTATGGTCTTGTGGCTACTCCTACTAAATGACAGGCAATCAATGCAGAAAGTTTGATAGTAAGTTTAAGGCATACTTCTTAAAAAGCTTAAGCCTGTTGGGTTAGGAAAGAAAAGTACTTGAAAAGTCCCTACATTTCCTGTCGCCATTACTGTTAAAAGTAATGTTGTTTACCGTTTATGAATTGTAATGTCTCTGGTGTTTAATTAATTGTAGATTTACTTAACTCATCAAGAAATGCATGATTTTGCTTTATTCATCTCAAAATGTGTTAAAACTTGTGCTGTTTCTGGTTTAGAGTGCATGAAGGACGGAGATCCTACCAAATTCGAGAATATCCCCAGCTGTATGAGGAGAGAATCTTATGCATTGCTTCCAGCAGCAAGCGACCTGTTCTTAAATGGGAGAATAATATGGCATGGCCAGGAAAACTTACTCTAACTGATAAAGCAATCTATTTTGAGGTACAGAGGTTTCACAAAGCATTAACTAGCTGAACAGCATTTATGGAAAAACTGGGTTCCTCCATATAATTACTTTTTTTTTTTTTTATCATTGATGGTATATATTGCTATATTATTCATTTGGCAATTCTTTAATATAATATTATTAAATGCAAGAGGACTATTAAATTACATAAGTCTTGTCATTTCATTAGCCAGGCATGAAGCCATATACACGTGACAACTTTTTTTCATTTGAACATTAAGTATTGACTAGTCAGCACTTGTAATTTCTTTTCTCTTTTTACATTTTCTCTTTTTACACGTGAAAAAATTTAATGACTAAGTAAGCAGTTCTATGCTTGATCTTAACATGTAGAAGCTTGGAATTTTTAGAGATACCTGGCTATAATGCTAATGCAGTAATTATCAAGTACATATCGATCAGTGGTTGCCTGCTTAGGGATGGAAGCAGCTTAATGTTTATTTTAGGTAGTGGTATAGTTTTTTTTTTTTTTTTCCTTTTTCTATAGTTGCTTAGTTTCATTGTGATTCCAAGGAATTATTCCAGTTTCTAGTGGTGGTGGTAAACTGATTCATGAAGCTTGGAAACATTTTTCCCAAGAGCTTAAGTGATTAGCGGAGAGGTCAAATTATCACATGCTGGCCCAATAGTAACAGAACAGATCCGACAAAGACAAAGGATCTCAACTAGCTTAGCAAAATATAACCATAACTGAACAGGCTTAACCAGGTTAATCGATGTGCACAGCCCAAGCAGGATATAATAAAAGCACACATCCTTCTCTTCATCCTAGATAGTTGTTTCCTCTTGTTTACCATGTTGTGTACTTTGGCAATGCCTATTCTATTAATACAATTGTTTACTTAAAAAAGAAAATAAAAGCACACAAATAGGCCAGTTACATGATTTATTTATTTTTTGATAAGTAATAAGATTTATTGATTAAATGAAACTAGCAGTTACATTAATTATAACAATGAACCATGAGGGTTGCCATGTTAAAGTATCCAACTTTTTCTCTGTTGGTTTTGCTCTGGCTGTGTTGGGCCAGCACATGAGAGTCCAGGAACAAACAAAATAGTCTTTGTCCCAAGAGCTGAAGGTTCTGCGGTTGGATGCTCTCGACTTTGTATGAACCATATGCTTTTATTTTCACTAAGATTGTGCAAAAGTTCTTCAATGCCATTAGCAGAAGGCACGAATATGCCATGATGAAGTCCTAATACAAAGAGTATTACACGTTCCTCATTTCATTTATGCTCAGTTATTGAACTGTGTTTGGTCCATTAAAGCTTTAGAAATTAAATTTGCCTGTTTATTTGTACTTGTATTGAATTCGTTGGTTCAAGCCCCCTCCTCCTAGCACTTTCTAATGCATGTTTACTTGTAAGAAAAAAATTGGTTTAAGCCCGTGGTATTGTCCAAGTTAGCAAGATAATTTGGGATATGATCAAAGATAAAATCCTGAAATTATATATTTCCTCATGACATATGTGGTTGTAGACAACATTTTATTTTTATTCAGATTACATGTTTGATTGGAGCAGTCATTATTTCCAACTATAAACTATTGATGATGTGTTGCAGGCAATTGGATTATTGAGGCAGAGAGATCCCATTAGACTGGATCTTACTAGGCATGGGCTGCGTGTAGAGAAAGCAAAAGTTGGACCATTTGGAGCTGTTCTTTTTGACTCTGCTGTCTCCATTACCTCTGATACTGAGTGAGTAGGCCACTTCAACCTCGTGCGGTGGACTGAATTCTGCATGTATAAAAAAGTAGCCGATTCTGAACAATAATGTGACATCTAGAAACAATATTAGATATATTTTATTATAATAATTGTTACAAAGAGTTTATTTTGAATCCCGTGTCTATGAGGGCCACTACTGGAAATTATGATAAGGAATGCTCTCATAATGCAAGTTGAATAGATTGAATTATGTTTGGTGCATCCCATCTCAAATTTCTAGCTTAAGGTTCTGGTATGAAAATAAGGATGTATCAAGATTCTAATAAATTTGACTTCTAGGCTTTAGGTTTAGATATTTATTATATTAACATTTACGGCTCATGTTCATTTTTTGTATGTTTTTATCTCGGTCTAGATTTTTCTCTTATAAAATGTCTCTCCTTTGTACTATAATAGTGTCTTTCTATTGCTTCTATTCAGGTCAAAATTATGGGTCCTGGAATTTGTTGACTTGGGTGGTGAAATGAGGCGAGATGTATGGCATGCTTTTATAAGAGAAGTTATTGCTTTTCATAAGTTCATACATGAGTATGGACCTGAAGATGGTGATGAATCGTTGTTTCATGTGTATGGTGCTCAAAAAGGGAAGGGACGAGCTACCACCGGTGCCATTAATAGTATTGCCAGACTACAAGCCCTTCAATTTATGCGGAAGTTATTGGAAGATCCCACTAAACTTGTTCAGTTCTCATATTTAGAATATGCACCTTATGGTCATGTTGTTTTCCAGACTCTAGCTGTAAAATATTGGGGTGGACCACTAGTTATGAAACTTGTAGAGGGAGGAAATCAACCCACTTGGGGGGTAAGGCCTTCTGAGGAGGTATTGGAGAGTAATAACCATGTGTTTGACATAGATGGAAGTGTTTACTTGCAGAAGTGGATGAGATCTCCATCATGGGTTTCTAGTGCTTCAACTGCTTTCTGGAAAACCTCTTCAGTAAGACAAGGAGTGATACTGAGTAAAAACCTAGTTGTGGCTGGTATGACACTTGTAGAAAGGGCATCAGAAACATGCAAACAAAAAAATTATGATGTTGAGAAAACCCAAGCCACCATTGATGCTGCAATGCTTAAGGGGATACCAAGTAACATTGATCTTTTCAAGGTTGGATAATTGACTTGTATCTTTATAGTCCTATACCTCTTTATTTCTCCTTTAATTCTTCCTTTCTTGCAAGTAGTTTCTAATTCATGGGATTAGGACAGATTCTGCTACACCTAATTTAGCCATCTCTTTGATTACACTAGAGTTCCCTGCATTTAGTCTGACATGTTTTTGCTAAGCATTATTTCAATCTAATAAGACTGCGTCCTCCTCTAGATGGAAACAATTTCTTTGTAATTGTTTGAAACGTCTTCTGGTATGAAGTTTCTGCTTGGTATTCAACCCTTATTACTTTGATCAACATTTTAACCAAAAATGGATCTAACATTTTTCACAGTGACCAAATGTCAGTCCTAATTGATATATAAAACCCCATATATCAAAGTTTAAGTTTTGTAAATTTGTGCTGCTCATATTGTGTGTCATAATAACCATTGTATCATCTTTTTATAAATACAAGTAGCCACTCATAAACTTGGTTGATTGTAGAAAGGGACGATGAATCAGTTGTCAATGATTAAATTCAAAATTTAGAGATATTATACAAATAGTCCTAATTGTTCCCTGTCATAACAATCATGTTAAAGTTCTTGATTTATCCATTAAGCTTAATTGGATTAAGGTCCCTATACGAGTGAATATGAAGGATTTTTTTTATTGAGATATGAGGTATTATTACCCATCTCTATATTGGATAAATCGTCATTTTAATTCATATTTGATTGCATATCAAAATTTCATGTGCATAATGTGATTTTGACGTTGTGATAGCAGTAAATTCCAGATCTTGTTCTCGTTAAATTGAATCATGGCATCATAATTTGATGTACAGTATTGTACTTTTCTTATGCAGGAACTTATGCTTCCTCTAACAATAACTGCCAAGAATTTTGACAAACTTAGGCGCTGGGAAGAGCCACACATGACTGTTTCTTTTCTTGCGTTTGCCTATACAATGATTTTCAGGTAGATCCATTGCGTGGAAGAATCATTATGATACCAATCCTTGCTTTATTGTGCACACAATTTTACCATAAGTGTGTCAAATTTAAGAAATTATACAGTTGCTACATGTTTTTAATGTTACATGATAACGAACTATAGATTTCTTATTATTATTTTGGATTTGTAACCCCCGTCCTTCTTCAATTTAAGCCTTTTATGTTAACACAACAATCCCACAATATAAGTATGCATAACTCACATGGAGTACGTAGGTTATAAAGGTAGTCATGGGTGCTAAGTTTCATATTGATTACAACTTCATGAAATTGGCTTTCGTAAGTGATTCTGAGTAAACTTCCAACTGACTAGTTTTTTGGGGGTTATAGTGTAAACGTGACTAGTGCTTGCCTTAAGTTTACATATGCTATCAGCCTATCAATGCCACCAAGTAAGGTCAGCCATGTGATGCTGGAGCCTGTATGACATGACCTTGAGGAAGACGTCAGAAACTTAAGAGGGAGAGTTTGTAACGCCCTGTCCTAACCCACATACAATGGATAGATTATAAAGATGGTTGTTGGGACTAAATCCCTCCCTGTGTACTTACTAGGTGAAACTGGGTTTACTAAGTGATTCAAATCAAGCTTCAAATTGACTATTCTTTTTGGGGTTATAGCACAGAAGTGGGTAGCAATTTCCCTTGGCCGTTACATTTTATTTCTTCTGAAGTTTCTAAATTAAATATCCTCATCTAAAGGTGATTCTTGTTTTTGGAATTCTGCGGCTGTTCATTTCTCTTTCTAAATATGGTTCAAGTGAAGCTTTTTCTAAATGCAAGTGACACAATAGATGTTGATTCTAAACTTTCCTCGGTAAGAGTTCACAATGAAATACCCTTTTCGTTCCAATCTTATATAGCAGATGTCTTTTCAAATAGATTTATGTTTCCTATTTACAAGGCGGTGTTTGCTGAGAGTTTCTTGCCTACATGGCATTCCTAATGTTGGAAAAAGTTATCTTTGATGATACCGACTGAGGATATTAGTCCTTCATAATAAGTGGCTTGATTTTGTATGTCTTATTATCTCGTGATTGGTATCCATACCAAAAGTCAAACCATTAATTTTCTATTTCTTTTCCTGAAGTTATATTTTTTAGAAGTAAGGTTTTTATTGACATCAATAGAAGCTAGGCAAAGGTATGCGGGACATAAACAAGGAAAAACACATAGTTAGGAAGTTTTTCTAAAATTTTAAAAGATCGAAATTTTAGTATTGACTGCTTTTCTACCTATCAAAAGAAATATTGACTGCTTTTCTAAAAGTTTGTCCATGTCAATTCAGTGGTTCATTTTGGATGGAGTGCTATGATTCTTGCCTCAACTATTCTTCTTATATGATTCTAGAAACCCTCAATTTTTTCACTTTGATTGTAACTTAAA
Source organism: Platycarya longipes (assembly GCA_036559045.1). Lineage (NCBI taxonomy): Eukaryota > Viridiplantae > Streptophyta > Magnoliopsida > Fagales > Juglandaceae > Platycarya > Platycarya longipes. The sequence continues at coordinate 32,406,728 of CM071794.1, read as the reverse complement.
ACTCCACTTTCATTTTGTTTTCAGGGGCTTGCTGTCATATATTTTTCCCATAGCCTTGATTGTAGTGGCAGCTGGATTGCTAACATTGAAGGGACTGAAGGAGCAAGGTCGCCTAGGAAGATCTTTTGGGAAAGTTACTATCCGTGATCAGCCTCCATCAAATACTATTCAAAAAATTATAGCTGTAAAAGATGCAATGCAGGAAGTGGAGAGCTATCTGCAGAATCTTAATGTCACATTACTAAAACTACGTACAATTCTCCTCTCAGGTCAGCCACAGGTACATCGCCACCACTCATAAGAAAACCTTTTAAAATGATGCAATCAATAACATACAAGTCGTTTTGTCATCACTTGAAACGTCTTATTTTTTCTTCTTCTCGACTTTCCAAACCTTTTGCATCTAATGTTGTTTGGTTTCATCTCCGAGTCGAATATATTCTCATTTATATGTGCAAAGATTATTCGTTCTAAACAAATAATTGAAAGCAAGACAATTAATATCACTTTAAAGCAAATAATTATCCACAATTAACAAGATGAAAGGAGCTGTAAATTCAAAGAGTGCATTAGTTGTATATGTTTTCTAAAGCTGTAAATTCAAGTTGAGAGGATGAAAGGAGCTAAATGGGGGGCCAAAAGTATAATGGGTAGAAGTAGCAGACATAGTCTTCAATAATGTAATAGAGACTACGACATTAGATGGGGTGGAGTGGAGTTTTGAGTTTTCATCAATAAAACCAATGACCCTCATACACTTGGAAAATTGATGGAAAGAGAAAACAAAGTATATTTTGTAGTGCATTTGGATCAAAAGAGTTGGTCACATCTTTGAAAGTTAGCTTCTAGATGTTTAATTTGAGCCATATTGGACAGGTTTGGTGGTTGCTTTGGTCTGGGCACCCTTAGAAGGACCGACTACATGAAGATTGGAATCCATGCTAATAATTTTCCAAAGTGATATATATATATAGTGATTTTTTCAAGTTCGTTACATTTTTATCTAAACTTTATAAAAATGTAAGTTTTGTAAGTTTCAGTCTCTACTCTGGCTGTGATTTATGATGAATAACAAATGTATTGAACTCAACTCTGTCAGATAACCATGGAGGTTGCAGTGGTGCTGTTATCTTCTGCAACCATTCTACTTCTTGTCCCCTTCAAGCATATCATTGCCTTCCTTCTCTTTGATAGTTTCACGCGGGAGCTCGAGTTCAGGAGGGACATGGTTAAGAAATTCATGACTTTTTTGAAGGAGCGTTGGGACACGGTGCCTGCAGCCCCTGTAGTTGTACTACCATTTGACAGTGAAGCACTGAAGAATCCAGATCAGAAACTGAAACCAATGACCAAGAAAAGCCAGAAAGAAGTCTGAAAAATGGCAAGGTGATCTAGATAGATTGCGAGACCTGCCTATAAAGGGTAGTCTTTTCATCAGAAGATATAGTTACCAGCTCTAGAGAAAAGAAAATATAATCCCTTTTCACATTTCCGTTTTCTTTTTTGAGGTTCTTTGTATAGAAATTGGAATACGTTATATTGATTTTGTTCCTTTCAAATATGTTATTTGATTATATAGTTTAGTTGATTGATGTTATAAGTCTTAATTTTGGTCCTAAAACAGTTAAACCCACGGGAAGAACCACGTGCAAGGGGAAAGCTCCCGACCCGAGTAAAGCCGTATCAGTAATGTTATGTACTATATTTTCATCTTATTTTCATCATGCTAAGTAAGATGTGGTATATTCATAATTATTAGATGATAAAAAAATATTGAATAAATGATCATTTTGTTGAAAATTGCTACCTAAGCGTGAATGCATAAGATCAACGTTGGCTGTTCTGCACCGTCCACCATCACTGTACTGTCCACTTGCACATAGTACTATATAGCTGCTGCACTCTGTGTAAAGCTTCTCCTATAAAAGAGCTCTGATATGTGTACAGAGGGCGGTGGTGTTAGAAGTAGTAGGGGTGTAATACGTGGGTGAAAAACTGAGAGTTTACATGAGATTTTAAGTGTTTGTAATCTCATACAAATATATTGAATTTTGACTTTAGTGGATGTATGTAAATTGTTGAACTACTTAAATATCGTTTTGTGTGGTTTTGGCCAGTATTATTTTGTGCGCAACATATTTAATATTAATAATTGTATTATGTTTTACTTAATGGAATGGAAGTGGGATAATAATATAATGGATAAAATTTTTCAAGCAGTATAGGCGGCATATCACTTTGTCTTGGTTATGGTTCCAAACTACAGCCACTTGAATTCTAATCTCACCAGTACGTATACTTTCGGGGCCATTTCGTATCCTCACGTACAGTAGTTTATTATGAATATGCCAACGCGTTCTTCGGATCAAAATTCAAGTTTCACGCCAACTTTGTCTTGATCGCAAAGGGAATGATGCTTGTGATGAATACGATGGCGCAGAAGAATTACCGATTACATGCTACTGTATATATAAATGTTGTTGGGATCCCATTTTCTTTCTTTCTTTTCTTTGTTTTCTTTCTTTATTATTTGTGATTACTCGTGTGTATATATATACTAGGAGTGATGCAACGTGCGAGGCACGTTGCCCTGTATCACTATAAAATAAATCAAAATAATATAAATATATAGTATATATAAAAAAAACTTAAAATGAATGAGAATAATATATTTCATTCAAGTTACAAGCTACTAATTTATGGGTTGCTTGGAGGGGCATTCATGGGTTGCTAGGAGGAGAAGTCGAAGAGGCGAGATTCTTGAAGTGTTGCTGTGGAGAAGAAAGGAAATGAGATTGAGAGTTGTGTTTTGGGCTGAAATCGACGGGCTGTAGGCATATGAGAAGGGTAATTTTGAGATAAATGAGAGATTGTTGTGTGAAACTTAAGGGTAATTTTGGAAATTTGAATGTTAAACAATTATTACTATTCATCAAGAATAGGCTCTTTTTAAGTATAAAGATATTATGTATTTATATTACCACACGTTTTTTAGCATCAGTGATGAAAAGATAAAAATCGTAGGAGGACACAAGTATTATTTATTATTTTATCATAATTATTAGCATGCAAAATATTCCTGATTAATCTATCTTGGATGGCATCAGTACTGTACGTAGCTACTTATACGGTATTCTTTTCTTAATTGCATTGAAAATGCTAAATCATGTAGTTAATTAGAAAATTTTATGAAAAGCTTATTTCTTTACAAGCCAGTTATTAATATACTAAAAATTATAAAATTCAAAATTTAAAATTTAAATTAAAAGAATTAATATAATAAGTCTTGTGAATAAAAATAAAAATCTATGTAATACTATTCATATATATAGAATTTCGACCCAACGGCGCGGCCACATGCAGCAATGATGAAATATATATACACACGCACTCACAAACACTTTGTAGTGGAATCTATAGCTTAACATTTCGCGTGTTTGATCCACGCTTACCTCATTCTCTCTTTCGTTAGATCGCGCATGATTTAATATAATGGACGGTGACAATGCAAGTTTTTAAAAATATTCATATAATTTAAAATCTTTCTTGACTGTTGAATTTTCATAATGAGAAAGATCTACTTAATACTTCCTTATATTTATAATCTTAGATATTTTATATTGATATTGTATTTCGTGACTTGAACTACTCAGTGATAGCTCAAATCGTGAACCAACAATAGAGATGAAAGAGATGAGTTTGGGGGTCGAGGATCACTCTGATACTAAAGTCGGATGAGATTAGATAGAGATGGAGAGAAATGTGTTATGGAGAAGAGAAAAAGTGTAACATGTATTCTGGAAGGACGTGATCCTATTTATATGTTTGCCCGAGTCCTGCTTGCTAAGAAAAGAATGATAGAAGACATTGTGTCTATCAATAGTTTAGCCATCATTTGTTCGCCCGTGTGAGGAAACGAATATCTTGTTCGAACCACATTGGCCCCCATTTCCTATTGCTATGCAAACGAGATTTTTCAGTCTGCATTTCATGCAATGTGCCTCTTGCCCAATTTGCATTTAATGCAGTATGACTTACCGTCTGATCTTTATTTAATACAATGCACATGTGCCGTTTATGTCCCCTCAATTCTGAAATAATTTTCTGTCGTGTAGCTACATTTTCGAGTCAGACTCCTATTGTCTAGTTAGTTCGGTTTACTTGGTGACTGTCTAGGCACATCTTATTTGGGTCGGAAGTTCACCCCCACTGGCTAATCTCTTCCTTATTGATCAGTCTCTATATGAGCATAGACTCTCCTTTTTTTAGATGGCCTCCCCTCACACTTTGTATTTGATTTTTATCAATATTAGCTACTTCTTTGCTCAAAAAAAAAAAAAATGCTGCAGACAGACCAATACATACAAATGAAATGGATCGGGCAGATCTTTAATGCATGAGAGCTACTTACTTACATATATGAGGAGCAAAGAAGGGACCGCAAGCACTCTGCCCCATGACCTCACGTCAATACTGCAAAATGAATGTATCCATACCACACAAATTACAAGTAATTATCACAGTATAAATATATAAATATTTAGTCTGCAAAAGTTAATATTCCTAGCTTCCACTCCACATTCAGGTCCCACAGACAACAGCAGCCATTTACTCATCTTGCAGTATGAACAGTAACCTACTAACATGAATGTATTGTATTTTTTTTTTTTGTGTGTGTGTATATATACCCTGTGAAAGGCATGTGGCCTGCACTGGCCTGTAGCATATATCATTGATGGTGCGCGCTGTAAAAATATGCTACAACGACGAGTCGACGACGCTTCATGCATTTATTCAAGTACATACATACATATATATATATATATATATATATTGTAGCAATATATTCGTAGCGTCTTGTCCATTTGGAAATAGAAAAGCTTGGCATGCATACTAGATAATATAGATAGGAGCTAGCAGTACTACTGACTCTTGCAACAAATATTAATTGCATATATATATATATATATATATATATATATATCTGAAAGGTCCTTATGAAGAACTGCCCTTTCGGTATGATCAATAGGACGTATTACATCCAGTGCTTTTCAATGGTTTCCATAAATATCATCCACGAAGGGGTGAGAAATAATTATAAAAACAAATTGAAAAGAACTCCGGCACCGGAGAGATGGACTAGCAGAGAGACTTAGAGTCTTGGAGTAAAGTGGGTGGATGTTGGTAGTTGGGATTATTATGGCCACAATTTATGAGAGAGAGAGAGAGTACTACATTATCAGAGTACTACATTATCTTATGACCGACATGTACCATCCCTTATGATCATCAATTATCTGTACATTTGTATAAGAAATTAAACTCATCATTATAATTTTTTTAAAATTTTTATATAAAATATAATAAATAATTTATTTTTTTAAAATTTTAAAATAATATTCTAATAATTTTAAATAATTTTATTCTAATAATATTCTAATAATTCTAAATAAAATATTCCAATAATATTTTTATATAAAATTATTTCTTCTTATAATCTCAATATCTAAATAAGGCCTAAATGTCTTAAATATTAATACATGAAAAGAATGATTTATGGATTATTATCAATGGTCTATAAAATGAAAAAAAAAAAAAAATCTAATATCATAGAAGAACTTAATTACGTCTTTCAACATAAAATATTTATTCAATAAATTTTTAAGAGATTTTGTTGCTTGGTTGGATCTAATCATGATCATGGTCATCAAAACATGTATATTGAAAAGATAGTTGGCAACAAACTCAGGCCCGAAATTAGTTGGACCTTAAGCTCATGGTCTGAACTCAGATAACACGTGTCCGAACTCGACTGGAAATACCAGAATCAAAGACAACTCGAATCACTAGCTACCACGAATGAAGAAGAAGAGAACAAATAAGCTTCGATCAGACGTTAATGTCAAGAACGAGATTATGTTTACTAGCGCAAGTTACGGACCCATCTCACATCAGGGTCATTCTCGCATTTATGAACAACCGGATAATCGCAGTTCTGACAAATTTCCCCTCTTAAATGCACAAATGTTATAGACACACCTCATTAATTTCTGAACTGGGTGAAGATAAGGCCGCATTTAATGTTCCCCTTCAGAAGGATCTAATTGAGCATTGATCAAAGGAAAATCTAATTAATAAGATGAGACGGGCAGGATCAGATCAGGTTTTTCTTCTCAAGGATGACGGTCGAATGATGTCCCGACTAGTAGATCTTTTACCTCAAACTGTCTCTTAGGAAAAGCACAAGTGCCTATAAATAAGACTGGACAAAATTTTAAAAAATGTACATTCTGACATTTCCTTCTGCAAACTTCATAAGTCATATTCCCTATACTAACTTAATCATCGGAAGGGTCTCGAACCCCGATCATCCTTCTTCTTACATTTGCAGGTTTCGGTCGATTGGGAACTGATAAGTTAGACTGCAAAATGCGTCCTCAACAGTGGCGCCGCCTGTGGGATCCTTGATAAGCGTATATTTTGCATGTCTACCGTACCGCTATCCCAGACGACCGAACAGGATCAACACTTAGATTCGGCCATGGAGAAGAAACTAGAAGCGCTGGAAGAAGTTGTGAGGAAGCTGAGGGAGGAGAATGCTACCCTTCAACAACCCCGTGAAGAAATATCAGCCCGTAGCGAGGTCAACCCAGATGAGAACATGAGCTCCTAACATCCTGAGGAAAATGATGCCTCCGAAGGAGAACGACGCCGGATGCACACCGAGTTAAATGAGTTAGGAGACAAATATGCTGAAATGGCGAAGTTAATCAACCCAACCGAGGGGCACATCTCTTCGCGAGGAAGCATAGGAACAACCTACAGTGCAGATGTCCTGGCTGTCTCTCTCCCGTCCAGATTCAAAGTCCTGCAAGTAGAGCTGTATGATGGATCTCAGGATCCTGTGGAGCACCTAGAAGCCTTCAAAGCACATGTTAGTTTGCATAGCTATCCTAGCGAAGTAGTATGTCGAGCATTCCCTCTCACACTGAAGGGAATAGCTAGGACATGGTTCGGAACCATTTCTCCGGGATCAATCAACAGTTTCGAAATATTAGCTCGACTCTTCACTACCCAATTTATGGCTAGTAGGAAAATGAGGCGCCCAGCAGCGTACCTACTGACCGTCAAACAAGGAGAGAGAGAAAACTTGAAAGGATACCTGACCAGGTTCAACAAATAAAGGATGATGACCGACAACCAGGATGAAAAGATCACCCTAGCAGCTCTCCTGGGTGGCATATGACCCAGGAGGCCCTTTATGGCAGAAATAGCTCTCCCACAACTTTGAACGGGTTTATGGATCAAGCTGATGGGTTTATCAACGCTGAAGACACACTTGAGGCCCTGCTAGCCCCACAACGAGGGGAACTCTGGCAGTATGACCGAACGGCGACCAACACCGGAGAAAGCTCCAGGCAACATCGAATTAGGAGGAAGCTTCCAGATGAAACAAAAGGAAGGAGTCCCCCACGGGAACACAAACTATCACCATGGCCCCAATCCAACCTAGCAGTTGAAAGCCAGAACTGATATGAATCGAGATGGGAGTCCATTAGAAGGAAAATGGGAAATATGTACTACGAGTACCACAAGACAATGGGGCACAATACAGAAGATTGTCAGGCCTTGAAGAATAGACAAAGAGATGAGCAGCTAAACAGTCGAAGAGAAAAGACCCGATCAAGGTCCCCCCTCCTTCGGGAACGAGAATCAAGCCGACACCGAAGCGAACTCACATCCAGCTACTCGCGCCGGGCGAGATTAGAATCATCATCGGAGGACCATCCAGAGAAAGAACTACTTCTTCCTCTCAAAGGGCGCATGCACGGAGAGTCAGGTACGAAGAAATTTATACTTTAGGAAGAGCACCAAGACAAGGAGATCCGGGCCCTAAAGGAGAGCCAATCGCTTTCGGCGAACAGGATGAAAAGGGCATCACCTTTCCACATGATGATGCGTTGGTAGTATTAGTGTTAGTAGCCAATTTCACAGTCAAAAGGATACTGGTTGACAATGGAAGTTCGGCCGATATCTTGTTTTGGGAGTCCTTTATACAAATGGGAATCGATCCCAACTAATTTCGGCTCATCCAAGCCCCCCTTAAAGGATTTACAGGTGAAGCAATACACCCCGAATGCGTGATAACACTTCCAATCTTGATAGGTTTTGCGCCCAAAACTATGTCAATCATGACCGAATTCCTAGTAGTGAAAGCCCTCTCCTCATACAATGCCATATTAGGGAGGCCGACCTTGAATAATCTAAAAGCAATCACTTCTACCTACCACCTCAAGATGAAATTTCCAACCGACAGAGGAGTACGTGACGTCAGGGGAGAACAAATCACCTCTAGGAAATGCTACGCGCGAGAATTGAAACACAAAATCAATTCTGTGGCTACGATCTCCCCGGGATACAAGAACGCCGAGCTCCCACCTGCTCCTCCCAGAGCAGTTTGGGACAATGAAATCAGGGACGAGGGAACATTACGTCAAGCAGAAGCCAACGAACCTCTGGAATTGATTCCGGTCGATCAAAACAACCCAAATCGAACTATGCGAGTGTGAACCAGAATGGATCCTAGAATAAACACAGAGCTCAAGAATCTTCTCATCGAGCACAAAGACTTATTCGCTTGGACGCATACTGACATGCCCGAAATTGACAGGTCAATAATAGAACACCGACTATGCGTCAACTCGACAACCCGGACAATTAAGCAAAAGAGAATAAGCTTTTGTGTCGAGAAATATGCCGCCATAGCAGAAGAGGTTGACAGACTCTTAGCCGTCGGGTTCATCCGAAAAGTTCACTATTTGGAATGGCTATCCAATATTGTATTGGTGAAAAAGACGAGTGGGAAATGGCGAATGTGCGTAGACTTCACCAATTTAAACAAAACTTGCCCTAAGGATAGCTTCCCTCTGCCACATATCGACCTCATTATGGATTCAATCGCTGGGCACTCTCTCCTCAGCTTCATGGACGCATATTCAGGTTATAATCAAATCAAGATGAGCATGGATAATGAGGAAAAAGGGGCATTCATCACAGACCGGGGACTCTATTACTATACCGCCATGCCCTTTTGACTAAAGAATGCAGGGGTGACCTCTCAACGGTTAGTCAATCGCATGTTCAAAGATCAAATCAAAAGAAACATGGAGGTTTACGTCGATGACCTCCTAGTCAAGAGCCGCTGCCCTAACAACCATTTAGCGGATCTAAGAGAGGCATTTTCCATTCTGCGACACTACCAGATGAAACTCAACCTTGCCAAGTGCACTTTTGGAGTCGAATCTGGGAAGTTTTTAGGTTACATGGTCTCCGAGCGGGGAATCGAAGCCAACCACGAGAAAATACAGGCTATCCTCGAAATGGTTTTCCCAAGGAACTTGCAGGAAGTCCAACGATTGGCTAGACGGGTCGTCGCCCTCAGCCGGTTCATAGCAAGGTCAACAGATCGATGCCTCCCCTTTTTCCAAGTCCTCCGAAAAGCACACAAGTGGGATACATCGTGTGAGCAAGCATTCGAACAACTGAAAGACTACCTAACATGCCCTCCACTACTTAGCCAGACTACTCCTGGAGAAACTCTTATGTCCTACTTAGCAGTCTCACCTCATGTAACGTCTGCGGTCCTAGTAAGAGAAACTGATTGGAGACAGAGGTCTGTCTACTATGTTAGCAGAGTTTTTCAGGGAGCAGAAGCCAGATACCCTCGAACGGAGATGATGGTATTCACCTTGCTGACAGCGGCACGCCGACTACGTCCTTACTTCCAAGCTCACACTATAAAAGTGATGACCGATCAGCCCCTCAGAACTATTCTTCAAAAGCCCGATACCTCCGGTCGATTAGCCAAATGGGCAATTGAGCTAAGCGAGTTTGATCTAAAATTCCAACCGATGACAGCAATAAAGGCACAAGCTCTAGCGGATTTCATAGTAGAATACACATGATTCCTAGAAGAGATCCTCAATAAACCTCAGGAACAGACATGACAATTATACGTCGATGGATCGTCATGCCAAACCGGGGGTGGAGCAGGGGTACATATCGTCACTAACCAAGAATCCGAGTACAACTACGTTATAGGTAGGGGTGTAAATGGTCCGGTCCGATCCAGTCCGGTCTGGAAAATTTGTGGACCGATTTCGTTCGGTCCAAGAATTCTCTCACCCTGGACCGGACCGAACAGGAGTTCGGTCCATACCAGTCCGGTCCAATTCGGTCCAGGGGCGGTCCGGTCCGGTCCAGTCCAGGGGTGCCCCATATGATTTAATGGGCTAAATTTAATATAAAATTCTACAATGATCAAATATTTTTTTGGCCCAAATTTAACTACTATAAATTATAATATGTTAATATTATAAAAGTATATATTATATATTAATATGTTAGTATGTATTATATATTAAGTATGTTAGTAAATTATAACTAATAGTCTAATAGTTTAATAACACTTTCACATTAGTATATGTTAATAAACTATAACTAATAAGTAATAACATTATTACAATTTACATTAATATATTATATATTTATATGTTAGTAAATAATGATAAATTAGTAATAATATATTAAATAATAATAATACACTTATTATTTATATGTTAATATATAAGAGTATATATTATATATTAATATGTTAGTTAATATTAAATATTAAGTATGTTAGTAAACTACAACTAATAATCTAATAGTTTAATAATACTATTATATTAGTATATGTTAATAAACTATAACTAATAAGTAATAACACTATTACAATTTACATTAGTATATTATATATTTATATGTTAGTAAATAGTGATAAATTAGTAATAATATATTAAATAATAATAATACACTTATTATTGATATGTTAATATTATAAGAGTATATATTATATATTAATATTAAAATTAAAATTTATATATTATTATTTATATATACATATATTTAAAAATAAAAATTAAAAAAAAAAAAACTCTAGGGATTCAGTCCGGTCCAGTCCAGGGGGATGAACTCCCTGGACCGGGACCAGACCGGAATTTTCCGGTCCATATATTTTTTGGACCAGACCGGACCGGACTCCAACCGGTCCGGTCCGGTCCAGGTCCAGAACAACCAGTCCGGTCCGGTCCGCCGGTCCGGTTCGATCTTTTTACAGCCCTAGTTATAGGCCTGACTTTCAGAATAACCAATAATAAAGCAGAGTACGAGGCCCTCATAGCTGGGATGACAACTGCCCGGATTCTTGGAGCGACTGAACAAGAAGCCCGAACTGATTCCCAGATAGTAGTAAGCCAAGTACTTGGTCAATACATCACAAAGAGCGAAAAACTGAAAAAATATCTAGAGCTAGTATGCATCGAAAGAGATCGATTGAGGTACTTCCATCTACTGCGGATCCCAAGGGAAGAAAATCATTTGGCAGATCGACTAGCAAAGGTAGCTTCGGGAAAGGATGAGCACCTGCCTCCAGAGACCACAGAGATTAGGACCATAGACACGCCATCCATCGGCGACGAAGTCGGAATGGTAACAGCCGCGGATCTCGACTGGGCAACTGACATTATCAAATACCTCCGGACAAACACATTACCCCCTGAGCCGGATCAAGCACGCAAAATAAAAAATAGATCAGCCAGGTTTACTCTGATTGAGGGATCGTTATACAGGAAGGGTTTCTCTAAGCCATTACTCATATGCGTGACGAAAGAGGAAGGACAATACATACTCGCCGAAATCCATGAAGGAATTTGCGGGGCTCACATGGGAGGAAGAACATTAGCTGCCCGCGCAACTCGCGCAGAGTATTACTAGCCATTTTCACTCCAAGAAGCAAAGAAGTTCGTCAAAAAGTGCCCAAAACGTCAAAAGCATAGCCTGATATCACATTCCCTGTCGAAGGAACTCACTTCGATAACATTTCCATGGCCCTTTACTCAATGGGGGCTAGATCTGATAGCACCGTTCCCAGTCGGAAGGAGTGGAACCAAATTTATTATAGTGGCAGTAGATTATTTCACGAAGTGGATAAAAGCCGAAGCCCTCGCCAGCATCACCTCTCAAGCCATCAAGAAATTCTTATGGAAATCCATTGTTTGCCAATTCAGAATACCCCAAAGTTTCATATCTGACAATGGAAGGTAGTTCGATTGCAATCATTATCGAGAATGGTGCTCTGAGTTAAAAATCAAAGTAAATACTCCTCGCCTGGCCACCCGCAAGCTAACGGACAGGTTGAAGCGACCAACAAAACGATCCTCTCCACACTAAAAAAAACACTCGGAATGTACAAAGGGGCGTGGGCCGATAAACTACCTAGGGTCCTTTAGATATATCGCACAATGATCCGAACTCCCACAGGTGAAATACCGTTCGCCCTTACATATGGCTACGAAGCGGTAATTTCTGTTGAAGTCGGGATACCTACGCTGCGTATTCAACACTACGATACGGCCACTAACGATGCTAAAATGATGGAACAATTGGACCTCTTAGAAGAAAGGAGGGAAAAAGCCTTCATCCAATTTGCCAACAACAAACGCAAGTCAGAACAATACTTTAAGAGAAGAGTAAAATCGCGCAACTTCAGGATCAGAGACTTGATGTTAAGACAAACGGGCGTTACAACACCAACGCAGGGAAAACTGGGACCAAAATGGGAAGGGCCTTATATGGTAACAGCAACTAACAGGTCTGGATCTTACCGACTCAGGGATAGCTTTAAGACCGACCTTCCACTCCCCTGGAATAGTGAGTGACTTAAGAGATATTATGTATAACACTTTCAGACGTATTTCACTTCTTGAAATTATAAAAAACCAGATGTTATTAATCTCCAATGCATTAAAAGTTATACGCAATTCTCGTCTCGAATCCCGCGGGGTCGGCTAACCCACCCATGCGAAGCAACTCTCGAATCCCGACCTCAAACATACACATTATGCTCGAAAAAATTATTGGTTAAGTTTATACTTAACCAAACATTTACGGGGTATAGAGCGAAAACACCAAATATAAAGTTAAGGAATCAAACTAGCAATCAACTTCAGCACAGAGCATTTAAAGAGAAGCCAATGTCTCGAATTTCATATATCTCAGAGTATCAGTTACAAAAAAAAAGGGTTACAAGAAGAAGAAGTTGTCTCGGTGACAAGGTTAGGCCTCAGGAGGAGGAGGATGAGGATTCAAATAATCAAAAGGTGGATAGCCACACTTTCCGATCTTCTTCACAAACTTTTTCGCGACCCGGTCCGGAAGAAGAGATTTCGAACTTATATTATTGGGGTTAAGCTGAGGGTCTACCAAAAGCTGGGCTCTTATCCGACGGAGACCTTTAGCATAACCATACCCCCAGGCCGAGTTATGAATAGCCACCACTTGAGATATTTGCTGCTCAAAGTCAGCTATTCTCGTATGGGCATCCTCCAAAGCATGGCGAGTTTCCTCTAGCTTGGTCTCTTGAGCAGCCCGAATGTGTTCAGACCTTGTCAGCTCCTCCCTTAAAGCCTTTCGGGCACGCTCGGAGCGGGCCAATTCCTCTTCCCGAGCGACTCGAGTGCGATCGGAAATCGCCAGCTCTTCTTCCCTCAAAGAAAGAGTTTGAACAGAGGCAGCTAATTCAGCCGTCCGAGCAGTCAACTCAGCTTGAAGAAAAACATTGTCTTGCTTAGTGGCCGATCTAGCATCTAGGAGGCGGGCATTCCTTCGGTGAGCTATCGCCAATGAATCCCGGGCTGCTTTCAATTCGGCTCGAAGAGAAACATTGGCCTTCTCTAGCCTGCTCTTATCGGCCCCCAACTCTTTGACCATCTTGATTAGGCCGCCGCAAGTTCTCTGCGATAACTCAAGCTGATCTTTCGCCTGCTGTAACTTGTAAAGTCCAAACTTACAGACAATTTCGAGCTCATTATTGAATTCGGCGAGCTCTGCCAGCTCAGAACCCACAGCCTAGGATATTTTCTTAGCAACCTGAACACAAAAAAAGAGACTATTAGCTCGGAACCCAAAGACAATGCATAAATCTAATGACGCACACGGGTCAAACCTGTGTCAGCAGAGGCTCCAGCATTCTGGCCACCCGCTCGGAAGCATCCGCCTTGGAATGCTCAAAACGCGAGGGACACTCCGAAGTCGCTTCATCGGCCCGATCCCTTCCATCCGATTCCGACTCAAAAAAGCGCCTAAGCACTGCAACTCCACTCCGAAACCGAAAAGGGGATGGAGGACGGGCAGGAATTTCCAAGCCCGGGGACGTTTGTCTGCCCTCGAACTGAGTTCCTAAACCCGACCCCTCTCAAAAACGGGCGACGGCTCAGTTCGAGTATACAAGGTCGACTCCCTCTCAAAAGTCGGGGGTAGACCTTCAGGGGATTCGTCAAGCACGATGAAAGGCAGCTCGCCCTCATTGAAGGTCTCCCCATGTGTCCCTTCCTCGGGAATGCTAGCCTCGCCCGACTTCTCGGGTCCGACCCCTCTTTGACATCCTTCATCACCTCCTTGTTCCTGTTCTTCTTGCAGGCTGACTCTTCATTGATCGCCCCTAGAGTCGGATTCCCTCTCATTTTCATCCGCACCTTCGGAAGCATCAGAGTGGCGCTCGGAAGAAGAATGAGGGGGAGTAGGCAATTGATTTGCCCTGGCAACTTGCTCTTCCGACTCTTGGTAGAAGATCTGCTCGAACTGCATAGCGCCAGGAGAAAGATCGGCAACACAATCTAGAGCCTCTTGGAAGGCCCGGTCGATGTCCTCCCCATCCGATGACTCAATCCCTGCCGCATCGGTTGCTTCCATCTGGGTTTCAAGAACGATCCTCCTGGCCTCGGACCTTATCCGCTCGGTCTCCAGGAAACAGAGCCCATCTGATGATGTCGGCGAGGAGGCCTGCGCTGGACTACGAATGGGGGAATTCGTAGAGGAGATATGCACGCCCTGGTTTTCGACATATGAACCCTTCCCCTTCTTCTGTTTCTTAGGACGGGCACCACGGCTCGAAGTGGCTTAACCGTGACGACTTTTAGTACGTCGCTCCTTCTGAACCTCCTGATCAAAGACCCGCTTGCGAGACGAACTAGGAGGCTCCTCGGGAATGTTAAAGAAGTTTTGACTCTCGGCGTAAGATCGGTCTGATCGGGTTAGGTACTCTTCAATATTCTCCCCTGTTAAAAGAGCGTCGGACCACAGCCGGTCGGGATCTTCTGCCCCCTAGGAAAGGACAGCCTTCACGCTCTTGGTTTCCTGGACAGTGAGAATGATCTCCATGTGCGTTGGAGGAAGGAGAAAACCCCAATCTTTTTGAACTGGGAATTCACTCCCCTCTCCCTCAGGGAATTCCCAAGCCCTGTCCAAGACAAAGAAAAATTTCTTGTGGTAGTCTCGGGCACTCAAATGCCTCTCCTCCATCCGAATCAGTAGACACTTAGGCTTTATCTAGAAATCAGCGACATTCCCATCCCGACGAAGGAGCCGATACATCTAAAAAAATTTTCCAAGCAGTCAAATCGGGGTAGGGATTGTTCCTCCCAGAAAGAACGATCCGAAACACCACATAGGTGGCCAAAAGAATACACCACCCATTCGGCAAAAGTTGGGCAAGGGCTAAGCCTAAAAAATGAAAAACCTCTCGAACGGGACGGATAAAAGAGAGGCGAAAACCCTTCGAAAACATTAGATAGAGGAGGGCAAATTTCTGGGCCTTCCATTCACGATCGCAAGCCTAACGCCATCCCCGGGAGCTTCCAGGGAATGCCGCTAGGGAATGCGATGCTTCTTCCTGAATGCCTCCACATCAGAGGACTGCATGGAAGAAATCCAACCATTACCCGCGAAGAAAGGGCATGGATCAGAGGAAGCCATGGCAATATGATTTCGAAATAATGCGAGAAAAGAAAGAGGAACAGCAGAAAAACAAGGAGGCAGCAAAAGGTAAGTATCAAAATTGAGCAAAGGATGAAGAACAGTAACGAGGTTTCTGGGTAATTTATATCCAGAAACCGAATTTAAGACGCATGGGAAATGAAGCGATATTGACACCATATCCCTTGACGTGACCCGTGGGAATAGGGGGCATGCTCGAGGCTGGCCAATCAGAAGTAAAAAACATGCACCGAAATGACAGATCAGATAACGATGATCAAACGCATGCATATCACGAGCTAATCATAGGTCAACAGCGCGACAAGAAACGTCAACAATAGTTTGGAAATCGGAACGGCGAAGTAATTAAACTCTGAAAGGTATTGAATGCTTGACACAAAATACGAAAGATCACGATCCAGCATTAATTGTTCAGAAATTGAATCATACCCCAGAAGTCCAACCGGTAAATGAAACGACATACCAACTGGCACCACCCCGGGTGTATTCGACCAAACCTTTCCGCTCGGACGGGGAAGTAGGGGAATAACCTCCAGTGCTGAAAAAGAACATGAACGAATAAAGGGAGGACGCTATCTCTAAAATGTTTAGAATCTCCATTGAAGTGCCTTTGATAAAAATTCGCGGAGTACTGAAAGAATAGTTGGCAACAAACCCAGACCCGAAAGGAGTTGGGTCTGAAGCTCATGGTCTAAACCTGGATAACACGTGTTCGAACTCGACTGGAAATAACGGAATCAAAGACAGCTCGAATCACTAGCTACCACAAATGAAGAAGAAGAGAACAAGTCAGCTTCGATCATACGCTAATGTCAGGAACGAGATTATGTTTACTAGCGCAAGTTACAAACCCATCTCACATCAAAGTCATTCTCGCATTTATGAACAACCGGACAATCGCCGTTCTGACAGATTTTCCCTCTTAAATGCACAAATGCTATAGACACACCTCATTAATTACTGAATTGGATGAAGATAAGGCCGCATTTAATGTTCCCCTTTAGAAGGATCTAATTGAGCATTGATCGAAGGAAATTCTAATTATTAAGATGAGACAGGCACGATCAGATCAGGTTTTTCTTCTCAAGGATGACGGTCGAATGATGTTCAAACTAGTAGATCTTTTGTCTCAAATCGCCTCTCAGGAAAAGCACAGGCGCCTATAAATAAGACTGGACATAATCTAAAAAAATGTACATTCTGACATTTTCTTCTGCAAACTTCACAAGTCATATTCTCTATACTAACTTAATCATCAAAGCGGTCTCGGATCCCGATTATCCTTCTTCTTACATTTGCAAGTTTCGATCGATTGGAAACTGATAAGTTAGACTGCAAAATACGTCCTCAATATATATATATATAAAAGAAATATTTTCCATTGTTTAGTTCACATAATTAAGAAATAATTAATTAACCCTCAATATACTATCAGTCAATTAATGTGACGATTCGCGCCAGCAAATTGTACGTTGAGAAAAAAAAATTATCTTTGTGTTATTTGTTTAAATCTTGAAAATTATGATCTCATCATCATCATATATATATATTGTTAAAAATATATATTTTCCAATATTGCTAGCTAACAATAAAAATAATTTCGGCCTAGTGCATGAATCTTTTTATCTAAATTAATATTTTCCACAATAATTTACAAATACATGATGAGATACAATATGTACATATTATATATAACGAATCTCCTATATTTAATACTAATTAAGGTATACACATGTATATTATATATCTATTTCTACATACAACATTATGTAATACTAGGGCTAGGAGTATTATAAGAAATTTTTCCTCTTTTTTCTCTAGCGACAAAGGCGACAACCTCTCTGACTAAAAATATCATATATTTTCTTTTCAGAGTAAGGAACTTTGACTTCTCCCTCCCTTTTTCCATCTAGACATGCCAACATTTTGAAAAGTTTTTTATTTTTTCATTCATAGCAAATAGAGAAGTTGATATGTTGTTCATCAGAGTCCAACAATCAACACGCGCTCCAATGATAGAAGAATTTTGTCAATTAGAATGGCACGTGAATCACACGATCGTATCTTAGTGCGCATGAGATCTACACATACTACTGCATGGAAGGGATTTTACTGCTGTCACGCGCGGCACTCCCAGAGTTGACGACCATATATCCTTTAAATCTGACTGACAGACTCATTTTGATGCATGTCTCACAAACCACCACATGCAGTCACCCAACACTGCACTCCAACAAATCTACTGCTCTTCTGTTTGTTATCTATTTATGCTTTTACTTCTCTTTATCAAGGATCATAAAAAATAGGTAGTTAATGTCTCTAGTACAACCAGTTTTAATTCGAATAGACAATTCGATCGGACCGGCAAGCGTTAGGGACAGTAACAGAACAAAGCGCATATATATACTGTATACACATAAGCCCAACCAAATAACTCATGGCGCATCTGGCACCCTACACATGATAATGATCATGACCATACACAGTACATTAATGCCGATTATATATATATATATATATATATATGTATATATCCGAGCACGCGCGCTCGTCCGTTGCTTAATTTTTTTTTTTGTTTATTTATTTAGAATATTAGTTTGGATCTGCGTATATTAAGAACATTTTCAATGAATTGATTAAAAATTCTTTTTTAAAAAATATAATTTTACATAAATATTAAAAATAATTAATCATATTTTATCAAATATGATAATAAAATTTATTAAAAAATGAATAAAATTATTTTTTGTAAATAATAAAATTAAAATTTTATTCAACAATTATCAAATTAAATTATACTTTTTAAAAAATAACTTTTCAATCTATTGAGAATGCTCAATACTGCATGGCTGGGACGTTGGATCCATACGTAGCTAGCTAGCTAGCTAGGGCAGGGCCGATTAACGAGCTAGTTGGAATTAAAATATGAGAAGTGATAAACATATAACATATTTTATAATATTTATATAACACAAATTATAAAATTAAAATATTTTTATAAATTATCTTATAAAATTAAAATCACTTTATAAAAACATCATTACTTTATAATATATATATATATATGTTGTAATCATATATGCAAGTTATTGTAAATTTATCATTTCTCTTAAAATATAGTTCGAGCTCAACGCATGCGCAGTAGCTTACTACGCACTAAAAGGAACCGCGCGAGATCGATTCGGATCATCAGTTAATTCACTCCAGAAAATAAAAAATAAAAACAAAACAAAAATAAAATAATTTTGTGACTTTTTAATTACAGTAAAAAAAAATTAATTTTAACTATAAAGAATTATTTTATTAAAATTAACTAACCGTAAATAAATAATTTTTTTTTATAGTATGGCTGGAGCCGGAGCTAGTTGCAAGAATTAAGAGCATTCTCATTAGATTGACTAAAAATCATCTTTTAAAAAGTATATTTTTATACAAATATCAAAAAATAAATATCACAATTGATCAAATATACCAATAAAATGTGGAAAAAAATATTCAAAAAATATTTATTATGAATAGTAAAAATAAAACTTTATCTAAAAAATTAAAATAATTATCAAATTCTATATTATCAAATTTGATAATTGTTTTAATTTTTTGATAATTATTTTAATTTTATTATTCATAATAAGTATTGCAGGATCAAGTCCACTGCAGGATGAAATATTGCAGCATAATTGGCACGTACAGAAGTTGCAGCAAAAACATGACAAATGGTGATCATAAGACTTGGACACGCACGTACACATCCATGCATGTGGCATAAATCAATATTTCTAAGAATGATCATTATTTAATAATCTATTTAGGACGAAAATATATTTATTTAGTTAGAAAATTATTATCATTTACATAATAAATAACTAATAAGTAATAAGCATTTTACTAATGCAGTAATATATATATTAATTAACATGATGATAATATTCTTTTAATCAATATTTGATCTGATATTATAATAAAAAAGAAATTTTTTAAAATAAATATTAATGCTTGATAAGAAGTAGTGCAAAAGTACAGAACAAAATAATAATAATATTAGAACCAAATTAAATAGTACTGCAATTATAGTAGCTAGGTAGGTTTACGAATAATATTATATGCTAGCGCTCTCAATATTTAAACTTAACAGCTGGTCTTACATCAATTAACAATTAATCAATGATCGTGATCTTTGGCCGCCGCTATCTTCTATGAATGATACAGAATATTATAATACGTACCCAAGAAAAACTTATAAGGCCATGCATGCATGATCTTCATGATGATGCTATTAATTCTGACCACGAGTACTACGTATTATTCTCTCTTCGAGTCGGCATAATTCTTTGCATGGAAGTCAAGGAAGAGAACCAAAAGCGAAGAGTAAAACAGCGTATTGAATCCCCAGCCCCAGACTCCGCTGCAGCCTGAGCCAGTGAAATGGAAATACAGCATCATACCCAGAACCACAAAGCTCGACAAAAACTGCGCAATTTGACACTCCGTCAGCAGCCGCTTCCATCTGGGGCGCACGCCGAGCGCACAGCACAAGTAGTAGGCGTACATCAAGACATGCACCGACGCGTTCGTCACGAGCACTAGCGGAAACATGGACTGCGACGTTTGTAGCCAAATGTAGCACATGATCACGACGGCGGCGTGGTGATAAACGTGCAGAAAAGTGAGTCTCCTCTTCGAGTTACTCACGATGATCAAAAGGGTGTCTACGAATTCTAATATCTTGGAAAGGTAAAACATGTACGCCCAGAAAAAGAGGGGCCCGTTTGGTGGGGTTTTAGGGGGGAGGCAAATGACCCAGAGCAAGTGAGGTGCGTAGGAGAGAGTGGAAACGCTGCAACCAAGGGCCATGATGAGGGAGAAGACGAGGAGGACGAGGTTATGGACGGCAGTGATTGATTTGAGGAGGCCTGGTCTGATGGGTGGGAGAGGGCGGAGGTGGGAAAGAAGGAAGGTGAGGAAGAGGTAAGAGAAGACAGTAAGAGTGAGGAAGAGAAGAGAGGAGCCAAGGGTTTGACCTTGGGTCCATGAGAAGTGGAAGATGATTGGGTGGTTAACGAGCCAGTATTGAAGAGCTGAGGAGAAGTGGCTCATGATCATGATCATGAACTGGCTGATCTGGCTCACACCGCCGGCTTAATGGTGGTGGCGTACGTTGGCCGTGGAGAGCAGAGGATCACGACCAGGCCGGCCGGCCGGGGGAGATCAGAAATAGAAGGTTTTGGTTTTAGGATCTGGCTAGAAAGGAAACTAGAAGGTGGGCAATTTCATGGAATGGGTTTTAATTAATTAGGTTCTTTGACTCTTCAAGAGCTGCTTGCTGCCATCTCAGGATGTTGGTCCACCCACCACAGCTGGCATGCAGCTGATTCAGTTACTTTTCAGGTTTTGGTCTGATCCTGCATTAATTAGTTATATTTATTCCAGTTCCACCTAATCCTTTGCCACTTCCATACATGGAGTCTCAAGAGTCAAGGCAGCTTCTACGCATCAGAATTAAGGTGAATTACAGCCTTCCAGGAACGGGGAAGAGAAACAAGTTACACTACATGATCATGAGTGAGTTTGTCAATATTTCAAGCATAGTGCTGCATGCAAATACTCTCACTTAATTTAGCATGCAGTATTTGTGAGGGAATAATCATATTAAGGGATAAGTCATAAGATGATGATCGCCTACAACGTTGACGTCCGCCTACTCTTTTCTTTGATACCTTAGGAGGAATTAGAAAGTATATAAAAAGAAAAGTTCAATTTTGATTCTAACTAGATCAACAAAATTTCTCCTAGTTGATTCCTATTAGATAAGTACAGTGAATTTGATAAATTCATTGAAAATTATCCCTGACATAAAAACAGTATAATGATCAGGATCCTTATAGGCATTTAATGCCTGACAGTGTGATATATCACATTAAATGCAGACTGATCGATATAAATATCCAAAATGCGTATAGATTGCCCAAGTATGATTATACTAATGAAGATATTATTGAGAAGAAACAAAAATGATAAATGATCCGAGAGAACAGAGAAGATAAAAGAAAATGATTTACTGACATCCTCCCCTGTAATCCTAGATAGTTACACGTATGTCCGATTGATATTTCGGCCCATATAAAAGAGGAAGTTCATCATAAACAGAGGTACGTACGACTATAACAAAAATTTTCCTAAGCTTAGCCTTGAGATATCTGAATTCTCTCTCTAACAAAAACATCGAAAAATTCTAAGGGTTGAAAAACCCAGTCCTCCATTTTTTCTTTTGCAGATCAATCAGCTTGCAATTTAAACGCTATTCAAGAGTACAGAACACACATCAACAGTATTCACCTAAAGTACTAATGCATTTATACCTCTTGATCATGTGGTTGATAGATCGACTTTAAAACATTTCACAAAAGGCGGTACTACTTGGTCTCTAGCTATGTGAGATAAGTCGGAGTTTTTCAAGTATTTTTAAAATATTTTATTATTATTTATTATTTTATTATTATTTTTTACTTATTTTTATTTTTTATTTTTTTTTACTATTATTAATATTTTATTATTGATTTTTACCTATTTTTTATTATTATTCACAACTCTTCTCAACACTTCCTAACATCCAAACCTAAATCCTTCAAATTCGATCATGGATTAATTAATGCCATAAGAAATGTTTAAATCTTTTGTGCATAAACAATGAAGTCTCAAAACTATTCGAATATTCACTTTGATGTGATACATAGTTTATATTAAAGTAATTTTATAATTTAATGTGTTGCATCGAGTCACATAAGTTTGTACATTTATTTTTTGTATAATCCTGTGAGGAGAGGCCCATTTGGATTAGAAGGACCCAAGCCTAAAGTGGGATCTACTAGGCCCCACTCATGTGGACTGGGTCGGCCAATTAAATAACGGATGCTCGATCAGGAGTTAATTAGATACTCACAATAGAAGACATCCCAAGAATGAGGGAACGGAAATTATATCTGAACATGCATTAAATGAGGGATCAAGTAAACATCACGTTGCATTAAATACTAAACAAGTCGGGTTCATGCCGCATTAAATGCGAGCCAAAAATCCTGATCACACAGCAATAGCGTTTTAGGGTTTAGTGTGGCTCAGATGAAATGTTCATCCCCTGACCCCTCTTGGGATCCATGTCACATTAAA
This sequence comes from Platycarya longipes, assembly GCA_036559045.1. Classification (NCBI taxonomy): domain Eukaryota; kingdom Viridiplantae; phylum Streptophyta; class Magnoliopsida; order Fagales; family Juglandaceae; genus Platycarya; species Platycarya longipes. The sequence goes on along the minus strand of CM071794.1, from coordinate 32,383,691 downwards.
TGTAAGTCGAAAATTTCGATCACACAACAACAGAATTTCAAGTTTCAATGCAATTCGGATGAAATGTCTGTCTCCTAACCTCTCTCAACAACACTGCTCAAGGTAAATCAACTCGTTCTAACATCACCAATCGAATGATGACCAAACTAACCTGAAAAACATTCCCTCCATTCTTTGTCGATAAGCTGGACTCAAGTGATCTTATAAATAGCCCCATATTCTTCAAAAAGAAGGTCATGTTTTCTAACTCTTATTATTATCTATCTTTTCATCATCTTTTAGATACCTACTAACTTTATCATTATAACGGTCTCGAACCCCAATCAACCTTTTCAATTTGTTTATATTGTATGTATAGATTGTTTGGACCATTGTTAAATTGCCCAAGTCGTGAAACATGTCATCAACAAATCCCTTTATGGTTAAAATATTAATCTTAGAAAAACTAAAGATATTAAACATTTTCATATTGTTATACAATATGCTCATTTAATAAAGTACAATGGTTCATTCAAGGGGCGAAAAAAATTAAAGAAATCCTCCCAGAAAAAAATTATTCTCGTTATAGTCATCGAGTTCAATCTATAATTCCCAGCTGCCCAACGCTCTATCGGGGACATGACTACCTCCAAGTAGCTCTTATTTTCTCAGATTTGATGAGCAAGCTAGCTCAGCCACATCTTTGTCAAATGGCAAAATTTGAACAATGATGGTAATTTTTACATTAGAAACACTATGCTCAACTTGTCGTCACCTTCTTCCGGACAATCCTCTTTCTCCGAGCTTTAGGAACCGGTGGCTCACCATCAGCAACGGTGTCAGCATTCCCCTGTTTAATGCCAAGGAGCCCAAGTCCAGAAACAATGGCATTCTTTGATATAAACCATTTTGAAGATGGCCGCCCAACGGCATCCTCTGAAGGCGGCCTGTTGTAAACCTTCAAGAGACTATCTGAATGAACTAGTGGATCTGCCTCTACCCCCAGCCAAGCCAGCCTTGATCTCTCTCCTAATTGAACGTTCAAAATCCTGCATACAATCACTAGCAAGAGTTAGCCTAGTTTGGTTGGTAGAGTACATTGAACTCAACTAAGTTTAGTCTAATTTTAAACTAAATCTAACATCTAAATATCAAACTCTCAAATTACTAAATTAATCTATATTCAAAACTTTTTTAAGCGTGGGACTACAACTTTTTTCAACTTAACCTATATTTACACGAGACCCAAAACCTTTTTTAAATTCCCATAAATATATCTGAACTTATTTTAACATCTAAACAAAAACTCATCTTAAATGGGTCCCATAAAATTTACTCTATCATCTTAACTCATTACTATTCATAAAGAACTGAACTCAACTCAACTCAACTCAACATCCAAACGCACTCTTAAACAATTGTACATGCTCTACACCCAAGACTTCCATCATCTATAGCCACAGAGTAGGTGAATATTAAGAGGATATGTCAGAGATTGGAACCTAATGGCACCAGTCCACCAAAGCAGGAATTTAGTACTAAAGGAATCCTAAAAAAATTGTACAACATATGCAATTAGGTACCTTACCGCACTAGACAAAGTTTTCATAAAAAATTAGACAAATACGTCAAATTGAGTAGCATATTTACGAGATTGATAAGAAAATAAATCAGATATCATATATACTATGTAAAAGAAGATAAAAAAAATTAAGAATAAGATACCATTCTAAAAACATGATTAAACTGGTAGTAACAACTAAAACGACAGTACAAGAATGGCAGCTATAGTTAGCATATCATATAAGTGAAAATATTAACTATATTGTATTGATAGTGCAGTGAAAGTTCTAAGAATATAGTATCAATTAAATGACTTATGAAAATGAGAGGAAGAGGAAGAGGAAAACTCCTTAAGCCTCAGAAAATGTAAAAACCACCGTCCGTGTACCAGCATGATGTCAGTTTTATTCATAATGGACTATTATACTAGTGAAAGTAACACACCTCAAAGCTGTGCCAAAAAACAGTGCCACTCCAATGACATCAAAATGGTTGCTTATTGCTCTATCAAATCCATATAACAGCTGATATCTGAGATTTGCATAAAGACCGAGAAATGCACCATACCCAAGTGCACTAGTACTCACAGTTGGAATTGTAACAGATAACCTGCCAAACAATTCATCCAAACTAAATTACTTGGACTAGTTCATCCAATCACAGGCAGGGTTATTTCTTCATTCTCCTGTTAGTGTGGAAAAAAAATAGTTAAATGGAACATGTGCTTTTATAGACATGCTTACCTTCCCTCCTTTTTACTGGCCAAAAGGTTTGATAGTGCACCTTGTACTGCTCCAGCACTTAATCCAATTATAGATAACTCTGCAGCCTTGTAGAAAAACGAGTGAATTCTCTTTTGCAAATCAAACTCCCGAAATGGGTAACTCCTTTCAAATATGTTGTTTGGCAGCTTCTGTAATGTATTTTGCAAATCAAATTGGAATGTGTTACCATATGAACGACAAGGAGCAAGTGACCAAACAACAATGGCATTGCAGGTTGCTACTGTGAGCACATTAAGGAGTGCCAGATCCCATTCTTGTTTCATCCTACAACCATCATAGAGGAAAAACTCATCATTTAAGCACATTCAATGAGCATATGTATATTTTCACTTCCCTTTCCATTAAACAAAGCACACACCTATCTTTACGATTTTTAAACTCCCACCACACACAGCAACCAATTGTAGAAGCCTGCTCCAAAAGAAGCTTATATAAGAAGGCGGGGTCAGCAATCATCCTGTGCAACAGAATAATGTAAGTTCAAATAATTAATTCGAGGGTACACTCAAACCACTTACTGCTAATACACCAGCAATGAACATTAAAAAATGAAAAAAGATAATCCAATATTCAGTTGTTAGCAACGTTATTGAGAGGATGATATAAAGACATTTTATCTACCATGATATTGTGTTTAAGTTTTTGGTAAGAAGTTATCCAGAATGAAAAATCCATTTTGAATACTTCATTGCCTTCAATTATGTACCTCTGAATCCACTTTATAGCCCTCTATTTACCACTTTCCAAACTTCCCAGTAACACAACAATCAATCAATCTCTTGGGTGATAGAGGTGTAAGATATTCATATCTCATTGCCATTCTGGCTGGTGGCGCAGTTGGTGTTTGTTAAAGAATCAGAGTTAATAATATAAAGGTTCATTTGTTAGACTGTCTTAACATAAATAAATAAATAAATGTTACAGAGCGTAAAAATATATATATATATATATATATATATATGCTGATTCAGGTGGACATACTATATTTAATATATCATTTATTCACCATTAAATTAATGGTAAATATAAAAAAAAAAGTAAGGCCATTAACATTTCAAAAAAAGACCCACACCCAAGTTCCATAACTTTGGGTCCGCTATCGCTATCCCGATCATGATTTTCCTACCCCCAACTAAACTAATAGAATATCTATTTTTTTTTCATAATTAAAAATGACAACTTATTGATATTTCTACAAGCAATACTTTATTGAAGACTTAAAGTTATTACTCAACAAATAAAATTTTAAATTATTTATTAAAATATTAAGAATTATTCATTAAATAAAGGATAAGATCAATTCAGACGTAGTTTTTTTTTATTATTATATAACAATATAACAGACAGAATTTAAGCGGTCTAATCCAGGGCCTTTGCTAAATTTGGAACCTATCTATCCTATAAATATATCAAGATAAATAATACCGACTCGGTCCTTAGATTTATTTATACCCTAAGGGAGCCGTATGAGGTGAAAATCTCATGTACGGTTCTGTAATAGCGATGGTAACAGTGATGTTATCACCGACTATGATTATCTAACAGTTTAAGTACAGTTGATATAGTTGAGGCTCAGTCAAAATATGGTTTTTGGGGATGGAATTTGTGGCGTCAACCTATAGGGTTTATCGTTTTTCTAATTTCTTCCCTAGCAAAAAAGCACCAAAAAACATGTTCTTTGTCTAAGAATTGGAGTTCACTATTATAAATGTTCTAGATTAAACAAGATTAATTTGTAAATGTGGCAATCAATTATGTGTGAACTCTGTAAGTTGACAGCCTACAATGTGAAATAAAGAACAGTTAACAAAATCACCTGCCAATAAATGCCCTTGATATTCCTTCAGGAAGTGCTCGAGAAATAAACCTAGTTGTGGTTGGCCTGGCATTGATTGCTAGGAATTTCACCATTTGAGCAGAGCTAACCAAACCCTGGAGGCAAAATTCAATCGGTATCCAGAGATAGCATTCTTGGCCAAAACCATGCTTAGAAAAATACTATACCATTTCATACGCTTGGCGAAATCCAGCAGGCAAGTCCATCATTGTCCTCTGCCACTCATTCAATACAGCATCTACAAATTTACGATCAAAAAGCTGGTCAAAGGAAAAAAGTTAGAACCGCATCAGAAGATATCAACATTAACAGCATTAGAGGACAAAAAATCTAATCTACTCAAGGAACAAGATTTGTGTTTGCATGTAACAGAATTTTAACCTCCTCAAGCAGTCTTCGTCTCCTAAATAGACCTCCCTCATCTCCTTCATCGCCATCGTCGAAGTCGTCAAAGTAGTCGTCATCATCACCATCATCATCACCACCATCACCACCACCATGATTTATTCTTTTCCCAATATCTCCACCGCCTCCAGCAAGTGCAGTCTGCAATTTCAAAAGCATTAGCCATCTTGGTTCTTACACCAAAAACAGAATAAATGAATATAATATAATTAAACCAACTCAATGAAGAAATATTCAGTTAATTGGTTGAATGAATGAAGAACCTTGAGCCTGCATTCTCACACCTATATCACACTCAACGTGCAATAAATAATCACATCCATAAATACAACAGTTCCCCTAAAATGTCTACATCAAAAAGAGTTTTACAAACTAGATGTTGCCAAACATCCCAATTTCGCTAGTTTTAGGCACAACAAAAAGGCCAACATCACCTGAAGTGAAATTTGCATTCTTAAAACAAATCTTAATTCATATTATGTAGCACTGGCCTCCTGGGCCAGTAAACTAGTTCCTGATGATATAGTATAGTGTTTGAGAACTGAAATAAAGGTTTCAAAAACTGAATTCAGCCAGTTTTATAATTCATGTACCATTTTTGGGTTGCTGTCAATTTTTATTTATTTTTTGATAAGTTAAAAATTTGTTCATCATAAAGAAATAGGCGTAGCCCATGTACACAGGAACTATACCAAAGAAATACCTAGTTACATTCCAAAACTAAGAAAGTGAAGACAAAACTCATTAACTCCCCCCCCCCCCCCCCAAAAAAAAATAATAATAAGAACAATAGCAGCAAACCAGCTAAGCAAGGTGCTGGTAAAAAAAAATCCAGTGTTTACGTTCCCTATCATTAAAACACCTCTCATTTCTTTCCAACCAAATGCACCACATAAAACACAAAGGAATCATTTTCCATGCAGCAGCCACTTGGGGGCAAGAAGAAAGGCTGATCCAGCTTGCTAATAAGTCAACCACTGCTTTAAATGTATGGAAAAGCATTTTGTTTCATGTTATACTCGATAGGATAATGATAACATCTCCAAAGAAAGGTAACTCGGCAATCCGATAAGCCTATGGACCTATGGTCTTAAAATCTCAAAAAGCAGTATATCTGCACATGCACAAAACAGAACAGGTTATAATGCTAGGGACGGCATAGGGGAATATTTTAATTAGATAATAAGCCCTCAACTCTTGTAAAAAAATCCTTTCATTCCAATGCCAAGAAAACTAGGAGTTGTACAAAAACTGTATTTGCTTTCTTCAAAATTAAGAGCTTAACTGAAGCAAAACAAAATACTCGAGAGCGAAATGGCTTCAATAGGCCATAATTATAAAATTTCTTCAGTGGTTTTTGCTCACCCCAACACCCAAAATTGCATACGGTTATATCAAGTCTCAAGGTTCCCAAATTATTCACCATCTTCAAGTTTTACACAGTTTCTCACCAACCAACGTATGAAAGAACTCCAAATTATAATTCTCGAGCCAATAAAGTACAATAAAAAGGGACGGAAAAAGCAGACCTCGGGACTAGACTGAGATTGCTTCTGAGACAAATCAAGCTTGCCCTTCTCCAACGTAACCGAACCCAGAGAACCGTACTGTCCCTTCATAACCGGACTAGCCATCTCCTTCAAAGACGCCAGAGGCGCCATAAAGCACCGCTCCAACAGACCGACGGAATCCCCTTCCACGAAGGCCGTAGAAGACGAAGCAGAGGCCTTGACCACCAGTCCCCTCCGTACTATCTTACCAGCCACCGGATGTGCAACCGGTTGAAATGGACCGACCTTGGGCTTCGACGATAAGGTCTCTATGGGCATTAGTTGGGCCGTTTGAAACACAGACATTTTCTTTCTCTTTCTCTCTTTTTTTGCTTTCTATTTCTTTGAGAATGAAATTTGTTTGGATGGAGAGGGAATTAAAAAGCAAGATTTTCTCACAAACAATACTGTTAGCGGCTCTCTCTTTTGAGGAAGGAAGAGGGGGTGTTAAGAATTTGAGAGAGAGAGAGAGAGAGAGAGACGGAGAGAGAAAGAGAGGGGCGTTTGTTTTGCGCAGGTGAGTTGACTCGGGGGATGTTCGGGTGAGTAGACTCTACACTCGTGGCCGGTTTGGTTTGCTGTTTTTTATGGGCTGGGCTGGGGCCAACCACCATCTTATATAGTTTCCGGAAGGTCATTTAACTGAGATCTCCTTAATCTATTATTTTCCCTTCTACGTAACATGGATTTCTTCTTCTTCTTTCTTTCTTTTCTCTCTCTTCTATCTATTAACAAAAATAAGAAAGAACTTAATACAAATGAGAGAAAGAGATTCGATGAGATGAGAGTTTGAGAAAAGAGAGAAAGAGCGCTTGATGCAAAAAAATGATATATAATAAAACGGGAGAGTGAAATGATGAGAGAAAAAAAGAAGAAACTGATAAATACACTATAATTTTCATAACAATTTATACAATACATAATAAAATTAAGGATATTTTTGTAAACTATTGTTAAAATTAATAACAGTTTATAAAAATATCCTCACTTTAATGCTTGTATTGTGTAAATTGTTGTGTAAAGTATTGTGTATGTATTATCTTTCAAAAAAATAATATATGATGAGAGAGAGAAGAAGGATCCCATGAGAAGAGAAGAGAAAATTGGAAAAAAAATTTGAAGATGGTGACAGAATCCGATAAGATGAGAGAGAGTTTCAGGAGAGAGAGGTTGATGAGAGTGGAGGTGTGATGAAATTGAAGAGAGTTGAAAATAAAGTGGAATGATAAATTTTTAGTACTAGATGTAGAGTGTGGGACGGTTACAATAACTGACCTATAAAATTACTCTTTAACTAACTAGTCATCAACCGTTGGTCTTTTCTTAGAAAGAATGTGACATTCTAAACATAGAAATGCAGATGTTTATATGCATATAGTCTTATAGAAATGCTCCTTCATTAAAAGCTCCCGATGGTATTTCTTTTTATTTAATAAATAAGAAAGTCTTGTAATTTTTTTAAAATATTTAAAAGTATTAAAAAATATAAATAAAATAAAATACACTGTCGACAACCTCATATATGATTATAGAGCCACTCGATATGGATATGTGCTATGAGTTAAATGCATTGATTTGGTACTCCTAGCATTATCCTTTCAATAATGTTCATTTACTGATTTAGGAAAACATACCCACATACCCATTTTTTTTTTTTTTACAACAATTATATTTCACTTGGTTTATTTGTGTCCTTCTTCTATACGGACGGACTGCACTTGGACTGTTTGTGCAGTCTTCCAATAAATAAAGGCACCTCACTTATTTCACCAAATGAATAAAAGAAATAAGGGGGAGTAACCACACTCAGTGCACTCCTCCTCACATGAACAGTGTCGTGAATAATGTACGGTACTGTTCATGTGAGGGAAATGTTTTGAATGCTGGCTACTTTCCAACATTACTCAATAAAGAATGGACTCAATTATATGTGATAGGACACTAAACACATGTACTACAGCTCAAGTTCTGCATATCTCACCTCTTTATATTGGTAGCTCTAAATTCAAACAACGAGAATCACACAGAAAGTGCAAAGTGCAAAGTACTGGTGTTAACCTGCTAAATTGGTGCATTTTCTATGCTTTACTTGCCATTGGTGAAGTGAAAGGAGATCCTTAGAGGAAGTCCCTGACTTCTTCCTTAGAAAACCAATGGATTATGGCCGGTTTTTGGTGATATCATTACGAACTAGATCGCATAAAGACGAAGAGAAATACAAGGCTCGTGAGCAATGGTGGAGCCAAAAACTTTTTTTTTTGGGGGAGGGGGGGAACTTGTAAAGTTAAAATTATAATAAAATATTTTTTTATTCTATTTTTATATGATTTTTTTTTAAGTATAGAACAATTTAATAGTAAAATCTAAAATAAAAATAAAATATGTTTAATATAATATATGTATTAGAAAAAATATAATATATCAAGAATAATATATCATTAAAATAACATAAAGACACTCATACAAATATATCAAATAAAAAAAATACAGAATATCTAAAATTGTAACTTATGTTCTTTTAAAGAAACAAAATTATCAAATATTAAATCTAAATCTAAATTCTTAATTATTTATCTTTTAATATAAACAAGTAAATTATTTACTAAAAACTTATATTCAATTATTTGCTAAAAAATCATCAAGTTTATTTTCTTTATCTCTTTTATTTATAAAGTTTTTGCTCTTATTTGTCCAATACTCATAAGTTCATGACTAAACAAAAGACTGTATTTATTTATAATAATACACAGCCTAGGAGGCAACGGATTCAACGGAAAGAAAACAATAAAAACAACCAATTTAAAAAATCAACAATAACAATTCTTTAAAGCATTGTTAATACCCAAGCCCAAAGTAACGGAAATTTTATAAAGCCCGTTAATGCTAACATAAAGGTAATTTGAACGCTCTCATTTTTTAGTTAAGGAGAAAGTAACAGGAAAGAAAATATGTTTTATTACAAAACAAAATAGCAACAATATTATTATATATATATATATGTGTATTTTCGAAATCATAGGGGTAAATCAGGAACAGAAGTCGAAACCCATATATGCACGAACATAAAGGACTAAAATCCACCAACTCCATCTCTTTATTTTCTGGAATTTTTAGGTTGTCTTTGCTTAAAAAATTTTTAAGAAAAATTAAATGAAAAATATACTTTTCGAGAAAATGGGTTTCTTGTTTTTTCTTCTTACCGATCTTTTTCGATCAAAATTATGTTTTCTAGGAAAATGGGTAAGAAGAAGAAAATGTAAAAAGAAAAAATATAATTTTAAGCCAAATTCAAAACCAAATTACACTTTGTTTTTTCCGAAAAATGGGTTTTTGTTTTCCAGAAAGAGATTACCAGTGAAACAATCCATTGAAGGGGAGGAGAGAGGCGCTAGAGGGAGAAATGCCGCAAGGGATTGGGAGAGGGGTAGGATGTCGGGCGGGAGAAGAGTAAATTCGAAGAAGGGGGAAGAGAAGGGGAGTAAATTCCATGTAATGCTGGTCTATGATTATTATAGTAGAAGACTAAGTGGCAAGAAATGATTGAAGGTTGTAATATTGGGGAGTGCAGTCAGACCGAACTAAAGATATTTTCGATTTATTTTATGAGTAATGATTATTGTTTTATTATTCATCTCTCTTTTTTTAACTTTGAATTTGGATTAAGAATATCAAAACATAACTTTCTTGCTTAATCTAGAAGAACATAATTTATTTTAACTAACGGAATTATGTGATTTAATTAAAAAAAATCAATTTTATAAAAATTGATCTTGGTTTGCTTTTTAGTCAAGTTTTAAAAAATTAAATTTATTTTTAATTAAATTATATAAATACGTTAGTTGATTAGATTTATTTTCTTTTAGGTTATGCAAGAATGTTATATTCTAAAATCTTTAATTTAGATTCAAATGGCAAAAGAAAATAAAATGATTGGATAGTAAAACAGTAATAAAGAAGGTGTAAAGATACCATTACTCTTATTCTATTATTGAGTAGTTGTATAGAATATGCAATTCATATCACTTAAATAATCAGCTTTAATTTATAAAAATCTTTAATTTAAAACCTTATTTTAAATTAAATTATACAACCGTGTATGTTAAGGCCACATAAAGTTAGAATAGCAGTACTACTAAAAAAAAAAAAAAAAAATAGCAGTACTACTCTTTAGGTTATTTATCTCAAAAAATTCATTAATCACATGTAGTTATCATCTCATCTCGTGCACAAAAGATATATAATTGCTTTATTATGATATTGAACCATAGGATTATCCACGAATAAATATTTTATAAAAGATTTTTTGCATTTCTCCGCTAAGATTAGTGGATTACAAATTCATTTGAGCAAGTGCTCGAGATAATTAACTCAATTTATCTTATTTAATTATTATAATTTATTTAAAATTTTTACATAAAATAAAAAAATAATTTATATTTTTAAAATTTTAAAATAAAAATAATATTAAAAAATATTTTATAATAATATTTTATTTAACTTTTAACTTTATTCACTTACCATTTAAATTTTAAGCTGATCCCAATTTAAGCATCATATTCATATTCTGTGGAAAACAAAAGCTATATGTCACTTTGAAGCACTTAATTCCCAACCATACTTATGCTTTGCCAAGAGGAGACGGATATGATCATGCAGAAGATTAAGAAAAGCAATCTAAAGATGCATTATTGAAGATACACACAAAGAAGCCTTGGATCGTACTGTAGCTTCCACAAAAAGCCATCCTTTTTCTCTCTTTATGAACCTTGACTCTTGCCCCCTCATATAAATTTCAATGCACTTCTTTCTCCCAAGAGAAAACATTCCTAAAAACCAAACGATGTCTCTGATCATCGGTCGGCCTAGTCGTGTCACAATTAGAGGAATCCGAAGAGCAAGAACTTTTCGTTATTGCTGGTGTCAAAACTGCCATCGTGGTGTTCGGATTAATGTGTCAACAAACATATTCGAAACATGTCCACATTGCTTCCATGAGTTGCATCTTGATATGGACATCTCAAGGCCTAGCCCCGTGATCACCGGCCTCAGGAGCCTAGACGACTTGGCTCGCCTGCTCGACCCATCTCCAATACCTCGTCAAAATGCTGGTTTTGGCCGGAGATTGGAATTAGGAGCCGTCTCTGAAGTTGGAAATGGAGGATCATTTGATCAACAAGCTTGGATAAGTACTCTTGTCGGATCTCCACCATTTGAGGAGGTGCTGAACGAGAACGAGTTGGTCGGAGGGATGGCCGGCCAGCAGAATGACCTGCAGCCAGGGCCGGCTCGGTCTCCTGCTCCGGCTCGGGCTCCGGTTGCTGCAGTTTCAGGCATCGAAGCCTTACTGCCAAGGGTGAAACTCACGCAGAAGCATTTGGATAACGACCCAAGTTGCCCGGTTTGCAAGGAAGATTTTGAGGTTGGTGGGGAAGTGAGAGAGATGCCATGCAAACATTTCTATCATTTCGATTGCATTGTCCCTTGGCTCTCCATTCACAACACTTGTCCTGTTTGCCGCTATGAGCTGCAATACATGATGACTTACGACAACTACGTTCTAGAGGACTTTGGAGATGATGAAGGTTTTCACTTCGAAGATCTAATCACAAACGGGCTGAATTGGTTATGGAATCGACTCTTCTTTTTCTGGCCTTTCCGTGTACTGTCGAGTTGGGCACAAAACTACCTTAATTTTGAAGATTCTACTCCTTACTAGACGTTGATCTTCTGTGGGTAAGATTCGAATCAAGGCCAGCCTTGTGTTCTTGAGTAAATATATATATATATATATATATATGTTGGTTTTGTGGTGAGATTGGCCGGTCGATGAGACTAGGAATTGGCCAGTATTTTTCTCTGCAGAACCATCAACCATGGCGGTTGAATAATAAAGCTGTGAACTTTTTTGCAGGTATTTCACGGTGGCATTCTTGGCCCATTCTATAGCTAGCTTTGTGTTCATGTCACTGCCGGGTGCTAAAAACAGTTTCTCTGAGCTCTACAATTCATAATTATGTTGCTTCCAAGGCAGGTAAAAGAAAAAAAAAATTAATTAAGGTAAGAATGATCAAAAAAAATATATATATATATATATATATATATATATCTGTGATGAAAACACAATGAAGTTTTTCAGGTACGTAATCACAGCCCTATTTCTCAAGTGGAGTGAATTAATATAGGATAAATTACCTTGTAGGGGTCCTAATTTGTACAGAAAATGAATAAATTATATTTTTGGAGCCGTTACTATATTGAATAGAGTAATTAAATTGTATAATTTGATCCAAGATAAATTTTAAGTTTTATATTTTAAATATTAAATACTTCTGCATCTATAAAAAAAAATTACATAAAAGTAATCACACAAACTAATATAGATTAATCAGATCTGTTAGATTTATTTTATAATAATTTTATAATCTGATGTACTACATTAATTATGTTAGTTTATAAGATTATTTTTATATAATCTTTTTATAGCTGGAATATTTTCTAAATTTAAATATATGAATTAAACTAAATAAAATAAGTTTAATAAAAGAATAAGAAATTAAAATCATTTCAAATAATAATGATATTATTAAAAATAATGAACCTTGTCTTAAATTTTATTATTTTCAATGATATCCGTTAATGTCTTATGCAAGTGTGATAAAACGATAAAAATAAAAAGAACATACGTTGGACTTCAAACTGACACGCAGACAGTAGTTTCGGAGTTTGGAGGAGGAGAAAGAGGGAAATGGTGGGTTCAGCACTGCCTCAACCATCCTGGTTCCACATATGGGAGGTGGCTTCCACACCCACATCGAAACCGCTTAGTCTCGCCACCACCGCGGCTTCTCTCCACATCGGCCACCTTCTCCGCCTCCATGTCAGCCACCGCCTTGAATTAGGGTTGCTTCTTCATTCCTGCTTCCAGGTGCTCCTCTCTCCCCCTCTCTCTCCCTCTCTCTCTATGTCTCTCTTTCCCAATTGCTAATTTTCTGTTTATTTCTCGGCTAATATTAAAACTTCAATTATATCGGTGTAGCTGGGTTGAACTCTTTCAATTCGTCCCTTTTCATTTTGTGGGTGAGTCATAAACAAAAGTTTGCATTTTCCCTTTTTTCTTTAAAGACCCTGAGAGTAGCTTCTGTGCATCTCTGGGGGTGTAAAAGTGTGATAAAATCATAATCTACAGCGATATTTGAATGATAATCTCCAATCAACTTGGGCTACACCTTATGCATTTTTAGGTACTTCTCTTATATACTTCCCATACTTGGGTTACACCCTTTTTCAAATGTCTGCAGTAGATTTTTATGAATATTTCTGTTTATTATACCATTAGAGATGACATAATTGTAGAGGTGGTGTTACTGATAACTTTGAAATTTCCTTATTTTGATTTGTCTCCGATTATAATTTAAATGGGTGGCATAAAGTTACTCTTTTTTTTCCAGTGCCACATTAGTGCATGGGAGACGATTCTTTTATGTATTTTAGTTTCAAAACTCTTGATTGCCACAGATTTCTTATTAAACAGAAACTATCCTGTGTGGATCACGTGCCTAGATTGAAGGATGTATGGCACGAAAAAGCCTTCCAATTCAGGGGAATTAATTTTCTTCAGCTATCAAAAGATGCTGTGACATCCACATATTCAACTTGTTTATCTTTCTTTGATGGGGGAGAAAAAAGAAAGGGATTTGGAAATGATGGGATGCCACACTCAAAGATATCCAGCAAGAATTCATTTGATGGAAGAACATGGACCAATATCCTACTTGCTGCTAATGTATTGTGAGTACCAGTGTCTGATCTGATCAAAAAAAGGATATTATTAGTAAGGTGCATTCTTCATAGATAGCGTTCAATAATTTGTCCGAGAAAATTAATAATTCAATGTTACATCTTTTTCACTTTCATTTTTCTCCTTTACTGCTGTCCCTAAATTTGTTAGGCACTTTTATTTACTTTTTAAATTTTTGAAAAGTTTGCATGCACCCAAGTATTTTTTTTTAATCGAAAAACAAAAATTTTATTGATCATGAAATAGACAAACGCCCGAGTATACAGGACAGATGCTATGCGTGCTAGTTTAGCGATACAAGGAAGTCATGAAAAGACATGCCGTATGCACCCAAGTTAAAAGCTCATTACTGGTTAAATCATGCGTGCAGAGTTTTTATTGCACAAACCGCAACACAAGGGAAACTACTATTATGGGGAGCTAAGGTAACGGTGCAAATGAAAATCTAGAAATATTTTCTCTTTAATATCAAACCATCTATCTTTTGGGCTCCTTACCTTCATGATTTATTCAAGTTGTATACAGATAAATAGTCTGATTGACGCAGGCCAATTGTGGAGGTTAGCAACATCTTCCTTTTTGCATGCCAACGTTGGGCATCTAATGGTCTGCTTTAAATCTTCCTGCTTGATATATCTCGTTTAATGGCTTATGTTCTATTGCTGGGTCTGAAAAAGGATTGTCTTTTCCAGGTCAACTGTTATTCTTTGAATTCAATTGGTCCTAGTGCTGAGAAAATCAGTGGTCCTAGGAGATTTCTTGCAGTTTACTTTGCCTCTGCAATTGCAAGTAACAGCTTCTAACCTCTCTGCAATAGCTGATGAAATTGTTTACCCACTTGTAATCTGATTTTGTATTTTCAAGAAATCAGGTTCAGCAATGAGTTATTGGTTTTGCAAAGCACCTGCAGTTGGTGCTTCAGGAGCAATCTTTGGACTAGTAAGTCTGTTTTGAACCCTATTTCAGCCAAGGGTTCCCCCCCCACCCCCCCCTCCCCTCCCCTCCCCTTCCTTTTTCTCTCTATTTCCAACAGTCAAGAGTCGAAAGGAAAAAAAACAGACAAAATTGATTTAGAATTTGCTTCCCTAAAGAAGGTGGAATTAATTTCTGAGACAATAGAAGTAAGCTATACACAAAAAAGGTTTGCTCATTTTGTTCCTTCGTCAAACTCCTGGTGTTTGATTCAGGTTGGAGCAGTTGCTGTGTTTGTAATGAGGCATAGACAACTGGTTGGAGGTGGCAAAGAAGATCTGCAACACATAGCTCGAGTTGTTGTTCTGAATATGGCATGTCCCTCACTTCCCTTACCAATCTTAAATTGCTCCAGGTTTTGCAGGGGCAATCAAAACAGTAATTCAATTGAAACATTTATATTTTTTCTAAGCCTGTTTAATCAATTCTGTTAGATTGTCAAAAATGAATGACTGCTCCGCCTAGAAATGCATGTAGCAAAAAAATTATGCTTTTTTTGGTATCGGTAGAATTAATAACAAGAAGTTTATGTTTTTTCTTTTTTAATAAGTGACAAGATGTTTGTGTGGTGCAGACTATCGGGCTACTGTCCAAAGGCATTGATAACTGGGGACATGTAAGTATGGTATTACTGTTTTTCTTGCTACTCATTATCCTTTTTGTCCAAAATTTGTTTATTAGACTTCTGAAGAGAGTCAAAAGAACAACTAATTGGTGGGATATAAAAAAGGTTATGTTTTGTTAGAGTTTGTAGAAACCTACTTTAATGTACCGTCCAGGCAAGAGAGAGAGAGAGAGAGAGAGAGAGCTATGGTACCCCCAGTTAACAGAATGCCTTATGCAATGGCAGATTAGGTATGCTGTGCAATCAAACTTAAAGAAAAGATCGGATCTTCCCTTGTATCTTTTTGTTTTTGTTTTTTTTCAATTCTAGTCTCCTAATACTTTGTTTTTAGCTTCATTCATGAATATGATGCACTCTCATGTGGTTCGTGTGGTATCTATTATTAAAATTTAAGTTTGTGCGATATTTAAAAGTAAGCTTGGGCACTAACACCAAAAGTTCAGCTTCCATGGTATATTTCATCTGCAAAGTCGGCGACTTCCATTGAAATTCTTGCCATTTAATCCTTCTAAATCCTAAGTAGACGAATGTTATGTTTTATCTGGGAACATTTGGAATTTCATAGTTAATGAGTCTCAGAATAGGAAGCTGCATATGATTCCTTCCTCGCGATTTGGTTGCTTATTGAGTAGCGATGTCTCACACACCATCCATTCTACCTTTAACACTGGTACCACCTTTTGATACATCGTTCACAACTTCAGTTAGGAGGCTTGCTTGGTGGGGCTGCCACATCTTGGCTTCTTGGACCTGCATGGAAGTATGAGTCTGTTTCGAAGGATGGACGGAGAGTTTTTGCAGACAGGGCACCAATATTCTACCTCATCCAGAGAAAATGAGAAACGTTGGCTATTCTACTGAAACCATTGGTTTTTAGACTGAGCCTTCTCTAATTTCTTGAAATAGAGACTCGTATGGAAATATTATTGTTCGGTTAAAAGGTGAATTGCTGATTGTTTCTTCTTTATTTACACTGAGATCGCAATCATTGTACTTCTAGCTGGATATGAATTCATATTAGCTTATATATTCTGTTTTTTCCTTGGACTATTTTGGGAGAAGAGATGCTGAAGTCACAAATAAAAGTCATACTTCAATAAATTTTTTTTTTTTTATTATTATTTTTAACTTTATAATTAAGTAAGTGTTTTTTAATGATGTGGTTTTTTTTTCAAATATTATTTAAACTGTTAAAAAATATATGTGAAAAAAAAAAACATTTTTAGCCTAATCAGGATCCCTGTCGGATCCGGAGTGACTCTAGCGCCACTTAAGCGCCACTCTTTGGGAGAAATTTTGTAGGAAAAATGATACTTGCGGGGAATTGTACCGGAAATGAGTTATAATTCATCGCTAATTGTGTTTTGCATTTGTTTTCTTAATTTTTAGTTCTATTTGTGTTGATCCAATGATTATTTCTATTTTATTTTTTAAAAATTTATTTAATTTTAGTTAATGTAAAATTTTAAACTTATTTATGTTCAAATCCTGCGCAAAATTTCTTGCACGGAGAAGAACCTATCTTGTAGTGATTCTTTTCTTTAAACGTTGAAACCTAGGCAAAAATCAGGTGTCAGAGTTCGATGTGGTCTTGTAAGGTATTCTTTAGAGAATTGTATGGATGCACGGAGCTCAGATTCGCCATATGTGAGATCTGGTTTACATGGCAGGACCCATCGCAGGCGGATGCAATGCTGGAAAACATTGTTCTCAGAATGGGATCTTTTCTGATTTTCGCTCGAATTTGATGGTCTGAAAGTAAAAAATTGGGAGGTAATTTTTGTGAGAGATGCACAAGAGTCAAGATTTGGCTTATGGATGGACATAAAACGATTTTCAGACACCTTAAATTTTTGCCCAACAAAAGCCACTCGCCCCCACCAGAGGAAATCACGTCTCCTTGAAGGTGTGCAGGATAATGACATCTTAGCACATCCGTATGGTACCAAAAAAGAAGAAGAAGAAGAAGAAAAATTAGGATCAGGCAACCAAACATCCAAAAAACAACATTCTGTATTTCTGTAAAAGTTTACCCTACTTTTTCACGGAATCACGAGTATATAACCCTGCTTTATCACATTTCTGGATAACATAGCTTTTCTGCAGATGCACAAAAGGAACCAGCATTTTTTTTTTTATGGTCCTTTTTGAAATCTACAAACCTTTATCAAGAAAACAGCAGTAGTAGCTACAACGGGAGTCTTTCCCATTGTTTCTTGCAACATCGGAAACCTAGAAAATAAATAAAAGGCCTGCCACCTTTGCTGGCTTTGACCTGCAATGTGTCTTCTTCTTATATTTATGCTTTTTGGATGGAAATCTATCAAACTCTTCAGCGTAGAGCATCTACTCCCCTTGCCAGAACAAAACTGGGTGTAAGGACGTCACTAAGCTGTTGTGTCTGTATGCCGTGGAAACTATCTTTAGGTTGTGTCATGAAAATGTAAATATCAAGCCAACCAACTAAAGAGACAAAAGATCCAGAGTCCAGAAAACCTCAATAACCAGATTTGCTGGGATGAAGTAACTGCTGCCAAGGCTGCATGAATACAAATCATGTGATTATAACTTACAATACATGCCCTTTGAAAACAAGAAAACGCACGGGGTACAATAATAATATTTTTTTTAAAATTAGGTAAACAAAGGCAACATTATAACTGTGATTGAAATCCCTTGTCACCCCGACAACACCACATAAAGAACGCATGTATCTGACTTGCCCAGCTTATCAAATGGATGTAACAATTATTAATAGTGCAAATTGGGGTTACAACCCTATTTAAATATGGTAGATATGGTACCTGCATGTAAGTTCCATTATATAGACAGTGAATATGGTGTCCGTGTGAGTTTGATCATTTTATATGTACCTATTTTAATTCCCTCCTGTTTGTTTACTTAAATCGTAATCCAGCTCCAAGTATGCATACTCTTAACAAATTATTCATCCATGTAACCTAAAATGGGTTAACTACATAAGTTGTACTATCTTGGTTTGTTGCCATTAGTTTATCCAAGAGTCTGGTTGATTGTAGATCAGGAGAGGGTCAGCAGTAATCTAGCCGTGGGTTTCTGGCAAATTGCTTTTGAGTAAGAGTCCCCAACCCCAGCCCCTCCTTTTCCTTTCCCACTTTCCCTTCTGCAGCAACAATATAATTATGCTATTAGTAGAAGAGAGAAAGCCCTTCGAGTTCAAGATTTGTGAGTAAGGAGATCTTTCCCTGGAGTATATTATTCCATATAGCATCTCAATAGCTGACTTCATGAAGCACTTGAACAAGTGATTCACCGTTCTGTATTGGCTATATTGAGAGAAGAGATACTAAATGCAGTTTTATAGATAACAAAGATGACTTTCTATCAATTCAGCTCTAAGCCTACTGTCTCATAAAATTTCTAATATCTAAACTTGGGGTAAGTTCAAAAAAAAAACATGTAAATAAGGTAGCAATATGCACACACTAATTCAAGAGCCATCCTGGGTGAAAATAGGAAAAAATATATCTCATGACTTACATGATGGTGAAGGTGCAAGTGATGGAGACAACAAGCCTTCAGCACTTCCCTTGTCCTGGCGTGGACTGGGAGCATATGATACTTCAGGTATGGGTGACAGATCTGGAGACAACTGGGAAGTGGGACCCGTAGGAGGGGCGTTAGGAGTTGACACCAAAGGTGAAAAGGAAGGAGCTGTTGGGTTATAGTGAGAAGGTGAGAGGCTTGGAGAATTTCTGAAACCCTGATCTGGGAAAGGACGAGGAGGATGCGCAATTACAATAGAAGGTGCAGGTGAGCAGTGCTTAATGTTAGGCGAGGACATTGGTGAGGTAAGCGGAGAAAGAGCAGGATATGGCGAACTTGATGGATAATTACTTGGTTCTGGGGATGGAGATGGAGATGGAGATGGAGATGGAGAAGGAGGGGTAGATTTTACAGTACCCTTTAGATAGGAAGATAAACTGATGCTTTTAACCTTACCAAAAACTGTGTTATCAAGGCCAAGATTTGGTGCAGGAGAGCCTTTGATAGTTTCAGCCAATTGCTTCAATCTCTGCGGCAGAAGACTCCCAAGATCGGACATGACTGAAGCCTGAACTGTGACTGGCAAAGCTATTGTAGAGCCAACATCATTTGTTATCTGGACATACACACTCTGCACGGAAATAAACAATGAAGCCAAACATCCATTATCATAACAGAAGCTTGAATAATGGTTCCCGGCATGCCATTACCCAGCCCAATTGAAATCAAATTTTAACGTCTGTTGCCCTATGTGTGCTGTGATGGATTTGAATATATATGAGTTTTTTAGTAGTCAGTTCACACCTGGAACAATGAAGGGATTTAGGACCACTATAACGTGGTACCTAACGTGGTACCTAAAAGCATATAAACTGATTAATACTTTCTGATTTCCAAGAAAAAGAGTTGCACACATTGTTTTCTTAATGACAACTCCCCCGAGGCTGTTTCCTTAATCAAGTGTTTAGGGTTGCCATTAGTGACTGGATTGTAAAAGGACCTCAGTTAGGAAGCACAAATTTTCTAAGAAAACGTGAAAAACCTATATAGAGGATTTGATGTTAAAATTGGTGAAGCCTATCCAAAGTGCCAACCATCAATGCCCAGAGTTGAATGTGCAAAAAGATACTTGAGTGAGTGTTCTACCTCGTAAGACCTCAGAAACAATCCTATCTTCAACTGATCCTTGAGCTCGACGAAATCGTCCAGTATCTCAGATATTGAATAATTTAGAGTGAAATTAAATAGAATCTGGGGGATCTGCCAAATTGAAGAAAATTGCACTGGGATTACAGTTAACCCTCGTGGAAACTTCAGAATCTCAAACATAGTTGTCTTCCCAAAAATAGATGATGTCAAGGTCAGATTGGACTGCTGAAGGAACAGTTCGATTAAAGATGATCTCAGCAAACTTAGGGACACTGGACTTATAGGAACATTTATTGGATCAGAAAAAACACCAAACACCACATCAGTCCGGTTAGTTGCACCAGATTGGTGCATAGATATGATGGCCACCTGTTGAGAGGAATTAGATTAAGTTAGTTTTTTTGAGTTTCATTACGAGTGGCGAACTGATATCTGAAGATTGAAGCTATACCTTTATGCCAGGAACACCAATTTCCCCGTAGATATCATATTCTAATCTTCTAATGTGTGGAACAAGCTTTGTAACTGGCTTATCTAGTCTGAAGTATGCCTCAACTGTTGCTGGAAAAAGACAAAAAAAAAAATTATAAACAATACAAGCAACTCCCAAATATTCAAAAATCAGATAACAGGAAAGTACAAAACGACTTCGCAAATACCAAATACCCATTTTCTCCAACCAAAAGATAACCCTAATCACCGAATAATGATCTAAAAATAGCCAATCTATATTTTATCAAAACATCCCAAAACCCTAATTACACACAAGAAAACAGATGAAACACAAGGATAAGAGAGATACCGCCGAGTTTAATTGCATCTTTTGCATCGAACCCGTACTTGGTTGAATGAAAAGGAAGGACCCAGAAGATCCCAGAAACCAAAACCGATAGGGTCAGAATCAAAACAAAGAAGCACTTGAAACTAAACTCCCTTCCAACTCTGTTGAGAGCCACCGAACATCCGTCACAGAAAAAGCTCGAAGAACCTTGATTACTGTCATTCTGCTGCCGATGCAGGTTTTGCAGTTCGCTTTTCCCCATCTGCAGAGCATCTGGAACCCCCACTTTCGTCTCTTTCGAACGTTGCAGACGAAGAAGGTGAGAGACAAGTATTAATGGTGGCCATTTCTGCGTTGTCACTAACAACTATAAAACAGTGCTCACCAAAAGCTGTGCTACCATGTGATGCACTCTCTCACGGGCTATCCACCCACGCGACGTGGCGAAGCCACGTAACCCTAGCAGCCCGACGTCAACTGATTGTTGATTGATCTAGCTGGCAAACTTCTATTTGCAAGTGATTTTTGCGTATTTTTTTAGAATAATGCTATTTACTGTCAAAAAAATTAAATTTTTTTATAATTTAAATAAGGGTAAAATTAAAAAATATAGTTTGAAAGGTCAATTTATAAAATAAAATTTAGGTAGAGATAAATATTAATTTTTTATATAATCTATTTTATAAAAAAATAATTTTTTTTACAGTCCATCAAATATAGAATAAAAATATTTCAATTTTATAACTAAATGAAATGAATTTTTTAAATTTTTAAAATTTTTTATTTGTAAATAAATTTATTTTAATTAATTTTATTCTAAAATATAGATTTTTTTATTTTTTTTTATTACTTGAATTTAGGAGTGGAACTACTCTTTGACTTGAAGAATTTTGATCAAATTTTTAAAACTTGATAAAAATCAAATTTTGAAATATATTTTTATGAAATAGATTATATAAAAAATTAATATTTATCTTTCTTTAAATTTTATTTTATAAATTGACCTTTTTAAATTAAATTTTTTAATTTTATCTTTATTTGAATTATAAAAAAATCTAATTTTTTAACTAGTACGTATCATTGTCCATTTGAAAAACTATCTACTCGTTCATTGAACATAGATCAGAGGTGGGCTTTCGAGAAAGCCGTGAAGTTGACCGAAAGGGAAAATATAGAAATGGGAAGTACATCTACAAGGGTCTATCAACGTGGGTGACATCTTACAGACACCTTCCTTTTTTTTTTTTTTGTATGAGTAGTCATTACTTTATTACTAGTTTACTATTTATAATATTTTTTCTTTTTTTCTTTTTTTCTTTTAAATATTATTTTAGCATCCTTAATAATCAAGAAAAAAATATATAAAAAATATAATTTCATTAATAATCATTTTCTTAATCATTATATAAAAGAAAATTTTAAAAATTTAAAAATTAAAAATAATAATAAAAAAGTGATAAAAGAAATGTAAATGTATCGTTATTCCTTTTTTATTTATTTATCTTTTGTTCAGTGTGTCCTTCTTTGCAATAAGTTGGAATTTCATTCACAAATACTTGTTACGGCTACAAAAATTCCATTCACGGTCGAGACGAGTTTGTGGCAATTTCTATTTAATTGCCTAATGGGTCGCGCCAAGTCACGAAGTGGACCTTGAAAGTTTCAATATGGCCTTATTGGTAAAAAAACAAGCTAATGTTAATTTTACATTTTAAAAAATTAAATTTATTTGTAGTCCAAATTAGGAGAATAATGAGTCCAATTCCATTTGGTTTTGAATAAAATTAACAACCAAATCAAATCGATACTATTAATTTTACATTTTTTAAAATTGATTACATCTCGATTATCCCTCAAAACTAGTAGCGTCGATTCTAATCTGATTTTGGACCGGTTTTCGATTTTAATAAAATATAATTTTATTTTTAAAAAAAAACTAATATGTTTAAAAAAAACTAATTTGAAAATTCAGTTTTAGTAAAAAAATTGTAATGCATTACAAAAATATGTTTTAGTAAAAATTGTTACAAAAAAAATTTTAAAAAAAAATTGCATTAAAAAAACTGTTATAAAATAAAAATTATTCTATAAAAAAACTATTATATAAAAAAAATCAGTTTTATATAAAAAAAATGCATTAAAAAATCGCTATAAAATTTTAAAAAAAATTATAAAAAATCTACATTATCTTATATCTAATTATAATTTATATTATTATATATAGCCTAAAACATATTTTCTAATAATACTTAAAAAATAAAAAATAAATAAAAGTAAATAGAATCGGTCCGATTCGGTCCAGTCCAGTTTTAAAATGACTGGAACTGAAATCAAACCAGTTCTGCCCAATTCTTCAATTTATGAAATCGGTATCAGACCGGCTCAATCCAAAATCAGAATTTTTGGCCTGGTTCATTCCGATTTAGGTCGGTTCTTCCGATTTTCCAGTTTAAATTTACATCTCTAATTTAAGTAATAAACAAATAAAGAAATTCTCATTTTAAATAGAAATTGATTAAAATATTCTTATTTATAAATCAAATATTTTTAAAATTTAAAATATTCATTTTATTTACTCATAAAATTGGAGTGTTTCAATAAAGACTATAATACAGTCCATTAAATATAGACTACAAAAAAAATTATTCATAAAACAATCATGGAATTGAAGGCTTTTAAGTAACTTCGATGTTTTTTTTTTGCTTCCATGTTATTTGTTGGGGGGCTTATTTGAGCTAATATTCCAACTTTTCTTAGCTATTTATCACAAGCGAATGCTACCTCACGAATCATAATGAGTATGTGAATGTTGAAATAGTGAGATAAAATGAAATAGTTTTACATAAAAATAAATATTGATAGAATATTAATTTTTAATATTATTATTATTTTGAAATATGAAATTTTGAAAATATTATAACTTATATGAAAATTTAACTTATATGAAAATTTCTAATATTATTATTATTACTTATATGAAAAATTTTTAAAAAAATCGTAATGATGCGATATGAGATTTAGCGAAACTGTTTAAATATCTAAACGAGACCTAAGAATGTCGCAATAATTTTGGAAAGAAATTATGTTTTGGAAAATTAAAAATAAAGTTACTGATATGTTAGTAAAAGGGTACTACTCCATGATCCACGTAGTGCTCACGAAGCCGGTTAATTAATATTATTTAGATTTAGAGATGAGATAACAAGAGATAAGATAATTTTATATAAAATATAAAAGTTGAATAAAATATTATTAGAATATTATTTTTTTAATATTATAATTGTTTTAAAATTAAAAAAAATTAAATTATTTATTATCTTTTATATAAAAATTTAAAAAATTATAAGGATGAGATGAAACTATTTTTGAATTCGAACGAGAACACTCAACCATAGGCAGTTAATTAACTTCAAATGTATCATTATATGAAGAGACTCAACTAGCCTCTTAAATTATGTAGAGATGCAGTGATCATATTTTTAATGTGAAATGTAAAAGCATTCATAATAGTTTAGTTAATGTTTAGCCAAATTTTGATTAGAAATTTTACTTTTATAAATATTGGCCAGTAACTTTTTATTATATCAAATAACAGACTTAACAAATCAATAATTATTTTATTAAAATATTAATTTTTCATTTTTTAATTTATTTTAATTTCAATTATAGAAATAAGTATTGCATATTAAAAATGTTGCATTTTCTAGTAATTTATCAACTATATGAAGTTGAATTCTAATTTTAATGAATTATAACTATAGCTTAAATCAACTATAATTCTTTTTCTTCAGATTTAAAAGATTTAATCATTTACAAGTTATATTTTATTTATTTAGTTAAATAAAATATATTTTATTTTAATTAGCATGATTTATAATACACTTTTATATATATATATATATATATATATATATATATATTTCTTTTATACATAACTGTAATATCATTTATTCTAATTAACATAATTTTTTTCTTCTATTTTCAATATTTATTTTCAAGTGAGAATCTAAAAATTTGATAAAGTTGTTAATATAGTTTTATATAAACTTTTACTATAAGTTGTACTACTCGATTGGGCCAAAAAAAAAAAAACTAAGATGAATATAAATATTTTAATTTCAAAAATTAATTTGACAAGCTCTCATCCTTAACTATATTTGGAGAGTCATAAGAGAAAAACGCTAAATCTATTTTAGAGTTGTTGAGGTTGTTGCATAATATTTATAATATTTCTTAGCTATTATTTGACTAAGAATGACTTTGATTGTTATTTTAAGGGGTATGATCACCAAATAGTGTACTCTTTAGAACTGCATTCTCTCCATGGTGATAGTTTCTATAAGGGGTGATGGTGGTTAAAAATGTAGAGAAACAATATTTTAACTAATTCAAAAGGTTGCATCTCTTGTGTGAAGTGTTAAAGGACACAACCCTTTGATTTAATTAAAATGTTGTGTCACTTACTAAGAGTTATATAACTTAGTAACTATTAATATTCCAATGGTTGTGACTCTTTCGAATGGATGTATGGTTACCTATAAATAGAGGTCATTAGTGCACAAATCATTCAATCTATTTTTTCTTCCTCTTGTCATCACGAATTTGTGGGACAAATACCCTAACGGGATTGTCACCATTTTCATTCCTTCTTGTTCTTCATTTTCTAACAGTGGTATCAAAGCTGGTCATGTTAGAAGGAATTTCAGGAGTTTTTTCGTGCATTGAGAAGACGATTAATAGACCAGTGATTGGTTTGGCAACCACACTTGCATATTATAATTATCTTCGAAGACTTGAAAATCTAAGAGTTTCACTTTATCAAGTTACGGTGGGAGGATTGGAGTATACCGAAAATCTACAAAATTTTGCAAATTGTTATTAGTTTGAAGAAAATTATTAGAGAATTTTTACTTAGAGAAATAGCATTTTTTCCAATTTTTCACCACCCACCAACATTGTTTCGTGGGGTCGTCGAAGTTCTTCACCACTACCAGATTTCATAAATCTTGAAAGTACATTCTGAATCTTTAACCCCAGTGACAACTTCATCAAACAGAAGTGAAAATAATGAATTCTCAATCTCAAATAGTAAAAAAATAAAGAAAAAAGAAGAAAATTAATTTTTATTTGACGAAAACGACATATTGTTTAGCAAGGGTTCAAAAACGCGACCACTAAAAACCTGTCATTTAGTTAGAAGTCAAATCTGTCGGATGTAAACGACACGCTGTTTAGCAGATTCTCAAATCTGTCACTGTTAAATGACATGTCGTTTAGCCCAAATGAATCGAACGACAACGTCGTTTTGGCTATGTGCCGCTTAAGCTAAATGACACGGTGTTTAGCTCAGTAGAGCCAAACGGTGTTGCCATTTTCGGTTCACAAGTGTTATCGCCATTGGTGCCAAACGACATCGTTTCAGTGCAGCCGAGCCACACCCAAGCCAAGCCGAGAAGCCAGCCGATGAGCAAGCCGTTCCTCTAGTCGTTGACCCAACCGTCGGTTCCGGATCGGCTCCCGCATCCGGCTTGACCTGTTTGATTTGTTTTAATCGATTTTTTGACCTAATTCGTACCAGCAAAGGTTTTTTGGGCCGTTCAAAACCATTTCAAGCTCGATTTGGTCCATTCAAAAAATGTTGTACTCCAAATTTCGTACCAAATCATAATAAAATATTTTTTGGATGAAATAATCGTAAGAAGTTTTTTGAAAGAGGAGAAACATCAAAAAGGGTCGTGGAACATTCCGATCAGGGCGTCACTTTCATTATCTTCTTATCTGAAAAATATGAGAATTTCAAGGTTGCCTCCTTGAATTAAATCCAAGGGTTATTATCATTAAATTTTTAATTTTTTTTTCACAGTTGAATTATTGTATTTAAATAATACACATTTATTAGTATTATTTCTACAATATTATTGTTAATTTATTAATGTTTATTGTTTATGACACCGAAGAAAGGTATTGATCCCTTAAGGATAGAAAAACTGAATGGAAGAAATTTTAGGGTTTAGAAAAGGCAGATTACTTTTCTTCTAACCCATGAAAAAATCTTATATATATTAACAACGCCAAAACCATCAAAAACTGTAGAAACTGTCTAAAATAAAAGTGGAAGTAGTGTAATAACTGAAAATAAATGGGAAGAACACAATGCATTGTCAAAAACTTTAATTTTGCATTGTATGAATGGTTATATTATTCATTTATTTGAAAACTATAAAACTGCAAAAGAAATAATAGATGCAGTTGAGGCTAAGTATGGTTTATAATCATATACAATTATTATTGTATAAGTTTAATCGTACTTGCATGAATGAGAATGATGATATTGATGATTATGTACTTCAAATGGAATTGATTGCAAAAGAATTACATGATGCTGGTCATCCTCTCACTGATAAGATGCAAGATACAACCATAATAAATAGTCTTCCTTCATCTTGGGATCACATGAGATCACATTGTCATTTCATTAACACATAGTAAAAAAGAAATGATAATGACATCGCTTCCAGTACTTTTGGTACTTGAATGGGAAATGATGAAGATGGGGAATAAAAAAAATGAATCTTCAAAATTAATGATGACTCAAGATAAACATTCTAAACAGAAAAAGATAAAGTCAAAGCAGTTTAAGAAAAAGAAATGGTTGAAAAAGAAATAAAATAAACCATTTTGGAAACTATTTTAAGTATGGAAATAATAGGCATTACAAATCACAATATCCAAATAGGAGAAAAACACAAGAAAGTAAGAAAATTGTGATGACAGTGTCTAAAGTAATACTCGTGGAACCAACAACAGATTCATGGTGGGTTGACTCTGCAACAACAAGGCATATGTGTATGAACAAAGATTTGTTTGTCAAACTTGAAGATAAACAAATAGGATAACATAAAGTGTATATGGGTAATAATACATATTACGATATCTTGAGGTAAGGTACATGTAAATTTAAAATAGACAGTTCCGTTATTTTACTTAGTGGTGTATTATATGTACCTAGTATTAGAAGAAATTTAATATCAGTGCCTGTACTAGATCAGAAAGGCTACAAATTGAGTTTAAGTTTGGAATTGCTGTAATAAGTAAGGGTAATGTGTTAGTGAAATGCGTGAAAGATCATGATATGTATGTATTGAATATTGATATTAATAAAGTATCAATTTATGATTATTTGAATGTGTCTACTGATTGTGCATATTTATGACATTTAAGATTAAGTCACATAAATAAAAATAAAATGATTAGAATGTGTAAAAGTGGATTAATTTCATAAATAAACTCAAATAATTTTGATGTATGTGAATCATGCATCAAAGGAAAAATGAATAGTAAATCTTTTTTAAAGAATTGAAAATCTACAGATTCACTTGATATTATACATTCTGATGTTTTTGAATCTTTCAAAGTGAAACCCCACAGAAGAATTGAGTACTTTGTTACTTTCACTGATGACTATTCAAGATATGGACATATCTACTTACTTAAATATAAATATGATGTAATTGAGAAATTTAAAGAATATAAAATAGATGTAAAAACCCAGTCGGACAGACCCATTAAAAACTTGAATAGTGATAAAGGAGGTGAGTTTGAGGCTTTGAATGATTTCTGCAAACAAAATGGTATAAGACATAATTAAACTGTGTCATATAAACCTCAACAAAATGGTATTGCAGAAAGGATAAATATGACTTTATTGGATATGGTGCGATCAATGATGGCAGATCTTCCAACACATTTTTGGGGTGAAGCATTATCGATTGCTACATATTTATTAAATAGAGTTGAAACCAAAGCAAAACCTCTTACACCTTACGAGTTATGGACATGACATAAATCAGATTTAAGTAAACTCAAAATGTGGGGTTGCAAGGCACAAGTGCTCATCCCAAGGCCACTAAGGAATAAATTAAAAAGTAAAACTTGGGAATGCATGTTTATTGGGTATGTGGAAAACATAAGTGACTACATATTTTATCATTCTGAAAAATGATTGATTGAAAGTAGAGATGTTGTTTTCTTAGAAAATACAAATCTTATTATTCCAATTGATAGATAGATTTATTAAATGATTTAAAAAATCAACAAATCTCTACCGAGTTTGACAATTTAAATTATGATATTATTCAAATACAGAATAGTAAAAATAAAAGAAAGTCAGATGAAAATCAATTTTTAGGTATTGATGTTGGAGACAATGGGAGAAAAAGATCCAGACAACCATCTATGTTATTTCAAGATCATTATGTCTAAATACTAGTTTGAAAAATCTAGATAATGATTCTACAATTTTTTTCGAGGCAATCAATAGAATGATTCAGATCAATGGCTTGAGGCCAAGAAAGATGAAATTGAATCGATAAATAAAAATAATATTTGAGAATTAACTGATCTTCCAAAAGATAGAAAAGCTATTGATTGTAAATAGGTCATTAGAAAAAAAATTTAAAGTTGATGGTAGTCTGGAAAGATACAAAGCAATGTTAGTGGCCAAATGATATACTCAACAACCAAGTATAGACTTTGTGGATACATATTCGCCTATGGCAAAATTCACATCCGTAAGGATCATCATGTCCATTGTTGTCCGGATGAATTTAGAATTACATCAGTTAGATGTAAAGACAAATTTTTTCAATGGTGAATTAAAAGATGATATCTTTATGATTCAACCAGAAGGATTACAGATTGAAAAACATGAAGAGAAAATCTACAGGTTGAAGAAGTCACTATATGAATTTAAGCAATCTTCAAGACAGTGGTACTTGAAATTTCACCAAGCCATTTTGGAAATAGGATATCAAATGAGTCCACTAGATCATTGTGTATACATATGAAAAAATGATAATAAATTAACACTGTTATCATTATATGTTGATGACATTTTACTTGCGGGTAATTGTCTAGATATGATGAATGAAACAAAAGATTTTTTGAAATCTAAATTTGAGATGAAAGACATGGGTGAAGCTGCCTATATTCTTGATATAATAATTTCTAGAGATATAAATTCAAATCTATTATATTTAGATCAAGAAAAATATTTAGAAAAAGTGCTTAAAAGATTTGGTATGAAAAATTGTAAATATTTAAGTACGCTTGTTTGCAAAGGTCATACTTTAAATAAAAGTATGTGTCTAAAAGATGAGAATGAAATGAGCGAAATGCGTAATGTTTCTTATGCTCAAGCTGTAGGAAGCCTTATATATGCAATGAAAAGTACTAGACCAGATATTTGTTATGCAATAAGGTTGGTAAGTAAATATCAATCCAATCCAGGAAAGGAACATTGACAAACAGTTAAGCATATTTTATGATATTTACAAGGTATCAAAAATTTGAAATTGTGCTTTGGAAACAATGATCTAGAGTTAATCGACTATAGTAACGCTGCTTTTGGAAGTGATGTAGATGATAGAAAATCTACAACCAGATATATATATATTTATATTTGGTGGAACGACAGTTTCTTGGTTAAATAAGAAACAAGACTGTGTTGTCAAGTCTACTATGGAAATAGAATATATTGCTTGTAGTATTGCAATAAATAATGCAGTGTGAATAAAATGTTTTGTAGAAAGCTTAAATTTAGGTACATCCACAGAACCAATCAATGTGTTTTGTAATAATTAGTTTGCTATCTCATTAATAAAAAGTAAAACACAAAAATCTAAGAGAAAACACATTGATGTGCATTATCATTATATTTTAGATATAGTGAAAAAATGAGAGGTCAAAGTTAATTTTGTTTTCTTGACCGAAATGGTAGCAAATCTGATGACCAAAGGATTGTCTTTGGAGAAATTTAGAGAACATGTAACTAGAATGTGCTTGAGAGAAATCTAGATAATACCATGGTCAACATGCATAACTCAAAAAATTCTAAGGACGCCTAGAGAATTAGGGTTATGAAAATACCCAAACGGAATTTGATCATATGTAAAGTCACTGATAAGGTAATTAAGAAAAAATTCAAGAATGGCCTTAGGGTAAGTACTTAAGAAAATTTCAGTATATGTTGATTAACCAAATAATTAGTTAATCACGTGTAAATTCACTGATAAGGTGATTAGAAAAAACCTAAGGAATAACCTCTAGAGGAAGTATTTAACGAAAATTCAACATAGATCATTACATGTGTTATGTATTTGGCTGAAGTCGTCAATTGTGACAGGAATATTGATTATAGATTAAGTCACGAAGAATTGATGTCATTCACTAAGTATTTTAGTAAAATGAAGTCACTCTTTCTATGTGGTCAATAGGAGCACATGTGATAAAAGGTGCAGTCAGATAAGATAATGACAAAAACGTGCATACGTAGAGGTTTGTCATGCTCTGACACCGATCTGCAAAAATATGTAGATGAAGATTGAGTAGTGGATAGCTCATATTGATACTAAGATAAATGCTCAACTGGATCATCACCATTTTGAGCGATCAAATGGGATATGTTATTTTAAGGGATGTGATCACCAAATAGTATGGTACTTGGAATTGCACCCTCTCCATGGTGATGGTTCCCATAAGGGGTGATGGTAGTTAAGGATATAGAGACCCAACCTTTTAACTAATTCAAAAGGTTGCGTCTCTTGTATGAAATGTTAAAGAACACAACACTTTGATTTAATCAAAATGTTGTGTTACTTGCTAAGAGTTGTATCACTTAGTAACCATTGATATTCCAATGGTTGTGACTCTTTCAAATAGGTGTATGATTGCCTATAAATAGAGGCCATTAGTGCACAAATCATTCACTCTATTTTCTCTTCATTTTGCCATCACCAACTTGTGTGATAGATAGAGGACCACAAATATGGTTATACCCTTAAAATAACAAATGTGCCATTTGGGGATGTTTATCCGGATTTCAGATTTGGGAATTCGAGTTTCGAATCTGGAATCTTCTTGAATATTTTAAGTAAAAATGTCAAATTTATTGAAAAATAAATAAAGTTTCAAAATTAGGCCAAATGAACAAGCCTAATGCTATTTAGATATTATTTGGATTGTGAGTTGAAATGCGATGAAAGTTGAATAAAATTTTGTTATAATATTATTTTTTAATATTATTATTATATTGAGATTTTAAAACTTTTTAATTATTTATTATATTTTGTGTAAAAAATTTAAAAATAATAATTATAAGATGAGATAAAATATTTTTTGTATACTAAGACCTAAAAATACGAATAGTGATAGAAAGTTTGAGACACAATTATTTTTTGCAAATGATTTTTTATATTGAAATAATGATACATTCACATCTACGTTTTACTAAAATGACCTCTAATTAAATAAAGGTATATAATAATTATAAAAATATTGTTGTATCTTTTATCATTTTCTTCAAATATGCAAGATACCAATGATCGTTACTACATCCAATAAATCACCTATAAATTCTTATCCATATTTTTTTAAAGAGAAATCCTCTTCATTATCTACAATCCTAAATTCTTGATTTTGAATTCTAATTTTGTAGAAAGATTATGATTTTATTACTTAACTTCACAAACAATAAGAATAATCCAATTTGTAACTTTATTGTATCGAGACAACCCATGAATATAACTTACAAGGATAACTAGTATAAAGATAAATACGAGTAAATATAGTTTCATTTTTATAAAAAGTATTATTTATTTTTTTAAAGAATTAGAGCGTATATAATTCATTTTTCAAGAATCAAATATTAAGTTATTTTTTAGAGATCGGAGCATAAAATTTGAATATAAAGAATAATGGGATGTGTCTGAAAAAAATATATAAGATATATTTAATGCATGTTTGAAATTAGAGTAAGAAATATAATTTATAATTTATAATTTAACTAATAAGTTATATTATTAAAAAATTATTTATTGTTTGATAACTATATGTTTAAAGCATTTTTAATATATTACATTTGTTTGCAAACAAATTTAAAAAGTATTTTTTGATGTAGAAATTATGATTATTTGAGTATTAAAAATCATGATCATATTCTTAAAAAAATTAAGTTTTAATTATTGAAAATTTGTATTATATTTTCATCCAATGACATTTTTTTAAAATTTAAATTACATTCCGTATTATATAAAAAAAATTATATTTAAAGAAAATTATCAATCGTACTTTCTAGCTTAAGATTAAAAGTATTTTAATATGTAATACTCAAATAATTTTTTTTTAAAAAAAGTTTTCAGACGATTTAAATATTTTTTGAAGGCTATAATGTAATTCCAAATAGAGCATTAATCCATGACATGTTTGGAATTACAGAAAAAGGGAAGGGGGGATCTGTTTGAACGGTCAGAAATTTTAAAGAAGTTTTGAAAAATGAAGCGGGCCACTGGCCAGTTCGCCACTTTTGCATGGGAGGGTTGCGGCCAGACATGAGTGTCAGTCACTCTGAGCCTTCTTCCCACTTCTTTTAAATTTTGAAATAAACCCCCAAACCCTCCATAAGCGCGCTCCTTCAAGCTCAGATCTTTAAATACTCTCTATCTCTCCAGCCTCTGTTCTTCCAAAGCTAGGTTATTCCTCCAAGCCCACGTTCAATTTTGCAACTGTAAGCCATTTTGTCCCCCTTTTCGTTATTTTTCCTCACCTTTTCACTTTTCGTTTTTGCTTGTGGGTGTGCGTCATCTTTCTCTGTAACATTTCAATCTGGTTACATACTGTGTACTCCATCTGGGTTTAGGCTGAAAGGATCTTAACTAATCGAGCAAAACTAATTTCCGCTATGGCGTTTGGCTAAAATGCTCATCTTTCTCATTTGGGTTTCTCAAATTTAGTTAGGATAACTTTCTGGTCTTCCTTTTTCATTATATTTATAAGATATGTGGTAGCATTTGACTTATTCTATCAGTTTGAAACATGTTTGTTACATTTTGTCAAAGAAAATCCGTTTCGTCGCCTAGAATCTTGAAGAAAAAATGAAATGGAAATGTGGCTTGGAGACTTAAATTGTCTAAAAAAATCTGGCCTTCATAGGATTGAATTTCTATCTGAACTAGCGGATATAAGGATCGGTCAAGTGAAATTTTAGTTACATTGGTCCCCAACATTGACAAGTCTAGAGATTACATTTTAGTTTTCCTTTCGTTGTATCTCAGGATTCCCAGAACAAACAACCCAATTAGAAACTGCCCTTAAATCCAAGTTTAGTTTGGATTTGATTTCAATAATCATCTTTGTGGCCATGTCTCTATTAGCTCGTTCTATTCACCGATTTTGGTAATCGCCACTAACCTGTTTGATTTGAATTCTCAGTGAATGGATTCTCTCCCGGATGCTATTGTTCAACAAATCTTATCGCACATCAACAATGCCAGGGATGTAGTAGCTTGCAACTCTGTATCTAAGCGGTGGAAAGACTCAATGCCTTATATTCGTAGCCTTTACTTCCCGCGGAACTCTTTTGACAATCATATTGGCACGGACAAGCCTGACAACATTGTGTGGAAGATGATATCGTCAATTGTTCAACTAGAGGAGCTTGTCGTGTATAGCCCATTTTCAGGTGCTGGCCTTGCTTCGTGGCTTTCACTCATAGGTCCGTCCCTCCGGCATCTTGAGCTTCGAATGGATAACATTATTGAACATCCTGCCCGTAATGAGAGCCCCTCAAAATTGAGTTGCATTGGTGCTGCAAAGAAATTGGAATCACTAAAACTTTGGGGAGTGTTAATGACCCATTCTCCCAACTGGGATGTCTTCCAAAACCTTTGGAACCTTGAAATTGTTGGGGCAAGAATGGAGGATCCTGCATTAACCGATGCAATTCATGCATGTCCCAATCTGACCAACTTGTTGCTGCTTGGTTGTGAAGGGGTTAGGTCTGTTTCGATCGACTTGCCACATTTGCGGCAGTGTAAACTGGATTTTTATGGCGTGGGTAACTGCTCGCTTTCTCTCACATCCCCCAAAATTGAAGTTCTTGAGGTTCAAGGTTGTAGTTGGATCAGGGTTCGTGAGACAAACCATTTGAAGAATCTTTCAATTGCAAATAATGCGGGTAACTATTTTGCAGACGTTTCTAATCAGTTTTTTCTTTTCAATTTTAGCCCAGAATTAAAGCTTTTTTTATTTGGGCCACGACTGTTTCTGACTTTTTTGTTCTGGTAAATACGTATTAGGGAGAGTCTACATGGTGGACTTTGGAAAACTTGAGGCCCTTGAGTTCTTGTCCATCAGGGGAGTCCAATGGTGTTGGGATGCCATAAGCAATATGCTTAAATGGGCAAGCGAGGTGAAGCATCTCTACATGAAGGTCGAATTTACTGGGGATTTTGAGGCCCTTCAACCCTTTCCAGAGATCGACTTCGTCGAATTTTTTAACGGCCACCCCAAACTGCAGAAGTTCGATGTCCATGGTGCCATGTTTGCTGCTCTTTGCCAGAAGAGCAGCCTGAAATATGTGAGTTTGATAATACCAAATATATGTTATTTTTATGGTCGGGTTGAGGTTTCAAGACTTCATAATTTAATTGGTATTTTTACATTTTACAGGTGGATTCAGGGTTTGTAATTCCATGTCTGGAGGAGGTGGTGATCACGGTGCGATCGCCACTAAATGCCGAGCAGAAGATAAGTACTCTTGAATCCTTGTTGAAGTATGGGAAGAATTTGAAGACGATGGTACTAAAAATTCTGCAGATGAAGAGCAGTCATAGCAGTGCAGATGATTTCTTTGATGAGATCTGCAGGTTTACGTACATGAACCGCAAGATTGTTCGAATAGAATAAAGTTTGTTGGGGGTAAATTCCTCTCTAATTAATGCATTTTTACTCAGATGACAAGAACCTGCTATCTGATTATTTCTTGACTTCTGATCTAATTAGAACTTTGATCAATTTTTATAAATGATTTAATTCATAGCGTCGGTTGTTTTCTTAACTTCCTGCTTTTGGGGTCGTTGATTTGCTGTTTCTCATATCCTGAATCAGAAGAACACACCAGCTTTTGGCTTAATAATTATGGGCAATGCATTCACCAAACGCTGGATTCTTTATATGAATTAAGCTTTACTTCCCCCAAATTCATTTTCATGGGCATGTTCATGCTGACAGTTCATAAAACGAACCATAATGCTCCCCTCATGAGCTCTTCATGGAGTTTGAGGGCTTTGTTAGCAAATTAGGAGATGAAGGATAGAACTCTCATGAATATCAAAAGCTGGACTTCTGGAGACTAGTAAGTAGTGATGATATCAAAATTTTCCTACTGCAATTTATAAGTGAAAGTGATAAACAAAAAGGGGAAAGTTATTGAATCTCTTCTTTCATCCAGAAACAGAATTAAATTAGCAAAATCTAGATGAGCTTCTTCTTATGAAAGAACCGCTTCAAGTGCCATAACTGCAGGGCCGAAACTGCAATGCAGACACCCAACGACATGGTACTAAACCAAGCCACCTTGGCATTTGTTTTTTCACTCACAGTCCTCATCTCTGCCTCTCTATGAAGTAGATCCCAGAAAAGAAGAGATATGCACATTAGAATAACTTTTGACAGCTTAAAATTTCAAGGCATCCCAACTATGAATGTAAAAATTACCTGCCCTTGAGATACAGTAGATTTTCATGAATTGCCTCCACTGCTCCCTCGAGTTTCCTCAGCTCAAGCTCAACACCCTACAAATGGGCAATGCAAGGAGACGAGAATCAGGAATCAAGACTAGTGAAAAAGAAAATTCTATGCTTCTTTTCAAATTTATGTACTTCTTTTCATATTAAACGTTACAACCTCTCTCCTTTTCACTATTGCTTTCATTTTTTTCTTTTTCTTTTTTGATTGGAAAGACTTGAACCTCAAACCTATGCAAATATCACCCTCTCCATAGGCCCAATTTCTTTTCCCATTTGCTCATTGTAATTGTTATTGCTACATTCCCATCTTGTCCGTGTATCAGATAAGAAGTTACATATTCGAATCTCATATAGGACAATCTTTAGCACATTTCAGAGGTTCCCAAAACATACAAAGTAATGTTAAAGCATTGGGTCTGTAATTAGGTGTTTCTTTTGTATCATTCAAAATTGGGAACCAACTACTTGTGCCCATATTTCATCCTCTTCAATAAAGTTACTTTTACTCTTATAAAAAATTATTGTGGTTTTGTAAAGAAAAGATTAATATTATAATATATTCTCTGATTCTTTTTCTAACTTGTTGAAACTTTTCAGTACAAGGTGAAAGTAGAGATTTTATAAGCTTCTAAATCAACCTCCAATTGTTTCCATTAGATTCAGCCCTCAGCAGATACCATTTGAAACTATGTACAAAAAAGGTTGCATTCAAACTCACTAGTAATCAACTATCTCCTGCGGCTTCTAAGGCACTCTCAATTATGAACACGGTTTCAGACACAGAGTTACAATAACCTTTAGAAAATAAGCACTTAATTCATTATTTGAGGTCAGCAAAGAGAACCTTAAAGAAACTATTTTTTTGGTTAAGTAAAACGAGAACCTGAAAGAAACTACTAAGAAAGTGCTCACCTCAATCCTCTCCTTTTTTGCAACTGATTCCCAATCTTTTGCCGCAATTCCAGTTCTCCACTCAAGGTTTACACTAACATCTCCACCTACTGGTTTAGAACCATCTACCCAAAAACACACCAGATAGTTGCCAGCCTCATGACTTGTGAAAGCAAACTGTCCATGCGTCGCATTCTCCTTATGATGAAGATTATTTCCATATGGAGATGTCACCTAAGGTGCCATTAAATATCATTAAGTTGCAACCAAGTGACATAAATAAAAACAATACTTAGTTGCAATGCCTTTTTTTGTCTAGATTAAGAAAGAGAATCCTATACGAGAGAAATTTATATCTCAGATACAACAGAAGTTTGCTCAATAAATCCCTCCTCAAAACTCCATGTAATAATGCTGGCTAATTCCCAGATTATTTTAGTGACGCCCCTTTCACCAAAGAATATTTCACTCATCTTTTGCGAGGAAAAGTATCAACAAGAATATAAACAACCAGAAAGTCCCCAGAGGGGGAAGATTGTCTTATTGAGCAATTCTGCCTATTCTGCTGCTTGCAAATTAGATTTAGAGGTGCTTAACATCCTCCCAGGCCATTCCAATCTCAAGATCCCCAGGCATGCAGGCACAAGTGGCAATAGAACTAACTGAATTCCAACATGCATTGGGTTGTAAGTGGGAAAAGAGTCGACAGAATCCCAACCCTTGCATGTGTCCTTAGAAGGGAGGTGGACAAATACTGACCTTGGCATAAGAGCAACCAAGAGAGACACTTGAAAATGATTCTTGGACAAGTTATGTCTGGATGAGTTTTACCTTTAGATGCAATAAGCTGTATAAGGATTTTTTTTAATAGGTAATCAAGAAGTTTTATTGATAAGAAAAGAAGGTATAACCCAAGTTTATAGGATGTATACATGAAGAGTACCTAACTAGATTGTGAATTCAATCGAAAATGTAACTAATCATAATAACTTTTAACCAAAAAAGGGTTTCCATGACTGCGAATTTTGCACCATCATTTTATAGAAAGCGATCATAGAATGCTAAAAATCGCAGATAGTAGAATAACGTTGATCTAATTTATCATATGCAAGTCCTATCCTTTGATGAATAAGTCCTAACAAGTTAGATAAGAGATGCGGAAGACAATTTAGGTGACCACTCCAGAGATGTGATCGTTCACGAAATGAAACATCTTAATGAAGAAAAATTCGACTTGCCTCAATTAGATGCTGATGTACATTAACTTGCCATGTATTCGCCTCGCTTACACAACGAGTTATCAACTAGTGGCAATAGACGTTTGAAACGATAATTAAACAAACTACACCTAGGGTCTAACTGATTGCTGAAAAATTAGCGGAAAATTAAACAAAATATAAGAGTCACGGCTCCAATACGTTTACGTTAACTTTACATACACAAAATTAAGAAATTTCCTTTCTTAGGATCAAAATAACTATAAGAGATCAGAGTTTGGAGATTCTAAAATTGTTTTTCACTTCTATTAGAAGCCAAACGAAGGAATGAAATGCACGAAACGTCTAACCGTAACCTACTTGATCCGTACTCGATCATGATTGAAGCGAGGAAAAATGAAGGCAGGAGTGAAATCTGACCTTGGCGGAGATGGTGGGGATTGGATGTGAGGGATCGTCGGAGATGACAACGTAGTCGCCCAAAACGATGACATTGTTCTGGATTTCCTCGGAAACGCACTTGGTAGTGGCGGTCGGTACGGTCAGCCAAATCGCCTGGCCCTTCCGTACGACATCGCTTGCGAGTAAAAATAAGACTAACAACGACAGCACCACCTCCCCGCGCATCTTACACTCTCTTGCGAAAAGAAAATGCTTCCCTTTTCCTAAAATTCTCTCTGTCGTATGGAAATTTCAGAATCTCATTTTTCTCAGATCGCAGTGTTTTCTTGAAGAAATACGGGAAGTATTTCAAAGTTTATATATTACATATTATATATATTTTTATTTCTTTTTATAAAATATCTAATATATAAAAAAAGAGTAAAAAAATTAATTAATTAAAAAAATTAATTCAAAAAAAATTATAAAAATTAAAAAACCTATTTAATATATGATGTGTACACTTATAAATAATAAAACTTTTTAAAATTTTTGGACTTGAATCTTTTTTGATCAGGTAAGTTTGGGCTGAGGAAGAAATGAACAACTCTTGGGTTACACTTCTCGAATGGTACTATGATTACTATCCAAAATAATATATTATTCTTTTAAGTTTTCTTTCTAATATATTTTTCTTTTATGTTATGTAAAGTTTAACATTTTACTCTACATAAAATTTTAAAAGAAATTAAAAAAAAAAATAATGGTGCACAATATTGACAAATAAATTTGGATAAAAATCATTTAAGCTTTAAAGAATGAAAATGCATGCGTTTAAGGCAATAAATATAGTAATCGTACTTATTTATAATAATAAACTTATAAATTGATGCAGTTTTATAAGATATATTATATTATAAAATTATTTTTATTATAAAATAGATATAATTTATTATATAAATATACATTAATTTATTTTTATGAAATATATTTATTATTGTAGCTCCTCTTCTCATTTTATATATATGATAAAAAACAAAAAGGACAAATGAGTATGGTTTTAACTCTTTCATAATTAACTAACTAAGAACTATTAAAGTGGCTGTCCAATTGATACGAGCTGGTATTCTCTGGCTCAAAATCAAGAATTCGAATCATGATGTAAGTTAAAACTATTTTCTAGTAGTAAAATCTTATTTTTGGGCCGTGTGGATGTGCTTTGAATTAAGTGGATACTTTGGAGATATTGTGATAATAAACTTGCTTTTAGGGTAGTAGCTAGCGCTAATGTCGAACATTCACGCTTTAGTCCTTATGTATAGTTGCTATGCTAGTTGTCTACTCCTCTTTTTGTTGAGGAAAAAAAATTGTTTGTTAAAATTAAAAACATGATTGTTATAAGATTAGAATAAAATTATTATTATAAAAAAAATATTTAGAACTCTTTATTTTTTAAGAATTAAATTTTTTCTCTTCCTTCTTTTCTTTCTTTCTTTCTTTTCTTCTTTCTTCTGTTTGTACAAAAATTGAACAAAACGTTCGTATTTATAAGCATAAATTACTGTGCAAGTTATTATGCATATTGATAAAAAAAACACAAAATTGATGGGGGAAGAGGCATGTAATTGTTGGAGGGGGTCATTCATTGCCCCCTTCTTTCAATAATTCTAACACCCCCCTTGAATGACCATCCATAAATAATCTGTCTCGTTAAAACCTTGCCAATGAAAAGTCCAATAGAAAGAAAAACCAATAGTAAAGGAAAAAGAGTACAGTATTCTTATGCACCTCCAAGTGCTTTAAAATTGTCTCGTTAAAATCTTTAAAAGGAAAACCCAGTTGGACAAAACCTTAGCAGAAAAAAAATAGTACTATCAGCACAAGTCTTCAAGATATTTACTCTCCCATTAGAAAATGCATGACTACAGGTTTTTAAGTTATCGCATTCCAATATTCTGCACAATCTTCTTGAATGTCACAGTTGGTATTGCCTTCGTGAATAAATCTGACAGATTATCACTTAATTGTATCTGCTTGATATCAATTTCACATTTATCTTGGGGTTCGTGTGTATAAAATAATTTAGGTGAAATATGTTTGGTTCTGTCACCTTTGATATATCCTCATCTGTTTTGAGTGATACAAGCAATATTATTTTCATATAAAATTGTTGAGCTATCATTAATCATGGGAAATCTATACTTTTCCTGAATATGTTGAATTACTGATCTCAGCCAAATACACTCTCGAC
Source organism: Platycarya longipes (assembly GCA_036559045.1). NCBI lineage: Eukaryota > Viridiplantae > Streptophyta > Magnoliopsida > Fagales > Juglandaceae > Platycarya > Platycarya longipes. Next base: position 32,342,398 of record CM071794.1, on the reverse strand, counting down.
TTACTTCATGAATAGCAATAATGTCTGAGTGATTTGAAGATATGACAGATAGAGTCTGCTTGACAGATCTCCATGACATGACAGTATCTTCATAAGTAAATAAATATCCAATTTGAGATCTACCTCTGTGTAAATCTGAAAGATAACCTACATCTACATACCCAATCAATTGTGTACTTGATCCACGTTGATAAAATAATCTCATATCAACCGTACCATGAAAGTAACGAATGACATGTTTAATACCATTTTAATGCATTCGAGTTTGTGCAGAACTATATCTTGCAAGCAGATTAACTAAGAATGTAATATCAAGTCGAGTGCAATTTGCAAGATATATTAAAACTCCAATTGCACTGAGATATAGTACTTCAGGATCAAGAATTTCTTTATCGTCATTACAAGGACGAAATGAATCATTTTTCACGTCAAGTGTTCAAACAATCATTGGAGTATTCAGGGGATGAGTTTTGTCCATATAAAAATACTTCACTTCAGGACTTTCTCTGTATACATGAACTGATAAATAAAAATTCCATTTAACAAGTACTCGAGCTGCAGATCGAGACAAAATTTTATTTTGCCAAAATTTTTCATTTCAAATTCATTCTTTACATATGTACTGTTCTTGAGATCTCTACAGGAGTTCCACAATATTTAAATCATCAACATAAACTGCAATAATGGCAAATTCATATTTTGTTTTCTTAATAAAAACACATGGGCATATAAGATTATTCTCGAATCCTTCTTTCAATATATATTCGCTTAGGCGATTATACCACATGCGTCCGGATTGCTTCAATCCATATAAAGATCTTTGTAATCTGATAGAGTACATATTTTTAGATGTACTTGTAGATGCTTCGGGCATTTTATATCCTTAAGGAATTTTCATATATATGTCATGGTCTAAGGATACATATAAATATGCAGTGATCACATCCATCAACCGCATTTCTAATCCTTTTGTAAAAACCAGATTAATTAAAATTTTAAATGTAATTGCATCCATAATGGGAGAATATGTTTCTCCATAATCAATCCCAGATTTTTGCAGGAAATCTTGTGCGACAAGTGTTGCTTTGTACCGCACAATTTTATTTTTCTCATTGCGTTTTCGTACAAATACCTATTTATATCCAATAGGCATTACACCCTTTGGTGTTTGGACAACAGGTCCAAATAATTCTCGCTTTGCTAGCGAATTTAATTCAGCTTCAGTAGCTTCTTTCCATTTTGACCAATCATTTCAACGTCAACATTCTTCGACGGTTTTTTGCTCATTTTCTTCATTACTTCTGGTAATGTCAATGACCATTTTATATGAAAAATATTTTATCGACAACAGTTTTATTTTTATCCAGAATTTATTCAGTATTCATGAAATGTATTGAGATCTGATTATTTTCAGGTACCTGTTCCTCTTCAGGGGAAAATATTTCATGAAACACCTCTTCAGGAGGTTCATTTTCAGGAGATTTTGGGATAGGAGATTTAACCTCTTCTGGAGCATCAATTATATTTTTAACATGTATTGTGGGTATGTGTTCTTGAGGAACACCAAATTCATTTTTATCATTTTCCTTCAGAAAATTTTATTTTTTGCACCAATAGGTCTTCCACGTTTCTGGCATGTCTTAGACTCATCTATTGATATTTTGACAATTTGTCCTTCAGGGACTTCAATCCTTACTGGAGTATTAACAGCAGGAATATAAGATTTTACTACACCTTTAATATCAGTAAATACATCTGGTAATTGATTTGTAACATTTTGTAAATGAATAATCATTTGAACTTCTAGTTTACATTCATTTGTAGGAGGATCAGATTAAGACAGTGCTTTATTATCCCAACTAATTACTTGTCGTGCTTCAGGCATCGACTTTTTGTTACTCATTAATGGAAAAGTGGATTCGTCAAAGTGACAATCCTCAAAACGTGCTTTAAACATATCTCTTGTAAGGGGCTCAAGATATCTGATAATAGATGGGGAATCAAAATCAACATATATCTCAAGTCTACATTGAAGATCCATTTTTATACGCTGTGAAGGTGTAATTGGAACATATACAGCATATCCAAAAGTATGAAGATGATAAATATTTGGTTGTTGACCAAATGCAAGTTGTAATGAAGAATATTTATGATATGCAGATGGTCTAATGCGAATTAATGCTGCTGCATGAAGTATAGCATGTCTCTAAGTAGAAATATGTAATTTTGATTTCATAAGTAAAAGTAAACGATTAGCTTAAGTCTTTTGATCAAAAATTCAGTTAAACCATTTTGAGTGTGTGTATGGGAAACATGATGTTCAACATCTATTCCTATTAACATGCAATAATCATCAAAAACTTGAAATAAAAATTCACTTGCATTATCCAATCGAATGGTCTTAATTGGATACTCAGGAAATTGTGCTCGTAGTTTAATTATCTGAGCAAAAAGTTTAGCAAATGTAACATTTCTAGTGGAAAGCAGACAAACATGTGACCATCGACTAGATGCATCAATCAAAACCATAAAGTATCTAAATGATTTACTTGATGGATGAATAGGCCCACATATATCTCTGTGAATCTTTTGTAAAAAATATGGAGATTTAACAATAACTCTTGAGAGAGATGATCTGATAATCAACTTACCTTGGGAACATATAGAGCACGGATATTCATTGGGTAAGATAATCTTTTGATTCTTTAAGGGATGCCCATGTGAGTTTTCAATAATTCGTCTTATCATTATAGATCTCGGATGTCCAAGGCGATTATGCCAAGTCATAAATATTTTAAGATCAATGCACTTCTGGTGCACTACCACATATGATTCAATTGTTCTCATCTTTGTATAATACAATCCAGAATATAGAGCAGATAGTTTCTTTAATACGAATTTCTGGCCCGATATTGTCTTAGTAATAAGAAGATGCTTTTTACTGCCTTTATTGGTCGTTTCAATATGGTAATTATTATGACGTATATTTTTGAAACTCAATTAATTTCTTATAGATTGTGAAAAAAATAAGCATCATCAATATAAAATTTGGTGCTATTAGACAACACAATATATGCTCTTCTGGAACCCTCAATTAAATCTAATGAATCTAATATGGTATGGACATAGGTTTTGCTTAGTGTTAGATTTTGAAAATATTTTTTATCTTTAAGAATTATGTGAGTTGTAGTACTGTCAGCCAGACATACATTTTTATCATTCAACTCAGAGATAAAAAGTTCATCAATGTGATCCATGATTCTACAAAATATATAAAACTTTTATTATAAATAATAAAGAAAATACTTAATTGAGTGGAACACTTCCATCTCCAATTAGGTGATCAATACTACCATTAAAATCTTTAAAGAAATCACAAACATCAAGATGAGTGACATCTACATCTGCTGATTTTAATAAATCATTTGATGGTTTTACTAAATTTGTTTCAAACATTTTATTCTTTCCTTTAATAGATGTTTGATATAAATTAGTTAAGTGCCTGGCCGTACGACATGTATGTGACCAATGTTCAGTCATTCCACATTTATGGCACATCTATTCACTTCTCTTTGAATAATTATTCTGGGAATTTTTATCCCTTTCTGAGTTGTACCACTTCTGGTGATACGGTATATTATTATTATCCATTTTACTATGGTCACTTCTGGGACTAATATTTTTATAATTTCTCCTATCACGTCCACGCCCCCGATTTCTTCTAAAGGATGCACCATTCACTTCTGAGAATGATGCAAAGCTATTACCATCCACTTTAGGGAATGATATTGAGTCAGTAGAGCGTGACTGTTTGTTTTTTAATAAGAGTTCATTGTTTTGCTCAGCTACTAGAAGACATGATATAAGTTCAGAATATTTCTTGAACTTTCTCTCCCGATACTACTGCTGCAGGAGCACATTCGAGGCATGAAATGTAGTATAAGTCTTCTCTAACATATCATCATCGGTGATTTTCTTACCGCATAATTTTAGTACTAAACTTATTTTAAAAAGTGTGGAATTATACTCACTAACACTTTTATAATCTTGCAATTTCAGGTGCAACAATTCATAACGAGCTCTTGAGTGGATAACAGTATTCTGGTGTTCATACCCCTCCCTTAAACTATTCCATAAAATATAGGGATATTTTATTGTAAGATATTCAGTTTTTAATTCTTCATGAAGATGGTGGCGAAGGAAAATTATTGCTTTACCACAGTCCTGCAGAGATGTTTGATTTCCTTTTTTAATTGTTTCACCCAGGTTTATCGCATCAAGATGGATTTCAGTATCAAGAATCCATACTAAATAATTTTTCCCAGAAATATCAAGAGTAACGAATTCCAATTTTGTAAAGTTTGTCATTTTAGAGAAATAAGACCACTAGTTTCAAAATTGGTAGAACCGTCGTGCTGATAACGTGTTATAAAACTAGAATAAAACTATTATTGCAAGAGAAAATATTTAGAACTCTTTATTTCTTAATAACTGAATTTTTTCTCTTCCTTTATTTCTTTCTCTCATATTTCTTTCTTTATTTTCTTTTCTTCTTTCTTCTGTTTGTAAAAAAACTGAACGAAAACGTTTGTATTTATAAGTATAAATTATTGTATAAATTACTGTACACATTGAGAAAAAACACAAAATTAGTGGGGAAAGAGGCATATAATTGTTGGTGGGGGATCATTTATTGCTCCCTCCTTTCAATAATTCTAACAATGATATCCTTATTATATATTAATTATTTATCATTTTAGTAATGTTATATATCTTTACATTGTACAATTTTTTTGTACTTAAAAAAAAAATCTATTGTGGAAAAGTAATTTTTGTATGTGAGTTCAAATTGTGGGTGTCCATTATTTTAGAGCACTAGCAATTGATTAGTTAAAATTTTTTTTCAAAAAATAGAAGTTTGCATACTTTTAAAAAAAATTTCACCATATTTAATTATTTGTAGGGAGAAGAAAGTGGGTAGAAAGGAATAAAAGAAGAATATTTTACTTTTTTTTTTCCATTAGTAAATAATAACCTTCCAAATTTAAAGAGTTTTAGAGAATTATTATTAATAAGTAAAAAAATATTTTAATCTTAATTAGTCCATTATTATTATTCTTAAAAGAGCAGAGCAAAGTTGGTATTAGCTCTCCGGGCTCTCCCAAAGGCCGAAAGGTCTCTCCCTTTCTTCAAATTTCAAAAGGACAACAGTTGACAATGGACCCCGAATTGAATGAGATGATACCGTAGGGACAAAAGCTGTCCTCCACATCTCTTATCCCCGGGGGCCCGGAGCATCCTCATGTCCCCAAAACGAGTCGGATAAAAGAAATGTTTATTCCTTTTTCGTTTTCCCACCGAAATATAGGAAAGCCTAGTGGAGAATTCCAAACGGTGCCTACCAAAATTTTATATATAATATTTGTATCTTTTATATCCATAATATATAAAAATATAATTTTTATATAATTTTTAATTTAATTTTTTTTATATTTTTATTTTTATTTCTCTCTCATAATATTTTTTTAACATTATTATCACGTCTCCAATTTTATAAAAAATACATAATATCATACATCCCTAATCTTACTTATGTAATTATGAATGGTATAAGTATAGTAAATGTTTTTTAAAATAAAATTAATTTATACATATATTATTATATTTATTTATTTTAAATATACGATTTTTATACTTTATGAGCACAAATATCCTTTTCCAAATTTAATATCAAGCATAGTATTTCTCATTTTAATTTCAGGTGATTTATTTATCTTTCTAAAAGTTTGTTTTGTGGATTGGCATACTTTTTCTAGGACCAAAAATACCCATGCTTTATATGATTCGCCAACCACCCAGCTTTTTCTTCACTGAAGCCAGATCTGCACAATTCACACCCACAACAAAGATGGAAGCTCTCCTCTACCAATTCACCCTCCTCTCAGATCATGCCTTGCAAGACAAGAGCTTTGATCCATCCGCCATTGAAGACCTCATGAAGCTCTTTGAGATCGAAGCATACAATTCATGGGCAGCCATGGAACAAGAACAGCAAAAGGAAGTTGAAGAGGCCGAGACCGAGTTGCAACAAGCCGAGGACTACCTTGACTCAGTTTTGGAGAACGCCATGGAAGAGTTTCGACGATTCGAGGCGGAACTCGAAAGCAGGTCAAAATCTGAGCTGAAAAGCTTGGAGGAAACTGGCGAGAATGCGAGAAAGATGGGGAACTTGATGGAAAAGGCTGCAACTGTTGCTTCCAAAAAGTATATGGAGGCCGCACTGAATTCTGCAACTGCTTCCATGAAATCAGCTTGGAAGGGACTTTCATCCAAAAAGGTTCATCCTACTTAAAAAGGGGAAAAGAATTTGTCTTCAACATCATCATAAAGATAAGATCAGAATGGGATATCTGTCTTTCTATTTCCTTGTTCTGAAAATTTGGGATATTGACAATTAAGGCAACTTCAAAAATGATACCATGTTGAATGCAAGTTTCGAAATTTCTGCCAAACAGATGAAATAAGTTTCGCCATTATTATTAGTTTTTCTCTTTCAATCTCTGTTTTTGTTTTGAGAAATGTTTTAGTTAGAGAGTGATTATATAAAAATAAATTTATAAATTAAAGTGATTGATTTGATATAATATTTTAAATTATAAAATTATTTTTAATATAAAATAAATCTAATAAATTTAGTTTGTAAATTTATTTTTATATAATTTTTGTTGTCACCATTTTTTTCCCCTTCTCTTCTGCAGTAAACTAGCAAACAACCAAATCAATAATCTGAAAGTAGAAGAAATGAACATAATTTGTGAAAAAATGGGCACAAATTAACTTTATATGGTTCAAATTTCATCGAAATTGTGAGATGCTTAACACCCTAAGAGTAAGGATCCATCTATCCTGCGGAAAACAATGAAAAGCAACACATGCTGATGCAGATGCAGTTTCCATTTTCAGAAACTTTGCCAACAAAAAGTCACTGAATAGTAACCATTTTGATAGAGTAATTTAAACAAAATTACAAAAATTATAATGCTCGAAATTTGACTGAAAAATGCAATTTGAAAACGGCTATTAGTCCATCAGATTCTTATCTTTTACAGTACAACATTGATATTCCAATTTCCAAGACGCAACTGTCTATAGAAAAGAAAGGTAGGTATATATTCTTGGGCTTATCTTCTTTCACTCCTCTCTTCTTGCCTCTTGGAATCTGGCTATGGTGTGACAATAATTTGGCTATCCATGTCTTAAGCAGGGGGGAAATAATGTATTTGTAGTTCATCTACGCCTTCTTTTTGCGTCCATGTATATGCTTTATCAACGAATTTTTTCTGATAAACGGGGAGTACTGTGGAGTTGAGTATACTTATTTCACTCGCTCAGTGTTCTTCTAATCTTAACGGGGAAAACTTCCTTAAAAGTTGTCACATTATTTGAAGTCTGTTTATTGTTTCCATACAAATTATACAATTAATTTAATTCCTCCCCGTATAATCAATTAATTATATTGATTAATTAGTGTTGATGCAATTTACCCGGTGGCCAAAGTTAAGCATAAGCTTAACAATAATAGGTCACGATGATGACTTGGGTGTTGATATAGTTCTCGGATGCTCATTTAGACATTAAATAATAAATAAAGCATTTAAAATAGGTGGGTACTACATATTAGCGTTAACGCTACTTTGCATGCTCCGTGACTCCATCCAAAATGCCAATTTGAAAGAGAGAAAGAGAAATAGCCGAGGGAACTTCTCAAATTTGAGAGAGAAAAAGAGCTTCTTGACTCCATCCGTTATATGGGTTTGGTTGGAATAAGAAGAATAGCAAGTTGTTAGTATGAAGAATTAGGCGTAGACATGCACACTATAGTTCCACTTAATTGATGACGTGTTCAAATGCTATGGGAAGGTTGGTTACTGGGGGAGACCAGTCCGACTGATTTCCAGATTTTTTTCATTATAAGAGTATCCACGTTGGTCTCATCAAACATAAATTTGATGAGTTATATTAAAAACTATCCAACATTGACCTCATCAAACCATATTTTTTAAACTTTGAACTACAATAAAAATAGACAAATTTTTCAAATTTGAAGGATTACTATTCACCCTTCATCTTATTAGTTTTATATATTTTATTTCTTCTACATTTTTTTCTCTGTTTATTTTTATTTTCTCTATAGAATAAATGTATTTATTATATTTTTTTAATTCTAGTTTTATTAAACATTGTTGAAAATAATAATTTAAGTATCAAATTAAATTATTAATATACATATAATTAGTATAATTATAAAATATTGAAAAAAATTAAAAAAAATATTTTTATATTATTATTTTGATGAGTCTAATGATGAGTCTAACGTAGAATTATGATGATTATGGTATGTTTATCTCATTAAATTTGTACTTCTTATCAAATTTTGATGATTTTTTTGATAAGACCAATATGGATGCTCTAAGAAGGCATAAGAAAAGAAAAATGCATACCCCATGCCCTAGCCTAGCCAGATGCGGTGGCCATGGCCCATCTCTCTTTCATGGGTCCAACTCAGACCAGGCCCTTTCCATCCATGGATTCGGGAATACGTCGTCGGCGTCGAGCTCTAGAAATGAAGAAACACTAATAACTAACTCCCCGCTATTATGAGCTATGCTTAGATATCAACGCAATGTTATCTTGTTTTTGGTGGCAAAGCAAAAAACAAGGTAAACCAATATATTGGAAGAAGTGGCAAGCAGTGGGTCTGAATAAGGAAGATGGTGGCCTGGGATTCAGAGATACTGAAGTTTTTAACAAAGCTCTATGAGCCAAGCAAGCCTGGAAGTTGCAGGTTAACAAGAATTCCTTAGTAGCAAAAGTTTTTCAAGAAAAATACTACAGGAATTCTCAATACACCGAAGCCAGATTGGGGTATTATCATCATATTTATGGAGGAGTTTAATGGCAGTTCAATCAACAATTTGGGATGGCTTAATATGGAGGGTTGGAAATGGCAAACAAATTGACATTTGGCATGATAGATGGCTTCCACAGTCAGAGTCCAACAAAATCTCAACTCCAACCAGAATTCTCCAACCCACAGCTAAAGTAGCAGAGCTGATCAATGAATACACAAGAAGCTGGAAGGTGGAGTTGATACACCAGATGTTTGATGAAATTGAAGCTAATCAAATATGTAGCATTTCGTTGAGTTTGAGAGGAATAGAAGACCAACCTGTGTGGAGATACACCAAAACTAGCCACTATACTGTCAAAAGTACATATTTCAAGGAAAAAAGGCTCATTGAGGCAAAAAGAGGGGAGACATCAAACTGGCAGCAAACTAGACAGATGTGGAGGCAAATCTGGACACTCAAGGTACCAAGGAAGATTCAACACTTTCTCTGTAAAGCGTTACAGTCAGCACTACCTACAACAATGAATCTTTATAATCGAAAGATACTGCAAAGCATGATCTGTCCAATTTGTGAGCAAGGTAGTAAATCAATTCAACATGTATTATGGACCTGTCGGGCAGTTAGTGACGTGTGGGCAGAGAAGTCAAGTGGACTTCACAAGTGGCCACATGAAGAGATGGAATTTAGACACCTATGGCAGAGAATTATTGATAGTCAAGATATCAGACAAGTGGAGAGAATAGCAGTTATTTTTGCAAGTGTATGGAATAGAAGGAATAAGTTTGTTTTTGAAACCACTTTTCAGAGCCCACAAGTTGTCATAGCACGAGCAGAAGATGTACCACTACCAAGAAGCAGGCACAAATAACAGTAAAGAGAGATCACACAACTGATAGAAGAAGCATGACAAAGTGGAACCCTCCAGCACAGCAAATGGTAAAAATATCCCCCACTTAGATTGCGATATTAAACTTTTAGTCAAATACTGATATCCTCGTGCATACAAGAAGGTATCTCTCGACTTAAACCTTCAATTAGTGTAAGTATCTCAAATTCCTACCAAAGTCAATGGTAGCCTAGGCTTAAACCAAGATTTTTTACGTTAAGAACGAAAATACCGCACGCATGATTCTATCCAATTTTAGAGAGATAACTCACCAATTATATGCACTAATTTACGTGCTCCACCTGACATTCATAAACATTTACAAAAGTAAGCTTTAAACTTTTGCTAGAAGTTATTCCCACATCTTATGTTCACATAGGTAAAGTTCCTATTGTGTCTCTGTTACTTCAGACACTTATTCAACTATTGAATTTTATTAAGAGTATAATACTCATCTTTCATTTAGCGTAATAGTCAACACTGACCATCCTATAAGGGTTTCTCACATTAAATTAAATTTCAGTGTTATCACAGTCACGTAACTGTAACTTGTTATTACCCATTAAACCTTAGACTATTTATTAATAGTGTAAGGTTGGATTCCTATTACATGTGCCATTTTAATAAAAAGGTTTCAAACACATTCTACTAGATGTACCATTCACCAAATCTCTCGAAAGTCCCTTTGTGAAAAAATCCACCAAGTTTTTACTTGATCGAACATATACAATAGTGATAATACTATCACTAATTAATTGTTTGACATAGTCATGTCTCAATCTAATATGTTTAGATTATTCATTATAGACTTTACTATAAGTCCTGACATAGTAGCTTCACTATCACACTGCAAAGAAATGGTTGACATTGATTGTGGCCACAACTTTATGTCAAATAACAAATTTCTCAACCATTTGGCCTTTTTGCCTGCTATTGCCAAGACTACAAATTCAGATTTCATTGTAGAATGTGATATACATGTTTGTTTCTTAAAAACCCATGAAACAACTCCACTGCCAAGGGTGAAAATCCAATCAGACGTAGCCTTATTATCACTTGCACTAGTAATCCAATTAGCATCGCAATATCCTTCTAGTACAGCAAGAAAAGTGGTATAATATAGTCCTAATGAACTAGTTCTTTTAAGGTACCCAAAGACTCTACTAATTGCTTTCCAATGCTCTATACTAAGATTATCCGTATATCTAGAAAATTTACATACTGCAAAGGACATATCTAGCCTAGTGCAATGCATTGCATACATTAAAGTATCAATTGCACTAGCATATTCTAACTGAGCAATTGCTCTTCCAGCATTTTCAGTTAATTTAAATGAAGAATCATATGGGGTATTTGCTTATTTAATTCCTAATTGTTGAAATTTACGAAGCATTTTTTCAACATAATGAGATTGACATAAAGCACAACCTCCACTATGTTTCTTTACTTTGACACCTAAAATAGTGTCAACTTCATTAAGATCCTTTATTTTAAACTTTGAAGATAAATACTTTTGAATTTCAGATATTCTTTCCATATTTGTTTCAATTATAAGCAAGTCATCCACATAAAAACATATTATAACATCATAATAATTAGTGAATTTAGAGTAAATACATTTATCAGCATTATTATGCCTAAATCCATGAGATACTATTACTGAATCAAATTTCTCATGCCATTGCTTTGGTGCTTGCTTTAATCCATATAATGACTTAATTAATTTGCAAACTTTTTTTTCTTGCCAATGCATAACAAATCCTTATGGTTGTTCCATGTACATTTCTTCATCCAGTTCACCATTTAAGAAAGCAGTTTTAACATCTATTTGGTGTACAAATAAGTTATATATTGAAGTCGGTGCCATAAGCGCTCTAATGGATGTACATCTAGTCACTGGAGCATACGTATCAAAATAGTCTATACCTTCTTTTTGTTTAAAATCTTTGATTACTAATCTGGCCTTACAAGTTTGAAGAGATCCATCTGTATTATATTTTCTCCTAAATACCCATTTACAACCAATAGATTTTGATTCAGGAGGCAAATCTATCAAAACCCAAGTATTGTTTGATAATATTGAGTCAATTTCTTTATTTATTGTCTCTTTCCAAAATTTATCATCTTTAGAAGTCATAACTTCTTTATATGTTTTTGGATTTCCTTCTATGTTTAATAGAATGAGTATCTTATTTAAAACATCATCTCTATTTCCTTCCAAAATGAAAGCAATAGCCTGAGATGACACAAAATCTGGATCCAAACTTTTCTCTTTCCTGACTCTTTGACTTCTTCTTGGTTCAGTCACTGTGTCAGGAATTATACAATTCATTTTCTGACTTGAGTAGGATTCGATTTTGCTTTAGAATCATTATAGAATTTATATTCAATAAATTCAACATCCTTTGATTCTACTATAACATTAGAATCTAAATCTAAAAGTTTATATGCTTTTGAATTCTCAGCATATCCTACAAAAATACTTTTGATTTTCCTGAGACCTAATTTTGTTCTTTTTGGGTCTAGAACTCTATAAAAGGCTAAACAGTCCCATACCCTTAGGTATTCCATATTTGATTTCCTGCTTTTCCACAATTCATACGGTGAAACTAAAATTTCATAGGAGGTATTTTATTATGCAAATAACATGTTGTAAGCAATGCTTCTCCCCACAAATTAAAAGATAATTTTGCATTCAAGATCATAGCATTTAACATATCAACTAGTATTTTATTTTTTCTTTATGCTAAACCATTTTGTTGTGGAGTATAGGGTACACTAGTTTGATGTATTATGTCATTTTCCTCGCAGTACAAAGAAAATTCAGTAGGAAAAAATTCACCACCGCTATCACTACGAAATATTTTAATTTTCTTTTCCTTTTAATTTTCAACAATAGACTTATAAGATTTGAACATATTGAAGGCCTCATCTTTACTTTTCATTAAGTATACATATGTATACCTCGAGAAATCATCAATTAAAATAATAAAATATTTATTGCCTCCTCTAGTTAAAATACCATTTAGTTCACAAATATCATAATGCACAAGTTCTAATAATTGTGTATTTCTGTCTGTTTTAGGAAAATGTTTCTTTGTCATTTTTTCTTGAATGCAAATTTCACATTTATCATAATTTCTATAATTATATGGAATCAAACCATGTTTAGACATAAAATTTAAAATTCAAATGTGCCAAACGATTATGTCATAAAGTAGAAAACTGAACAATATAAGCAGAATCACAATTTATTTTATTAATACTTAGTTTATACATATCATCACAAGAGTACCATTTTCCAACAAACACTTATCCTTTAGAAATAATTACATTATCAAACTCGATTACGGTCTGTACACCTTTATTACAAAACAGATTTGTAGATACAAGATTTTTCTTTATTTATGGGACATGAAGAACATTGATAAGAATAAGTTTATTCCCAGAAGTAAACTGAAGTTCCATAATTCATTTTCCCACAATTTTTGCAGAGTTGTAATTTTCTATTAGTACTACATGCCCATCTGCTACATCTTCATAATTCTTGAATTGAGATTTCTGACTGCAAAGATGGACGGTAGCGCTTGAATCATACCACCAATCAGATGACTTGGTTGTTGTAGCCATATATAACTATGTAATCATGCTAATATGCATTTTAGAGAGCATGGCCACAATTTGCAAAGTATCATTTTCGATCATATTTGCACTATTGGGATTCTCATTCTCTTTCTTTTGTTTCTTTTTGTACCTGCATTCACGCTTAAAGTGCCCATTCTTTCCGAATTCACGCTTAAGAAAACAAAAACTTGTTACCATTATTGGAAAAATCATTATATTTTCTCTTGTTTCCTCCAAAATTACCTTGAAACTTATTTTTCTCATCAACAAAATTCACCTTAGAGTCATTTTGAGAAAATAATCTCTTATCACAAAGTCAAGTTTCCTTTTCAATTCATAAATGTTTTTGAATTTACTCTAAAGTGAAATATTCTATTGTGTGCATAAGTTTCTTTTTATAATTATTCTAAATTGGAAATATTCTAAAGTGAAATATTCTATTGTGTGCATAAGTTTGGCAATAATAACCTTAACTTGCAAAGCTTCAGATACTTCCATATTTAGATATCGAAGTTTATTCACTAAAACTTACAATTCATAGACTTGATCCATCAATGAATTATTATCATTAATTGTAAATTCAAAATATTTCATAATTAGAAACTTATCCGTACCTTACTTTTCAATTTTATACTTGAATTCCAATGCCTCTTAAATCTTTTTTGGTGACTTGATTGATGTAAACAAGTCGTATAGACGATCAGAAAGTGTATTTAGAATATGTCCTCTACATACCACTTCATCTTCTTCGTGTTTCTTGTGTTATGCCTTTATTTGATCATTATCATCAGGTTTGAGTTCTGGAAGTACCGGCAAGTTCGAATCCAAAACATATGCAATTTTCAATGTAGTAAGAATGAACATCAACTTGTATTTCTAACTAGTAAAATTTGTTCCATCAAATCTTTTTAGTTTGATAAAGTCTTAATTCATCATCTTGAAAGTTGTTATATCATATTCTGATCCCATTGCGATTATCACCTTAAAATTGTTGAAGAAAATTATGCGGATACAGTAATCTAAAAAATAAATGTGACTTTGAGGCGTGTAGAACACTATCTTTAAGGTGATAATTGCCCTCACTCGGATTACAAGCAATTCACCTCCATGATACAACAAAGTCACAAACTGCAGATAGCAATTCTGAAATTTTCCCTTCAGAATTTCTCTATAAAATTGTGTAAATGACTAAAAAATAGAAGAATAAAAATGAATGAGATTTGTGGGTCTCATCCCCTATTTATAGAGAATGAAGTGACACTAAGTGAAATATCACAAATTTTAACTTGTGTCTTTGGTCTAAGCATCATGTCTTTTCGGCCAAGCATTGTACTTATTTGGCTCAAACATCGTGTCTCTTCGAACCAACCATCACGACTTTTTATACCAACCATCGTACCTCTTTGGACCAATTATCGTGCTTTTTCGGATCAACCATTATGTCCTTTCGGACCAACCATCACACCTTTTCGATCAAACCATTGTGTCATTTGGTCTAACCATTGTGTCATTTGACCTAACCATTGTGCCTCTTTAAGATAGTGTTTAAAGAAATAAACAATAACCCATATTCATTAAATTCACATATTTAATATCACAATCTATAAAATTAAATATAACAGTCATAAGATATATATATTTCTTAAAAAAGAGTAAATATAAGATTTATATGAAAAAAATTAATAGATTTTTTTCTTTTTTAAAGAAGTGCAAAGAGCTGGCACATCTCAATATTATATCTTTATTTATTTTTTTAAAAATGAGTGCACAATATTTATATACTTATGACTATAAATATTATTTGTAACATAAATAATATTTACAATCATAAAAACTAGCATGAAACTTATAAATGTTATTGTGGGATTAGATTTGGCCCAAAGGCTCAACAGCGATGGGAACCCACCAGGAAGGGAAAGCATACTAAGGGCCAAACTCTGCAGAATCTAAAATATATATCAAACCCGTCGCCACCTTTATCGGGATTTTAAGCAGATACAAAATATCAACAAACTCAGAAAGATATATCATGCAGATACGCAATCACGATGATTACGGAAGGCGTTACAAGGGACATGTATCGCTCCAGAGGTTTATAAATAGACCAGGTAAACCTCAACTATGGAGATTAAGAATTTTTCCCGTAAATACGTGATCACTAACTTGAGCGTCGGAGTTATCTCGGGTGGAAAGCCACCATCTTCCCTTAATTCTTCTTGCAGGTAACGGGAGCAGGAGGCTGACGAGACACGTCCTCAACATTGGCGCCGTCTGTGGGATCCGATTTTACAGACGATTAACGTGGTTCTCGCATGCCAACTATGACACGTTCCGTAGCAAGCCGAATGACAAGAGCATCGATGGAAGCACGGTTAGCAGTGACGGAGGAAAGACTGATAACAACATTAGAAGCCTTGGAAGCGCTTCAAAAAGAGAACGAGACCCTGCGACAAAGGAACGTTGAATCTAGCAACACAGCCGTACCGCCAGTCGACGGGCAAGGAGAGTAAGAGGCAGATAGTAACGCGGGGGTCGAGCTTGAGTGCGTGGAAAAATAGAAGCTGCACGACGAGTTGAAGGACCTTGCAGGCAAATATGAGGAAATAGCCAAAAAAGTGGGGGGACATTCTTCGGTTGACAGCTTACTAAGCTAAACTGACCTGCTATACAGCGAGCGCATCATGGGAATCCCTTTACCGCCAAAGTTCAAACTTCCCCAAATCGAACTGTACGATAGGTCCAGAGACCCTGTGGACCACTTAGAAAACTTTAAAGCTCACATCACGCTCCACGGCTTCCCAGGCGAGATCGCCTGCCGGGCTTTCCCTTTAACCCTGAAGGGGACAGCGAGGGGCTGGTTCGGGACCCTCAGGCCAAGGTCGATAGACAGCTTCGAGGAGTTAGCTAAGCTTTTCATAACTCAGTTTTTGCCAAGCAGAAGGTGTCGTCAACCAGCCGCCTACCTGCTAACAGTCAAGCAAAAGGAGGACGAGGACCTCAAGACCTACCTCACACGGTTCAACAAGGAACGCCTAACAACAGATGACCAGGACGAAAAGATCACTCTGGCCGCCCTCCTGAGAGGGATCTGGCCTCAGAGCCCCTTTATGGTCGATCTGGCAAAGAAGACTCCCTCCACCCTGAGGGAGTTCATGGATCAAGCGGACAACTTTGTCAACGCCGAAGACACGCTGCAAGCGTTGGTAAACCCCCGCAAAGAAAACAGGAGGGGCGAACGGCGAAGCGGGCGCGATGACAAGAAAGCGGGAACAAGTCGGCAGGAAAGGAGGCAAGAAAGGTACGTGGATCGACACACCAAGTTAATGCATAATAACCTAAGTGTCAGAGAGGAAGAGGATGGCAGGGCCGAAGGGCGCCCACATCAGACAGCAGATCGGTATTACAAGTATCACTAGACAACGTCCCATTGGACCGAAGATTGTACAACCATGAAAAAGAGGGTCGCCGACCTAATGGGAACAGGCGAGTTGGAGCACATGATCGCAGAACGGTCAAAACCTACTAGGCGCCAAGAAACCGGGCGGAGAAGGAAAAGGAGCTTCAGCCCTGAGTGAAGAAACCACGGCAACAACCCTCGAAATGATCGTAACTGGGTGAACAACAGGGGAGACGGCGGCAGAAGCAGGACCCCCACCAGAGGCGGCAGGAATAGGACTCCCCCGAGAAATAACAATAATAGAGAACCAATCAGGGAAATCAGGACGATAGCCAGAGGATTCGCTGGAGGCGAGGTATCCACATCCAGTCGCAAGGCACATGCCAGAAGAGCTCGGTACGGGGAAGTATATGTGATGGACAGGGCACCGAAACAGCAAAAACTGAACCAAGAACGAGAAGTAATATCCTTTGGAGAGGCAGACAGGCAAGGGATACTGTACCCCCATGACGACGCCCTGGTAGTCACCCTCATCATAGCCAACTACACGACTAGGCGGGTACTAATTGATAACGGAAGCTCAGCCGATATATTATTCTGGGACGCATTCAACAAAATGGGCATTGATCCCGGGCAGTTACGAACTTCCCCAACACCACTGAAAGGTTTTTCCGGTGAAGCTATCCAACCAGTAGGAGCCATCACACTCCCAGTTACCGTCGGGAGTGGAGCACAAACAGCAACCACTATGACCGACTTCTTGGTAGTAAAAGCCCCTTCCTCCTACAACGTTATACTAGGGAGACCAACCCTCAACCGCCTCAAAGCAATAACTTCCACGTACCACCTCAAGATGAAATTTTCAACCGATAGTGGGGTAGGAGAATTAAAAGGAGAGCAGACACTGGCTAGGGAGTGCTATGTACAGGAGTTGAAGAAAATTAGAAACGAAATTTGCGCAATCGAGGAATCGGAAGAAGCCTTCCTCCCTTATCATGGTTCTAAGGAAATGCGGGGTGACCACCCAAAGTCCTGGAAAATTGGAACCTCAATGGGAAGGGCCTTATATAGTGGTAACAAATAGTATAGGAGGATCGTATCGGCTAAAGGACAGTCAAGGGAAAGAGCTACCTCGACCATAGAACGCAGAACACCTGAAGAAGTTTTACCATAGTCATTCCTGCTTGGTTTATTAAAAGTTTCGTCAATCTGCTTTTACCAGTAGTCATTCCTGCTATATTTTTTCTGAATTTTAGCCCAATCGCATTTTATCAAATTCCATCCCATCGTCCTTATATCAATTAGATTTCTAAAATACCTCATCTTTAAAGATCACGCTACCTCAAGCGAAATAAAGGGGCGCACAGTCAAATGACCACGCCACCTTCGAACAAAGCAAAGGGGCGCAGAGTCAAGTGACCACGCCACCTTCAAACAAAGCAAAGGGGCGCAGAGTCAAGTGATCACGCCACCTCCAAACAAAGCAAAGGGGCGTAGAGTCAAGTGACCACGCCACCTCCAAACAAAGCAAAGGGGCGCAGAGTCAAGTGACCACGCCACCTTCAAACAAAGCAAAGGGGCGCAGAGTCAAATGACCACGCTACTTTCAAACAAAGTAAAGGGGCGCAGAGTCAAGTGACCACGCTACTTTCAAACAAAGTAAAGGGGCGCAGAGTCAAGTGACCACGCCACCTTCAAACAAAGTAAAGGGGTGCAGAGTCAAGTGACCTCACCACCTTCAAACAAAGGAAAGGGGCGCAGAGTCAAATGACCACGCCACCTTCAAACAAAGTAAAGGGGCGCAGAGTCAAATGACCACGCCACCTCCAAACAAAGCAAAGGGGCGTATAGTCAAATGACCACGTCACCTTCAAACAAAGCAAAGGGGCGCAGAGTCAAGTGACCACGCCACCTTCAAACAAAGGAAAGGGGCGCAGAGTCAAATGACCACGCCACCTTCAAACAAAGCAAAGGGGTGCAGAGTCAAATGACCACGCCACCTCCAAACAAAGCAAAGGGGCGCAGAATCAAATGACCACGCCACCTCCAAACAAAGCAAAGGGGCGCAGAGTCAAATGACCACGCCACCTTCAAACAAAGCAAAGGGGCGTAGAGTCAAGTGACCACGCTACCTTCAAACAAAGGAAAGGGGCGCAGAGTCAAATGACCACGCCACCTTCAAACAAAGTAAAGGGGCGCAGAGTCAAATGACCACGTCACCTTCAAACAAAGTAAAGACGCACACAGTAACAAGCACAAGCACGCGACAGCAAAGGTCAGAAAAAAAAAAAATCTATTGCAAAATACAATCCAAGTCCAATTAGAAATTATGGTTACAATATACAACAACAAAAAATGATAATACATGTACAAAATAAAGCAATTCTTCGTCACGGGTCACCGCTTTCTTTGGGAGGCGGCAAGGGGGGCACCCTAGTGAAGGCATCGGGGACTTCACTGAGCCCAAAAGTATCAGCCCGGCGGCAAGCGGCCAGCTCAGGAGAAAACAAGTCCACATCAAGAGCTTGCAGGTTGGTCGTCGGGTCAGCCAGGAGACGGTTTCGAAGGCACAGGATCCCGGAGCCATGTCCAAAGGTGAATGTGGTGTCCCGAACCTGGGGAACCAAAGCTAACTGTGCCCAGAGGCGGGAATTTTCCTCCCGGACAGCATTCAACTGGGCAGCCTTACGGGCCAACTGCTCATCCCTGGCCATTGCAACCAGGTTGGCCTTCCTGAGCTCCTCGTCCGTATTAGCACGGCTCGCCTTGTATTTCTGATGGCGCTCACGAAGCTCGGCCAACGAACCCTGCGCCTCGGACGCCTCTTGGGCAGCGGAGCGAGCCTTCTCCAAGGCATCCAGCAAGTCTTTGGTCAGCCCACAACAAGTCTTTCCTTAAGGCCGGCAACTTCCCCATGGGCCTCACGAAGCTGCACCATCGCCAGGTCTCTCTCCGATTGCAAGACCTGGCAGGAGAAGTCTTCTCTGGCCTTCGCCTCCTGATCGAGGCGAACATCATCACGAAACTCAAGAACTTCTCCCTCACGCAGCTCGAGCTCCCCTTGTAGAGCGTCCGCGACACCTTCTGCTTGGGCGACTCGTGACTCAAGCTCCCTATTTTTTTCGATCAGGGCCTCCATTTCGGCCCTGTCCGCTCGCCACCTCTCAGTGATTCTTTCTTTCCGAACAAGGAAGTCAGTTGCAAGCTGTGCTGCCAAGCCTTCAACCCCCTGCAGAGAAAGAAAAAGTAATCCAAGTAAATGGCAGGCAACAAAGGCAAGCAAAACCAAAAGATAGCAAGAAATAATGTTAATCCGAATAATACTGTGGAGAACCACTCCCTCAGCTGGTTGGCCATGTTGACAGCAGCTTCCTCCTGGGCAAATACAGGAAGAGGGGAAGCCTC
Source organism: Platycarya longipes (assembly GCA_036559045.1). Classification (NCBI taxonomy): domain Eukaryota; kingdom Viridiplantae; phylum Streptophyta; class Magnoliopsida; order Fagales; family Juglandaceae; genus Platycarya; species Platycarya longipes. The sequence continues at coordinate 32,322,174 of CM071794.1, read as the reverse complement.
CCGGTGAGCCACGCCCACTGCTAGATCCGGCACATGCCCAGATACGGGCAATAGTCCCGGATGAGCTGACCCGACCCATGCGGGGTGGGAGTCGTCACGGAGCATCTGGTCCAGCTCCTCGTCAGTGAGGGACTCCCGGCCCCGTCGAATGAGGGGGCGTGCAGAGGAGGCGGAGAAAAATGCTCCCCGCTCCCAGCCAGGGATGGAGTTTTACCTCCAGACACGGTCGTTGGGGGGGTCTCCGAACTGGGCGGCCCAGCCACTGAAAGGCCGCGGACGCCTTCAGAAGGGGGGGATAAAACACCTCCTTCCCCTTCATGGCTCGCCTCCTTTACCCCCGCTGAAGAAACACCCGCCTCCTCAAATCCTTCTAAGTGAAGGATGGAGCAACACAGGGAGAGAGCTCGCCGCCCCTGCACTGGACCTTCAGCGGTTGGCGCCAGAAAAACTGGGGCCGATGCCTGGGCGTTCAACTGGGAGGGGGCGGGAGCCTGAAAAGCAGTGGCCAGCTCAAAGAGAGTTATGTTGGCCAGCATCTCTCTGTCCCCCAAGCCGGCGGACTGTGGTTTCGCGGAGGAAGTGCCCGCAGAGGAAATGGCCGCCACAATCTGATCACCCGAGGACTTAGACCCCTCAGGCGGAATTGGCGTCGCATCCTTACCGCCCCCTGGAGAAACCAAGTCTTGGGGCGTTGGCTCAGGGGCGCTCACCTCGGGCGTCGAGCTCCCCTCCAAAATTTGAGCCGCCCGTGTCAAATTCTGGTCGCCAACTGAGGGCGCCCTGCTCTTCTTGGGCGGGGGGTTCGCGGAAGAGCCCTCGGGGCGGTCTCTTTTCTTATGGCCTTCATCGTTTTTCTTTTTGGACCTTTTTTCCTTTTTGCCCTCCGCTGTGGCAGTCTCTGGCCGTTCAGCTTCCCTAGGCTTGCTCTCAGCATCCCGCACGAAAAGGGCACCCCTCGCCGTCTTCTCTGAGGGCGCCGACAGAGGGGCGGGGATGACATCGGTGATCATGAAGTCACGCCCCTGAATAAAAGAACGGTGCGGAGACGTCAAGAACAGATCAATGTGCGCAGGCGTCAACAGCTTGTCAGTCCAGAGATCTTTCGGATGATCTGCGGCCCAAGCATTTACAGCATCAATCCGGTCAAGTTCTCGGCGGGATAAGGGAGGCATGGTTGATCACAAGCGCTTACCATCCGGAATTGGGCGCCAGATAGCCCTAACGGGGAAATCCCTGAAGACCTCCTCCTGACCAGGGAACTCCCATCCTTGGCCACTGATAAAAAAGAACTTGGTGGTCCACGCCTTAGCATTAGAATACCTACCTTCGAACCTTGCCAGGGACTGGCCTTTTTCCTTCTTGCGAAAACCTGCCACGCATCCCTTAGTGGCCGCCCTCACATCGTAGAAGGCCAAAAACTCACGAGCAGTGAGATCGGGGTAAGGATCGCGAAGGGGCTCTAGCACCATCTGAAAAACGATGCAAGCACACAAGAACACCCTCAGAGCAAAATGGTGAAGTTGAATAGGAGCGAGTTCTAGAAGGTCTAGAATGTCTCGAAGGAGGCGGCAGAAGAGGAGTTTCAAGCCATGCGACAACAGGGCGACGGAAATGGCCACCCAACCCGAAAACCCCTCATCATCACAGCAGCCCGAATCAGGGGCTTTCATTACAACTGAACTGGGAATCTTGAACTCTTCCCTGATCCCAGCCAAGTGTTTCTCATGAACACTGGAGCACCAAACATAACCTTCAAAGGTCGTGCCCTCAGGAATATCAAAAGGCTGGACCGAACCGCTGCCTTGGTCTGCCATGGGAAGTAATGAACAAGAAGAAGAATGCAAGAAGCAAGAAGCAAGAAGGAACAAAAAGGCAGAGACAGAAAGAGTCTAATAACGAGAGAATGCAGAAAAGCAAAATGAAGAGAGAAAGAGAAGAGGTATTTAAAGAAAACAAATGCGGCATACCAACAGGCGGAGATATGATGACCTGACATGAAGACATAGGTGTAACCGTCAGATGAGAAGATGAGAGGACAGCACACGCTTGATGATCCAGGGAAAGGTGCGAATTCCCAACTTTGCCTTCGCGGGAAATATAAAAAAAAAAAAAATTAAATTAAATTTCCTACGCCTCAAGGCGAAGAAAATTTGCGGGGTAATTGTGGGATCAGATTTGGCCCAAAGGCCCAACAGCGATGGGAGCCCACCAGGAAGGGAAAGCATACTAAGGGCCCAACTCCGCAGAATCCAAAATATATATCAAACCCGTCGCCACCTTTATCGGGATTTTAAGCAGATACGAAATATCAACAAACTCAGAAAGTTATATCATGCAGATACGCAATCACGATGATTACGGAAGGCGTTACAAGGGACATGTATCGCCCCAGAGGCTTATAAATACACTAGGTAAACCTCAACTATGGAGATTAAGAATTTTTCCTGTAAATACGTGATCACTAACTTGAGCGTCGGAGTTATCTCGGGTGGAAAGCCACCATCTTCCCTTAATTTTTCTTGCAGGTAACGAGAGCAGGAGGCCGGCGAGACACGTCCTCAACAGTTATACTTATATCTAGCATAAAAAACTCATAACTACTTAAGTTGCATTTTTGAAAATCTCTCTCTTACTGTCTTCTTTTCTAACCTCTTTTTTGCAAGTAGTCAGTCTACTTCCAATCTTTTGGCAATTGTGAATTGAGGGAAGAGATTTCAACCTTTGTGTGCTCAATTACAACGAGAGATCATCTTTTATTTTGTAATATAATTAATATTAAAGTATTTTTATCATCGAATACATTATATAAAAAAAGTAATTTTAAGGTATGAGAAGAAGATAGTTTCTAAAAAAATATTCTTTCATGGATCTTATTATTTACGGCTAATTCTACATAGAGCTGATTATACGTAGTCAAAGTGTAGTCTGCTCACGTGAGCCGTTATTTGAAAAAAAAAGAAATTAAAGAAAACATAACAAATCGAAAAATTCGCACATCTGAAGAAATAAAATCCCATTTTTTTCCTCCTCGAAATCGCTCTGGTTCATTTCCATATTTTTTCTCTTGCCGAAATCTTTACTCTGGTTGCAATAAGCAAGTGTGAAGATTTCAGCAGGAGAAAAAATGTGAAGATGAACCAAAGCAATTTCAGGGAAGGAAAAAATGAGATTTTATTTATTTATTTCGATGCGGTATATTCCTGCTTCGTTTTGTCCTCTTTAATTTTTTTTTTTAAATAACGACTGATATGAGCGGACTACACCTCAAATACATATAATCGACTCTATGTAAAATTTTTTCTATCTTTACATTCAAACACGTGATTTGAGAGCAAAACTATTAAGATTACTATTTAATTATTCGGTTTTTATAATTTTCTAACAAATTATGTGGCTGCAATTAAAATTGAAAAAATTGTAGTAACTTAATATAATTATAAATTTACTATTAACAATAGATCTCATCTCACTTAAAAGAATAGAAAAGGATAACGCAACCAAGCTTGAACACCGGGACTAGGCTTAGAAATAAAAAAAAAAAGAACACCGGGACTTGAAGCATGATTGAGATTGTGTATTTCGAAATTTTAAAAGTTTTTTTAAGTAGTTAAAAGTACTTTTAAAAAAAATGATATATTTGGGTAATTTTATTAAAAACGTTTTAGTCGATTGAAAAAGTTAAAAATCAATTTTTTTAATAAATACAAAATTAAAACTTTTATCAAAAAACTCATGCAAATAATTATATATTTTAAAAAAATTACTATAACTAACTTTAAAAGTGCTTTAGACAAATGAATCTCAAATAGTAAATAATTTTTTAGTAGTAGAGCTTATTACATTAAATTTTAATTTATAAATCTTAAGTTAAAAAGTAATATTTCTCATCACAATCTCAAACATATACTAGGAGTCTAGGACTGTATCCAGCATCCATAATTAAGATCACTAGTATTAATTTCATCAATTTTTTTTAAAATTTTATAAAAAATATAAGTTTAATAAAAAAAAAATACTTAAAAAATTCTTTATTAGATTCATCATTTTATTATTATTATATTTAATGAATTTTTATTTATTTGATTTTTAAATAATATTTTTTCAAATAAAAACTTTTTGATGAATTTAATACAAAAAAAAATTAAATATTTTTTTCATTACATTTATAGTTTTTATTAAATTTTATTTATTTTTAATAAAACTAATGTTAATCCTCTAAGTCCATGTTCTCTCTTTAAAAGAGAAAATCTGTAACACACGCTGTTTGTTAGGGTTTATCTAGCAATCGATGCAAAATATCCAAACTTCAAGATCTTCCAGATTGGTTCGACAGGTAAATCTGGTGCCTAGGGTTTTTCCTTTTCGATCACCGAAGCTTTAAGTTTTCTCTGATTTTGTATGCCCGCCCCCCCGTCTGGTTCCCGCGAAAATTGAGGGAAATTGGAATTGCAAGCAATACATTTTTGGTTGTCTAGGGTTTTAAACAAAACGATTGTTTACTCTCAGCTCTGCCGAAAGCATTAGTCATATGAAGCTTAATGAAAACTGCTCCTGTTTGGGACGATTATAGGCCTGCTCCATTTTCTTAGCACCGAACGGAATATTTATTTTTAATCCCTTGAAAAGAAAGGAAAAAGGGGTAAAGAAGGTACGATCGCCAATTTCTGCGATTATTTTTTCCCCAAAGTGAAACACGTTGTTGATGTTATTGCTGCTCAACTGGTTGATTGAATGAAAGACGAAAATGTCTAGTTATTGTTGTTTGTGCTATTTCGTCAACAACCATGGTCGAAGTTAGTAATGGGTACATCGTCAAGCTGCTGTATTGCCATTATTCCACTAAATCAGTGGATAATTGGAAAGTCTAAGTTTGGAAGATTTTGATTAGCTTTATCATGTTACTTATGTGAAAAATACCTTTACTGTGTTTAGTTTTTTGCAGTGTTTTACTTATAAAAAAAAAAAGTTTTTTGCAGTGTTTCATATCTATGCCGACTTATTATCTTTATTTTGTCTATTTTTAGCTGTGAATAGGACCTATGCTGACTGATTTAATTTAATTGTTTTTGATTGGGAAAATATTGTTTACAGTGTTCGATATTATTGGTGACTCGCGAGATTGGAAAATCTTCAGGGTGATCCATAATCATCTTTATCAACTGATTTTTCAATCTTTTATCTTTTATAACTTAGATTCGATTGTATTTAGATATCTAAGAGTTCAGTGTTTTGAATCAAAACTTTGTTGATCGATTTTTGTATGAACAATTATGTTTCTATAGGAAAATCATTGTTTGTGGTGTTCCATCTTGATATCACTTGCCTAAAGTTGAGGTCATAGGAGATGCCTCGGGATTTGTCACGGTCGAGATCTCCAACGTATAAGCGAAGGTATTCACCATCTTATTCGACACAGAGGTATGGCAGGAGAAGTCGAAGAGATAGAAGCCGGTCTCCATATTCATCCTATTCTTATAGCAGGTGATCCCGCTTATAGTCCCATGTTCTTGTAGTGATTTTTAGATTTTTTGCAAGAACTTTGTAAGAATTTTGGGGAGTCTTATCGTCAATGCACTTTGGATTTACAAAATGTGTTCGAGTTGATCCGTACGCATTTTTTACTTCCATGTTCAATTTTGATTGTTTCTTTATCTATATAATACGAAGCCTATTTCGTTTCGATAGAAAGGAAAATCCTTCATATTTTGAATATATATTTTTTTCAGAAAAAAAAACTTTAAAATTGTGGTTTGATTTTCGTGCACACGTAATTTGAGGTGCTTGTACATTCACAAATAGGGAAAATAAAGAAAAGTTGAAAGAGTTGAATATTTTAATTAGTAAAGTGTGACCGACTCCGGAAAGAAGAGTTGAATTGCTGGTTGAGCTATAATACTTTAGACAGAGGTGCCATAATATGAACGTGAATGGAATGAATTTGTGTTGTTCAGGGTCGCCTGGTGAGAGAAATATGGAAATGTATATAAAAAAAATATAAATGTTTTAGCCACAAAGAGATTCTACACAAGTATTTCTACAAACATATGTGACTTGATGTGTTACGTTGGATTGTAAAAAAATATTTTTATTGTAAAGTAGATCTAATGTATCAAATAAAGTCATGTGTATGCTGGTTTACTTTTGTGGGATCTCTTTGTGGCAATAACACTTCTCATAAAAAAAAAAAACATTCCCTCTGCTTGTTTCGACTTTGTTTGAACTAATAGAAATGTTGGAACTGATTGTTTCTGTCAGAGAATGTGGAAATCTATCAAGATTTGTTTTGCCTAGTTGCATTCAATCAATAAAGGTTATTACTCAAAAAAAAAAAATCTATCAAGACGTGTGACAAAAGTATTAAAAAAATTTGAATCTGCGACTTACTGTGGGCTGCTGATGGAACATGATTATTTTTTAGTTTTGCCCGCCTAGATTCAACTCTGATTTAAATTAGATTTTTATGCTGTAATTCCTTCTTTTTGTTTTTATTTACATGTGGTCGTAGAAGCATATGGATATTAATATTGTCCATCTTGGTATTTCATAACTTCTTGCCGTTTGGAGAATATTTTGTTTTCATGAGCTTCCTAAGCACCTTCATGATCTGTACACATATATCGATGATAGTTATGCTATTCTCGAAGCATGTTGCTCAATTATGGTTAAATGATTTGTTATTATGTTGCTCGGTTTGTAAGCACTTGTTGAGGGCATAACCTTTGGGGAACTTACCTTGTGTGTGAGAATCCTACAAAAACAAGTTAAGTAAATAATTGGAGCAAAATATTAAGGGTGGTTTGAGGATTGAATAAAATGCATGCTGTTCATGATAAAATTAAAAGAAAAGAACTTTCTTCCCACTGTTTGGGAAGTGAGCAGGTGATGGGTGCAATTGGTTGTCCTTTTGTTGCTCGATTGTGACATTTCCTTCTTCATGTGATGAAAGTTGCAGCTCACAGAGGTTATTCTTAACAGTGTATGAGGTAACTTGTACGTGCTTCTGTATTTATTGTACTTAATGTTGGACTGACTTCATACTTATTTTATATGTTTAAAGGTATTCAAATTCCTTGTTCGTTTGTTTTGTTAGTTCCTCAATATATTTAATGTTGTTATACAGAAGAAAAAGTCGTTCTATTTCCCCCAAACACCGCAGAAATCATTCACGATCTAGACGTCATAAAAGTCGTTCGCCAACTCCAAGACATTCTAAGAGGCAAAGGAGTAGAAGTTCCTCCTTGTCTCCTATTCATAAATCTTCAAGTTCAAGTCTTGGATCCCTAGAGCGGAAAAATGCAACTGAAAAATTGAGATTAGAAGAAGAGAAGAAAAGGTATATCAAATAATCTCATACGATTTTTTAATAAATTATGTTTCTTTTCTTCCCCTACTTTGTATAATTGGTGCTTATTTTATTGCTACCCATATATTATGGTAATTTGGAATATGGGTGGAAAATCCCTGTCTGGTGTTTTATGTTAGTCCCATATGGTGTCTATCCGATTATAGTGTTGAAAAATGAAAAACTCATCATTATGCGCAGTCTGGACTCTGGTTCCCCACAGGTCAAAGATGATCATTTGTGCTTCTTATCTTTTTTTTTGATAAGTAGAAGTATTTTTCTTATCAACCTCAGGAATGTATATCCTGTGAAGTATTTTCACCGCATCTTAAAAAGAATGCAGAAAAATTTTAATTGTAGACCCGCATCCATCTATTGAGAACATGTTAAAAAGAAACCCTAGTTAGATACTTGTCACATATACTTTTTGTGTACTTGGGCTATGCCTCCTTTTCTTATGAATAAAATTCTTGATCACCTATAAAAAAAAAATGGTTCAAATTAAGTAATGTGTTTCTTAGTATTCATGTAGAGTTGAGATAGGTTTTCGTTGTGCAATTATAGTATTGAATGTTTAGCCAATATCAGCAGTATTGGAATAATCGACACAAAAGGCAAAGGCCACGAGAACTTTTCTAAATAGCAGCTAGTAAAAACAATTACGTTCATACTGTTTGTTTTGCCAATCATAGGAAAATCCAGCAAAGCTACCTGGCCATAATCACTATAACCTGCTGATTCTCATACACTTATCAAACAATTATGGATAAAAAGAGTTCACAATCTGATTGAAGGGATTTTAGTGAAGCGAAGTTCTTCAATATTGTTCTTGGAGCACTTCTTAGATTCGTGAACTCTCTGGAAATAACTCTATATGATCTTGGGAGATACATGAATGAAGTTTTGATGTATACTCCTATTTGGGGTATGACTTTTGTGATGCTAATGTTCTACCCAGCTGCGTGCTAGTTGCCTTGTTCAATTGCCAAAAAAAAAGCTCATTTTCATTTGATGAATAAGTTGTGTGCCAACATCTAATATTTAGGAGTGCTGTTACTATTTCTCACGTCTAGTTTGCTACAAGCATAAAACCACCTTTAATTATTTTTCTTTTTTTACTCAAAAATTAAATCTAGAATTCTATGATGTCATCATATCCCAAATGATTAAAAGGTTAAGTTATTTCATACTTGTGCGTGACTGAAATGAAATGGTTCTTGGGTAATCTGTTAGGGACATGAATTTAATCTGAAATTTCTTGAGTATGTACCGATGCATGGTAAGGGTATTAGGGGCCCATGCATACTGAGCTCTTTTGGGTAGATGCTGCATTTTAGGATATGCCAAAAAAAAAGCATACCTTTTAATGCCACTTTGTATAAATTAAAAAAATGTCTTTCTAGAGCATGACATTAACACTTTCCTTCAGTTATGATTGCCCTTCTGCAATTTCTTGTTTCTTCATACTAGTTTGAGGTTTTTATTTGTTGAGCTAGGTTTTCGGTGGACACGTACCTAAGAGATTGAGACATGCATCTCTTGGATCTGTGAACTTGAGAAACTTCTCATGTTTAACTATTCAAATTGCCCCTCATCATCTGGTTGAAACATAATTTTGATTACTTGTTCTATTTTCTCCCATAGTGCTCATTACAACTGGTTCGAAGTCTGGTTTACATCATGTTGTGAGATTTGATTGACACAGGTGATTTGTATCTCATTTAACTAATTCTTTTATTATAGGGCCTAAGCTGCAAACTTGACTTTTCTCGGCTGAGACTCGCATACAGGTTTAGCAAGTTAGGGTTATTTTTTTAGCTATTTGGGTTGATCTTTAGGCAGATTACCGGTCCCCCAACAACCACTGCACTTCAGTTGGACTTAACCAAACCAAATTGCTTGTATTGCAGCGTTGACATTCTGTGTTGAGCTCTAATTCTTGTTCCTTGATTGCTTTGTGAATGGCCAACATTTTTAGCTTGTGACATTCTTTGGTGCTTCTGGCACTAAATTATTACAAACCCTTAGATAAATATGATTTAAAAAATATAAATATTTATCTTAGAAAAAATGTTAAATGCAAGAATTGAATCTTGTCAGTGATTAGTTTTAAAGCTGCAGCGGATTACTTGACTTTCTTCTCCACAGGCTTTTCTGAAGGAAGATACTGCTATAGTTCAACTTGTTATATTTGATGATCAAATTGGGTGCTTCGTTTATCTACTGTTCACCAGTTTTGAAACTCATTTGTTTGGATCAGGATTCGGTTAGAGGTATGCCTTAAAAGCATAAGCATATATTTAGTGCCTTTGCTGTCATGAAGGTTAGTCTGCCATATGTTATAGCTAAGTACTGAGTAGAGAGGAGAAAAAAAAAGGAAAGAAGCAGATATGTCATAATTGATCTTTTAGTTTTACAGTTGTATCAATTTAAGAACGTTTGGAATCATAAGCACAGCGCTTGGAATTATTAAGTGAGGCATTTCCCCTAGCGTGAGTGGTCATTTCCTTCTAACTTCTCTTTATTCTCAGGCGACAGCAGGAAGCAGAGTTTAAACTAATAGAAGAAGAGACTAAAAAAAGAGTGGAAGAAGCAATTCAGAGGAAAGTGGAAGAGAGCATAAACTCTGTGGAAATTAAAGTGGAAATACAAAGGCGGTTGGAGGAGGGGCGGAAGAAAGTTTGCAATGAAGTAGCAGCTCAACTTGAGAAAGAAAAGGAAGTTGCTGTCATTGAGGCTGGACAAAGAGAGGTATCTGCTTTAAATCATGCACCCTTTTCTTCCCTCTCCCCGCTGGTAGAAAAGCCGCAATATTACCAGCATTGGCAATCCTTTTCAACGTTGTTTTTCTTTTTGGAAAAAAAAAAGGCCGATTGAAGCAGAGTCATCTGTCAGATATGGAATAATGTTCTGTTATATATAATAAAAAGAAATATGTCATGAAATCCAGTAGCATGATATTTGGGATTGGGATTTTCAAAAACTTGAAAGAAAGTATGGGTAAAATTACTGTACTTGGTTTTGATTGGCCTCTTGTTTTCTGCCATTGTACTAGTGAACCTTGCTCTTTCTTGAAAAACAGTTTTTGTTGGCTTGCTTGTATAAATGCTCAGGTTTAGTTTAACCGATGCATAGTTTTTATGTTCCAATCTCTCAATTGAATTGACTAACATGGTATACTTTCTTGTTCTACCAAATTGGCAATATCGCTTGATATATTTGGTTGACAGGAAAAGGCTCGAAAAGAGAAAGAAGAGCTGGAAAGGATGTTGGATGAGAACCGGAGGAGGGTAGAAGAAGCACAGAGAAGGGAAGCTCTAGAGCAGCAGCAGCGAGAGGAGGAGCGGTACCAGGAGTTAGAAGAGATGCAAAGACAAAAAGAAGAGGCTATGCGGAGAAAGAAACTGCAAGAAGACGAAGAACGGTTAAACCAGGTGAAATTGCTGGGCAAGAACAAATCCCGCCCCAAAGTGTCGTTTGCCCTTGGCTCAAAGTGAACACTAGGAATTAGTATATTAATGGGTTTTCCAAGCATATGTGCTGGACTTAAATTTCATATTCACATTTGTAATTCGTGATATATTCGTGCTTTTTAATGTAGTCTTTCGTGTGATTCATGTGTTTTTCCAGGTTTCTTTTCATTCTCTCTGTTTACATGTCTCCCTCTGTTTTTTGGGTGCTCGAGTATGTGCTTTGTGCAGTAGGTTTTACAGCCTTTTGATCCTTCCCCTTCCTCCAGACCTGCCTGCGCGGCTGTATTTATGAGTTGGGTTTATTATTAAAAAAAAAAAATTTCATATGGATCTCGTGTTTCACAATAACAATACAAATATCACTTTGCTTAATAGAATTCTCATCTCTGTTCTGGCCTCTCACATGCACGTTCAGGCTGACTTCTTGGGCCTTTTTTTGGTTGAGTTGGGCTCTAGTCGATTGCAAAACAGGCCTATGAGTAGGGCGAGCCTGTTTCTCTCTTAAGTTTCTGTTGCTCAGATCTGAGTAGAGTGATCTATGAGTGGGTGAAAAGTTAAATAAAATATTATTATAAAATATTTTTTTAATATAATTTTTTTATTGAAATTTGAAAAAGTTAAATTATTTATATATTTTTTATTGAAATTTGAAAAAGATATAATGATTAGATGAGATGAGATAAGATGAGATGAGTTGTGTTTTGTAAACAAATCGGGCCATAATTTCATGCATTTTCTTATAATAAAGAAAAAAAAAATCATGAAGGGATGCGTTTCAATATTTGTGTAGATCAATGTCTTTATTTTCTTGGTGGATAAATTCAGCTTCATTAAAGAAAGAATGATATCCAAGAATACCATTGAGGGGGGGCATATTCTATAAAAATGGCACTAAGAGCACTCCTGAATTTACATATTTTTTTTATAATATATCGCAAAAACTCACATTTTCTTTACCTAATGATTTTCCCATATCACCGTATATTAACTTATCTATGTTTTTCTCTATATTATTTAAATAATATTAAAATTTTCTATTCATTTCAAAAATTAAATTAGATGGCAAAAAAAAATTAGGAGTGTTCATCTAAGTTTCGGATTCCCAAATTCAAAATTCAAATTTGAAATTTCCTTAAATATTTAAAAAAAAATATTAAGAAATAAATAAAATTTTAAACCAGGCCAGATACAATCTAGCCTGGATGAACAAACTTAACAAAAATAAAAAAGTAGCCGCTATATATAGTGAGTTGGTTATAAATAAATGGGAAATACATATAAGGTACAAGATCTCAAATATTTACATTTTTGAAAGATGACAAAATTAATACAGTATATAAAACAAAAATCAGATTCACAAGATACGTTGGTATATTAAGATTTAAAAATTAAAATTTAATTTAAATCCAAATTATAGTAACTAATGTTATTTTTGAATGTTAGGTTGAATTGAGGGTTTTATAAATACTAATAAGTTGAGATAATAAAAAGAATTTTGTAAGATCTAATTATGAAGAGTTTAAATGTATTTAAATATTAAAATAAGTTTAAATATATTTATAAAAAATTAAAAAAGTTTTGAATTTTATATATAAAAAAATGTTAAATTAAAAAAAAAACTATATATATATAGATTTTATATATATAAAAAATTAATAAATTAAAATTTTAATAAATTAAATTAAATTAATCTCCAGTCAATCGAGACGTAAGTTAAATTTTATAGACAAGAAGATAATACCAAAGCATAGCATTAGCATAGCTTAGCGAAGCCTCACCTGAGTCTGGTGAGTCACTCACTGAGCTGTGATGCACAGGCTGTCCCAACAGTGGATTTCTTCAGTCAACATGCAGGCTGGCAGACTCAGAGTGAGAAGACGCTTTCGCCGTCCCGGGGAACTCGCCCGTCTCCTTGTCCTACACCTTTCATCATTAACGCATAATTGGCCTCCTCGGTGGGGCCCTTCTGGGTTGCGTCACCAACCACACTGTTTCACTGTTACCAGCACCTCAGCCACCGACGTGGTCTTGTCCCCTCCAAATCTGAACTCAGCCCCACTACTAGCCTACAATACCTCCAAGGGAGCTGCTACTTATTCCGCTCCTGTTGCTCTCGATCCCATCCCGTTGAGTTTTTTTTTTTTTTGTTCAGTTTTTTTTTTACATGAATTTTAAATAAATATTTTAAAATAATATTTTTTTAAAATAATTTATTTAATATCTTAAAATATTTTTAAAAAATATAAAAAAATCATAATATTATTTTAAAATATTTATTTAAAATTCATGTAAAAAAAAAACTGAAAAAAAAAAAACTTAACGGGATGAGAAACGGGATCAATAAGAGGGGGAGAAATAGCATTTTCCATACCTCCAATATTATTGTTTTCAATTATTTTCTTTCCTTCTTTCTTTTATGGAGCAGTACTGTTCGTATTTAATTCTACCACGTGGTGGTCGGAACAATGTAGGATCTTGGGGTATACACAGCCGTCCGATGATGTCCTTTCCGTGAATCTCGATGCCATTAAATGACCGGATTTGTTTCTTGTTTCTACTCATGTTTCAGGTCTGTGTTGAGAGATGACAAATATCAATGAGTAAATGAAAAATGTTAGAGATTTTTATCTATTATTATTATTATTATTTTTAATTTATATAATTTTTATATAAATATTTTTAAATAATATTATAATTTTTTTTATATGTTTAAAAATATATAAAAAAATTATATAAATAAAATAAAAATTAATAAAAAATAAAAATAAAAATTCCAAACATTGCTCAAGAGTAAATACAATGAGTGAAATGAACAGATCAGGCCGTTTGGAAATGGAATCTCTTTGCGCGGGAATGATAAACCTCAGAGAACTGGGTAGCCCGACATCTCCCGACAAGTACTTTTTTTTTTTATGAATTTTTTCAGTTATTTTTTTTATAAATAATTTTATTTTATTCTATCTCATTATTATTATTTTTTCAAATTTTTATATAAAATAAAATAAAAAATTTAATTTTTTAAAATTTTAAATTAAAATTAATATTCAAAATATATAATTTCATTTTTATTTCATTTTATCGATAAAAATAAATTAGACGGCCTTAACCTCACCGATTTCCGGTTGCAGAGACATCATGACAGTTTTATATAACGTGAAGTTCGACGTGCGCATGGCCGTACTGGATCGAAAAATTAATCCAGCCAGCGCAAATTAATGATCAAGAGGGACTTGGAACCGTCCACGTGATCTGCATGCAACTAACTTAGATTCCTTTTTATTAGTGAGGATTATATTGCATTTAATGTAGAATCACAAGCGCATCGTAATAGATTTATTATTAAAAAGTTTTTTTTGTCTTTATTAGCTGTGAGGATTATATTGCATTTGATGTAGAATCACAAGCAAATTGTGCTAATTAAGCACTTGCGCAATATACAACTATAATATTATATATATATAACAACCTTTGATCTGCCGCAGTTTGCTTCTAATTAAAGCTTTAAATTATTGGGGAATCAAATATATATATATATATATTATATACAGAGGCGGAACCAAGATTTTATATTTGAAGAGGCGATCGATAAAATGTGTAATATATGTAAATTTTATAAGAATAATCATCAGTGATAAAAGTATCATGTTTTGTTGTTACTGAACTCTCTAAATGTATATTATTCTTCGAATTGTTTACGTCTTTTAAAAAAAAAATATTTTTAAATACTTGCTCATATTTTTTTATGATTTAAGAAAAATTTATAAATTAAAAAAAAATTTGAGAACTTTCTAATAAGTAATGATATAACGCTGTTAAATTTTTAATAAATTATATTTCATAATCATACAAGTTAGACTGAAACTAAATAAGTTAGTATAATCAATCAATTTTACAATCATAAAAATTTATAATCAATTTTTTTATTAGAGTTAGACTGTTATTTGAGTAACTGTGAGATTATGTGAGTTGAAATTTGAATTTAAGTGAAGTTAAAATTAGAATATAAATGGATGTATATTGAGATTTAGATGAATAATTTTAGTAAAAAAAATTTAGGAGGGGGGAATTTTTATTTATTTTTAATTTGAGAAAGAATTTTAATTATATATATTTATATTATAAATTAATTTTAAAAAAAATTTTTTTGGGGGGGGGGGGGGAGCAGGCCCCCCACCCACTAACATGGGTCCGCCCTGTATATATATCTGTGTGTGTGCGCGCGCACGCGCGCAATCGCTTATAAGTTCCCTGTGTCTATATATATTTATTCTATTTATTTTGACTTAAAAAGTATTTAGGAAATTAATATTTTGAACTACCACATTTAATATGCTCTCTCTCTATAAACATTTATGTATTTTTTATGTAATCGTCAAAATATTTTTTAGTTAAGAATAAATCGATTGGTACTCACTACAAGAAAAATGAGCAGAAATAACCAATCTGATAAATCTAAAAGGGGTAGAAATAACTAATTTTAATTATTTATGTTCCATTTTAGATATATCAGATTGATTATTTTTGTCCTTTTTTCTTGTAGTGACTTTTCAAAATTAGCTAGTTATGTGCATAGTTAGATATTTTATATCATATGTTGATACCTTTCCACTTAAGAAGGAGATTATTCAATAACTCAATCCCTAGCTAGCTAGTTTATTATATTGCTTATTAGATCGATAATAATAAAAAGGAAAAAGAAAAAAAAATCCTTATAATTAAAATTTAAGGCTCAGTTTGGATAGTGAGATGAGATTATGAAATGATTTTAGATGAAAGTTAAATAAAATATTATTAAAATATTAAATTTTAATATGATTATTATTTTAGAATTAAAAAATATTGAATTGTTTAATATATTTTATATGAGATTTGAAAAATTATAATGATGAGATGATATGAGATATTAAAATCGTTTCTATATCCAAATAGAGTCTAAGAGAAACAGTATTACATGTAGTGATAAGGTGCATAAATATTGTTACTTAATTTGAAAAAGAATGGAATATACTATTAAAAGAATTATAATTTTTTCCCATATAGATCTTCACTTTTTTAGGAGGAATTGTGCGATACTTGTACTAGGGATGTACAGGAACCAGCGAAATTGGCCGCGCAGTCTCAGATTAGCCGCCAGAGCACGGAATCGGCCGAAATCGATAGAGAAATGGTCGGCGCGCTGCAATATTTTATCAAAACTAACATCGGCCTGTTCAGACCATGGATAAACCATTGAACCGGTCAACAAGGGTTTTTCTATTTTTTATTTTATTTTATACGTATGCAAAAACAATGCCATTGTACTTAAATGAGTGAAACGACGTTGTTTTAGAACCTTGAAACAGAAAAAAAAAAAAAAAAACAAATTTAATAAAAAGACGTTGTTTGGCCTTAGCCGCTTCAAAAGGAAATTAATAAACCATCTCATGATTCCCCCTTTCTTCTTCTTTCCCGTCTACTTCTTTCTCATTCCTAGGTTTTCTTTCTCCTCTGCAATTCTTCTTCCCATGCTATTAGCAGGCGACTCGTCGTGTCTTACCTCCTTCGTCACAGATACACCGACGGTGAATCAAAGATTGTGCAGAAGCATGATGAGACTGATGAGATCATATGTTTTCTCTCTCCTAGTTGACCGGTTTCGGCTAGTTTAGAGCATCATCCTCCAACATCAGTGTGGCATCAATTTGACATCAAAACCATGCCGATTCCATCCGTTTTCACCCCTAAGTTGTAGAATCCACTATTTCAAATATCCTTTCTATTATAATTAATTAAGAAGGTTTGGGAAATTAAACAAAAGTGGGAAATTAAACAATAGTACTACTAGGTACTACTTATTCTTGAATAACCTCAATAATTCCATTAATCAAATCACAGATAATCCACATATCATGTACAGAAAGAAACCTTACAAACATTCATGCTCAGTACATCGTGAGACTTCAGGAGGACCATCTTCAATCCAAACCGTTTCCTCCGTGAACGTTAAAGTAACAGGCGCAGAACATTAAAGTGAGCGTTGTTTCATAGATATTACCTACGTAGGGTAAGGGTCATTGAATGAGGTGTCTCTTGCTTGCTCTCTCTTCCTATATAAGGCCATGTGGTCTAGGGTTTTTTTTCAAGATGAGAATATGAGTTTTGTTTCAGCTTTCTTGGTGTCCAATATTGCTCCCCCCCCCCCCCTCTCTCTCTCTCTCTCTCTCTCTCTCTCTCTCTGTCTCTGTGGGTTAGGTTTTTTCTGAGTTATGTCAAAGGGAAAGGTTCACAGTGATTGTGTTCGATAGAGATTTCAATGAATTTAGGGTGGGGAGCAGAGTGTGTGTATATATAGATATATGTTCGTTCCCGGGCCCGGCCATATAATTTGCCGATCGATCGGTATTGTCTGAAATATATGTAAGTTGAACATCGAGGGGTCAAGGTTTATGGGAATGTTGTTTGGCTCGAGGGCATGTTGGTGATGTTAAGTCTTTGAAGATTTTTGGGACTTTTGAGTCTCCGGAAAAACAAAAAAGATCTTCACAGATTTATAAACCTATGTGATCTCGGACCAGGCTTCATTCCTGTGAACCGATTACCATCCTCAGATCTCTTTCACTTCATCTTTCAACGTGATGATGCAGCTGATCATCATGAAGGTAATCGAGGGACGTATTAATGTGGAAATCTCTCTCTCTCTCTCTCTCTCTCTCTCTCTGAACTTGGATTTTGCATGGAATATATTTCAACCACTTGTCAAAAATGCTAACAAAAGTTCAGCAGATGCCATTTGACTTTGTAATCGTTTCCCCTTTTCCTGACTTCGTAATCGTTTCACCTTTTTTTGAGTTGACCATGGCTATGTCCTCTCTCTCTCTCTTTCTCTAATTATAAACACAAAAGAAACAGGCCAGCCGATATTTGGTGCACTGATTTTTACTTTACAAAACAAAAAAAGTGGCCGGCGGATAGGTTAATGTTTTGGATAGTCATACACATATAATATAATTATACAAATCCATTTTATGAGAAATAATTCTATAAAATATTTTATATACGTAGAATACTTTATAAAAATATCCCTTATTTAATATATTATTGTGAAATATATTATATAATTATATTATGTGTATATTAGGATAATGTTTTAGTTCCAAATGATAAGACTAAGACGAAACGATTGCGCCTTTGTTTAAAAGGCAGCAAAATGGTTATTAATAGTCAAGATAGAAGGGTACAGATGCATAAATTGAGGAACCCAATAAACTCGAAATTCTGTGTATGATGATTTGATCAGGTTTTCAGGCATCTTTTCGTTTTTAACCTACCCAGCTACAGTTTTAGCCTTCTTTTAAAACAAAAAAAAATAGAAATTATTTGCAGTTACAGGCAGTAATTAATCCAATAATTTATACTTAAACTCCATCGAGGTAGACATATAGCAGTGCTGTCTCTCTCTTAGTTCCCTCTTCCTGCAGGTATATAGAATTCTTTGTATATATGAAGGCTGAGTACTTGATAAACAGATCTCAGATCAATATATGTATATTATAAGATCATGAAAGGGAAGATCATCGCGGT
The DNA here is from genome assembly GCA_036559045.1 of Platycarya longipes. NCBI lineage: Eukaryota > Viridiplantae > Streptophyta > Magnoliopsida > Fagales > Juglandaceae > Platycarya > Platycarya longipes. The sequence continues at coordinate 32,303,799 of CM071794.1, read as the reverse complement.
GATCAGATCTAATATTCGCTTGCATGCTAGCTAGCAGGGTTTGTTTTCGAACAAGACGCAGGTAGCATTCATGAAGGTTCTCATGAAGATCACGATGATCAGACATGTGGAGGATTTGGAAAAGATACCTTTTTTTTTCCTTTTTTGTCTTGATTTATTATATTAATTTTTTTATTTTTTATTTTATTTTTATTTTATTTTTATCTTTGGGATAGAGAGGGATCAGATGAATTACACGATGATTTAAATTACTAGATAAAAAAAAACGCGTTGTATTAATTAATTTGCATGGTTTTAATTCGAGATTTCTGATCATTATAATTAATATAAAATATATGGAAAAATGGAGTATTATTAAAATGAAATTAATTAATTCCATCATAAAGGAAGTTTCTAGTACTGATGAATGAATGGATAGGAAGCACGATGAAAAGTTAAAAGGCATTTAAATGAGATAGAATTATAAGCAACCAAGCTCATGTACTAAATATTTTGCATGCCCGGCCGGCGGCCAGAAAAGGACGTTCCGTGTGATCTTTTTTGGCTTATTAGCTTTATATTTTCTGAATGAATTAAATGGTTGGTCTGTATATTTATTGGCCCAAAGCATGGGTAATTTGGTAAACATCTAATATTGGAACTCAATTGATCATTCATGAGCACTTATGCATCTAGATCATGATCAAGTCTTTCCAATTTGTGTGTGTGTGTATATATATATATATATATATGAAAAAAATGAATATTTGTGACGAATTATTTGTAATAAAGATGACTATTTGCTCTAAAAATAAACTCGTATTGATAGAAAATAATTATTTTGACAAGAAATAGCTAACTAATATATAGCTGACACATGTCAATACATGTTGCAATGTACAGTAAGAATTATAAATACAAATAGCATTCTGCATAATTAAATACATGATCGCCTTTATTCAAAATAAGAACACTAACAGAAACAACAATAAAATAATAATGTCCTCATTTACAAAATCTTGATTCATTATATGTACTGAATAAAGAAATTAAGAAGGAAATGTGAAATAAAATTTCTATTTATTATGAAACGGTACTGTGTAAAACACAATCTCCATGTCATTGATCATATGGCAAGATTTGATTTGCAAGAGATCTTATAATTTATACCTCTTATATACAAATAAAAGTATATATCATGATTATCATGCAAATTAATGTGACGATCATCAGTATCATTGTTTCTATATTCATATCTAAACTTTCTTATCAAATAAAATGATTCGTAGATATGTAATTATAAATATATATACATATTTTATAAATATTGTTAGAAAACTCCAATTAAGCTTAAGATTTACAGTAGTAACCAAGATTAGACGCGATAACCAAGATTGGCCTGCATTTTTCTTAACCAGCTTGTTTCGTACGTAGTACCATACGTACGTGCAATATCGGCCACCAGCTCAGTTTCACAATATTATGACTCGATGCTTACAATACAAAAAAAAAAAACATGTATTATATATAACTAATATTCACTGCAATATATAAAAAGGACAATAAAAATAAACTGTTTTAATTACAAATTAATAATCATTAATAATTGATTATATATATATATATATCTATTTTTCTTGTAATTTCGAACACTATGGCCTTGTTTTGGATTCGAAAATGAGATGAGTTGAGATGAGTTTAGTTTATTTTTTAATATTATTATTATTTTAGAATTTGAAAAAGGTGTATTGAGATTTGAAAAAGGTATATTAGGATTTGAAAAAGGTGTATAAGAATTTGTGTTTTATATAAAAAATTATAAAAATATAATGATGAAATGAAGATAAATTGAGATAAGTTGAGCTCATTTCCCAATACAAACGGAGCCTATATCATCTAATTATAATTACTAGCCGAAACAAGTACTGAAAGTACCTACATATAATATCTTTACATTGAAGGAGTACTACCACTTTATTATAATTTGCTTCAAGATTGTCTCACATAAAGTAAATGATAATTTTTTTATGAAAAATGATACATATTTAATAATTATAATTTAGTATATACTATTATTTTATAATTATTTAATAATCTTTTTTATATATAATTTTTTTTAATTTTTGATTTTATTTAGTGATTAAGAAGGTGAATATTAATAAAATTATATATATATTTTTTATTATTTTTTTAATGATTAAAAATGTTAAAAAAATACTTAAAATAAAATGATAAAAAATAAAAAATTTAAATACACAAGTGAGTTATAAAATTATTGTAAATTAATAATATGTGTATCATTGCTCAGTTTTTATTATCACCCCTAGCTAGCTACATAGGTAGCTGGATATATTAATGATCAGTTCGATCAATTTCACAATATTATGACTCGATGATGATCAGATAATCTAATTATAATTACCAGCCGAAATAATAAGTACTGACAGTACCTACATTATATATATAATATAATATATGCATTAAAGGAGTACTACTACTTTATTATAACAATTTGCTTCATGATTGTCTCACATAAATCACGTGTTTTTTTTTTTTATAATTATCACCTCCTAGCTAACTAGCTAGGATATATTAACCATCTTTTCTCAAAGAAAACTTCCATTAAGCAACCCTACATTACAAATGAAAAAAAAAATTTTAAAATTAAAAACTTAAAAATAAATACGTACCCACATCAGTATAATAATTTGAAGAAGCCGAAAAATTATCAATTTACCAGTACTACTCGACCGCCTGTATGTATATAATAATCTCCCCCTGGGAGGATCTCTCTCTCTCTCTCTCTCTCTCTCTCTCTCTCTATATATATATAATATTGCATCAGCAATATAATTTTTAGAGAGAATGCGCTTGGGATTCTGATAATTATGGGTTTCAGCATTTCTTCCAATATTTTTTTAAACTTTTTTTATTTAGTAATTAAGTAAATATTGTTTTTATTAATATTATGATAATTATTATTTTTAAAATATTCAAGAGTATTTTAAAAATATAAAATAAAAATATATAAAATAAAAATAAAAATTTACACTTGGTCGCGACTTGGTGGCTGTAGAACCACCCATTTTGTGGATTTATAAGTCAAATCCACAATGTTGAAGAAAAAGTGAATCATATACAGGACATCAATCTCCATGATCTCCATCTCCCCACACAGAGAGATGGTGTTTTAAAGCAATACAGTGGAAAACGTACGTATTAATTCAGCAATTAATACGTACGTTCACATCATCACATGCATATCCTGTCTCATAATACATCAAATATAATATGATAATTTTTTTTTTTTAAACTCAATGAGATTCATTTCTTAATAGATCATCTCTTAATTTGTTATACTTTACAACGAATATTATTGGATGTAAATTAAGAATTGTATGTTAGCATGCAATTAGGGGAGACAACATTAATTTCCCATAAAACGATTATGGTGAGCAGAGGCAAGAAAAAAGAGGGGAAAGATCATCCTCTCGATCATGGCACCTCTGGGAAAACTGTCTTCATGGAATTGATAAAACGGGTAGCATACAGCTTGGGTTCAACAACTGAGATTGTGAGAGGGTCGAATTTCAAAGATTTATATGTATGCTCCACCTTCTTTTTCAAATTGTATTCCTGCAGTATATCGATTATGCCCATATAGAGAACAACATCATAGAACTCAAAAAGTTCAGCTTCTGAATCGACCTCATCAGCCTGCCGACGCTTGCGATTAGCCTCTGCTGGCATGTTAAATCCTAACTGCACAGGTAACCTGGGTAAAAATGTAGTTATATATAGCTGTTAATTATATAGGAAAATACTTTTGCTATAAACAGATTATATAAAAGTAATTTCACAAACTGACGTGTCTTGATATGATTCGTCTAATTATAAAGTTACTTTTATTGTAAATTAAATCTAATGAATCAAATAATCAAGTCAGTTTGTGAGATTATTTTTGCGTAATTCATTTATAGACGTAGCAATACTCACACACACACACACACACATATATATATAGACTACTGCACGCTAGCGTTGAAAGTGGCGATATGCGATACAAGATATGAGACAAATACATCTATGTCTGCATGGATATGATGAACCAAAGCAGCAACTATTTAGCAGCACGTCTTGTTACTGAGAGAAATTTGCAGTGTGTAGCAACAAAATTTGATAATGATCATAGGAGTTACCTCCCAGTACCAGGCAGTAAAACATCAACTTCCTTGTGACCTAAAGAATATGCTCTCAACGTACTTCCTCTGATGTGAGGACCTGGCGCTGTGCTGACAGAGCTGGGTTCATGAGTTACTAGTAGCAGACCCTTTGAAGGAATCGGGGGTCCTCCACCTGAAATTGCTCCTGTTTGGACATGGAACATAAGCTTGAAAGTGAAAGCTAATCAATAATACCTAAAAGTTCTGAAGCAGAAACTGATCAAGCCTGATAATACCAAAAAAAGTTTAAAGATGTTGCGTCTTCCAGACATGCACTCAAGTCCACACACACCTGATCTCATTATTTGCAAGAGTAAAGGAACTATTCCTGTCTACCGAGCATTATGTTTTCTTCTCTTAATCTCTTGGATTTTTACTGGATTACTCCAAATCATAAACCAACTCATTCTTTAAATGAACAATAGAGTACTACTACATCAACAAAGAAATTACACAAAACAATCTTACAAACTGACGTGATTTTATATAATCTATTAAAATTACTTTACAATAAAAATAACTTTACAATCGAACGAATCACATCAAACCATATCAGTGTGTGATTGCTTTTTTGTAATTCTTTTGTGAGTCCTGAAAAGTTGTTGGAGTGCACAGAAGGAGAATAAAACCAATACATATATTTTTTTTACTGGCATTGGGTGTCTAGAACAGCGTCCTGAATAATCTGAGGGGTACACAGTTCCTCAATAAAGAGTTTCCTGCAAGTGCACCTCAGATAATTCAAGGGAAAAATATTCCAGTCCAATAGTCCCTAGAGATTGTTTACACCCAAGGGGACTTGAATATTAGACCTAAGGAGAGCATACCTCTAAGGCCAAAGCTTTTATCTCTTGAGCCAACCTTTAGGGTAAAACCAATATATGATGTGTGCACAACATACACAAGTAAATCCTCTCGTGGTATCAAGTTTCATAATTTAAATATAAGAACATAGGCAATTAATGACACAATTTTCGTAGCAATTTTAGACTGGTAAGTAATTTGCACTTGTGACCACAATATTCCTCTCCCATAAGTGAGATGACTAACATAATGGCCTTATTTCTCATAATGAAAAAGAAGTACCATCACCCCCATATACTACACCAGGAACGAGCAAATACTTTTTAAACATTTTCTGACATATAACTGCAATGAATATCTCTGCAGGACAACTAGAGATTTAAATGGCATTGAGAAAGCCAAACGATGTTAACAAAAATACAATCAAGGGCATAAGTTAAACAAATCCAAGTTTAGATGAAAATCTGTATGAGAAAGAAATATCTACCGTCACCAGGAGGGAAACTCTCATGATGGTGAATTGCACTGGTATTTTCTATGAGAGGCTTCAGGTGCTGGGGAGCTCTGAAGTGTAATCCCAACAGAAGGCTATAATCAATGATCTGCTGTGATTCTAAGAACATACAGTCCATAGAAATTTGTCTGCAGAAGAGGAAAAGATTATCATACTGAGAATCAGACGTACATACACTATACTATTGCAGGTAATCATATGAAAAAAATCTTGAAAAGAGAAAAAAACATAGGGGGCTAAGGGAAGATGAGTCCCATTCTCATAGAATAAAGTTGAATGTCTAATCGGTACAAGTCTTACATTTTTGAGCCAGAGCAATGTGGGTTTCAACTGAATTAACCATAACAAACAGCCTTGAAGTTTTATAGAAGCAAGAGCAATTTTAAAGCATGATTATATCGGTATTCTGAGCAAGTTTGTTTGCTCAAAGATCAAGCTTATTACTCCAGTAATTTTCTAAGGCATTTTCAGTAAGAAAGTTTTTTTTTTTTTTTTTATAAAGCTAATTGGCTACTATAAGGCCATTTTAAGCAATTCAATAGGCCTTGGAAAACTAGAGAGAGAAAGAGGGAGAGAGTAAAAGATTTGAGCTAACGCTAAAGTACTGACCTAGAAACAACAGGCAACATCAGCAAACCAGAGCGCAGAGTATATACCTTTCAATGTTCTCTTAAGTCTTGCTATCATATCTATTAGTTGTAAGGGATCAGATCACTAGTAAATTATAAAATCATAGTTTTTTTTTTAATATTTAATAAGAGATTTTATTACCAAGAATAGGCATAATCCAAGTACACAAGAAATATACAAAGAAAATACCTACAACACTAGAAGCAGGAAAAAAACCAAAACAGATTCATTACATTATCATCATCCCTCACAAAAATTCTAGCCCACAAACACAGTAGAAAAGAAAAAAACTCCCGAATTTTCCGAGAGACGCTGTGTCTTCCAAACATCTCACATTCATATTCCATCTGGCAGCTACACATTTCCTTCCCTCAAAACCTCTCCAACATGCAAGTTCATCTACAACTTTCTTTGGCATCACCTAATATATACCTGTCCGACTCAAAACCTCATACCCTAAAGTACTTTCTACCTCACAATGAAGAAAGAGATGATTCACAGATTTACCATCCGTCTTGCACATGACACACCACATACCACATTTTCTAAGGTTATCTGTGGTCAAGACTTTCCCTAGAGCAACCACCCAACTGAAAAAGGCCGTCTTAGTAGGAACCTTCACCCTCCAAATGGTTTTCCAAGGGAAAGCACAACCAGAATGACAAGTCAGCACTTCATAAACAGTACTAATCGAAAACCTGGACTTTCCAGTATGGTCCCACAGTAAACTGTTCCCCTCTTCCCTGCATCACTTTTGAATTATAAATCCTTCCCAAAAGGCCTGAACCATCATTCACATCCTAGTAATTTACCTCTGATAAAATCAACATTTCACAGAATGTTATTATCATTTTGATCCCATGCAATCCTTAAAAAAGAGGGAAATCAGATTTGAGAGCTGATTCCCCACACCAAATATCATGCCAAAAAAGAATCCTCTTCCCCTACCCCACCTTAAATGTAATGTGTTTCGAGAACTCCCCCAACCTTCTCTAACGAACTTCCATAAACTCACCTCATACTCATCTAACTTCATTATAAAATCAAAGCTTACATCACAGTTTCAAAAACAAAGGAACTTACCTAAAAAGGGATTCCCGCAATAATTTGTCCATATGAAATTCATATGACAAGTCACGATCTTTCAATGTGGTAGTGTCAACAATTTTATCTTTATCTGTAATTCTTCCTTGATATGATCCTTTCAAATCATAACGACGGTGAATTTGTAGTTCTGTGCAAAACATATTTCCCATAACCACAAAGCGTACCTAACAGCAAAATGATCAAATATCCATATTAAAAATAAGTGACCTACATAACCAAAAGGAAACACGAGCCATATGCCATGATAAGAGATACCTTTTTTCCACCTACTAATGTTATCTTGTAGAGCCCAAAATATTTAGTTATCAGAGTGTTCTCATATTTTCCTACATGACGATAATAGTTAGGAAGCATCTTGAGTAGAGCCTACAAAAAAGAGACAAAAAACATTATAGTCATGGTTAACGTCATTGCTGAACACTCTATTCAAAAAACATGTACCACACAGAACAAAACTAAATTATGAAATAGACAAATCATGTAAAAGTCTATAGCAAATCAAACAATGTCATTATCACAAGATGGCTAATTTGCATCGTCGGAACAATGCTAGCGAAGTTCTCAATATTGGCAATAATGTGGTTTGTAACAAGGAAGAGACTGAAGACCATATTGTGAATTATTATGAGAAGCTTTTTTGGGAAGATTTTTCTTGGAGGCCCAAGTTAGATGGTCTTCATTTTGATTCTATTGATCAGTTCTCAGCATGTTGGTTGGAAAGGCCCTTTGAAGAAGAGGAAGTTCTTGATGTGGTTAGGGATATGTCTAAGGACAAGACTCCAGATCCTGATGGTTTTTCCATGACTTTCTTTCAAACTTGTTGGGATATTGTTAAGCATGATTTAATGAAATTTTTTGCTGAATTTCACTCCATCATGAAGTTTGAAAAGAACTTTAATACAACTTTCATTGCTCTTATTCCTAAAACATCTGGTACTGTTGAAATACGAGACTTTCATCCTATTAGCTTGGTAAATGAGATGTATAAGATCATCTCTAAGGTGCTCGCCAATCGCCTTAGTATGTTTATGAGTAAAATAATCTCGAAATCCCAAAATGCTTTTGTTCGGGGCCGTCAAATTCTCGATTCCATCCTTATAGCTCACGAGTGTTTGGATAGCAGAATGAAATCGGGTCTATCTAGAATTGTAGTGAAATTAAACATGGAAAAAGCTTTTGACCATGTCCATTGGGATTTCTTCCTTTATTTGCTTAGGAGAATGGGCTTTGGTGAGAAGTCGTGCTTTTGGATCCGGCATTGTATTTCAATGGCCAGATTTTATATTTTGGTGAATGGATCTCCGGTTGGCTTCTTTAATAACTGCAAAGACTTAAGGCAAGGAGACCCATTATCCTCATTTCTCTTTGTCATTGTCGTGGATGCCTTGAGCCGTATGATTGATGCGGTTGTCTCAAGTGGATTTATGTCGGGCTTCAAGGTTGGAGATGCTTCTCGGGATTGTCTTACTATTTCTCACTTGCTCTTTACCGACGATACTCTTATTTTCAGCGATCCTAATCACGAACGTCTCCATGCTTTAAGAGCTTTATTTTTGTGTTTTGAGGCTATCTCTGGACTTAGAATTAACTTCTCCAAATAAAAGCTTGTGCCTGTGGGTTCTTTCAACAACCCTTATGATCTTGCCAGTATTTTGGATTGCAAAGTTTTTCCTTTACCCATTAAATATTTAGGACTTCCTTTGAGAGCCTCTCATAAAGCTCTTTAAATTTGGGATGGGGTGATTGAGAAGATTAAAAAAAGACTAGCCAGTTGGAAGAAGATTTATTTTTCGAAAGCAGGCAGAATCACTTTGATTCGAAGCACTTTGACAAACCTCCCCTCTTATTTTTTCACTTTTTTTCCCCTTCCCGCAAGGGTTGCTAAGAGAATTGAGAAAAATTTTAGGAATTTTCTTTGGGATGGGATTGGAGATGAAAGAAAATTTTCACTTGGTGAGTTGAAACAAAGTTTGTGACTTGGTGTCTTGTGAGGGTTTGGGCATAAAAAATTTAAGACTTTTCAACAAGACACTTCTTGAGAAGTGGCTTTCGAGGTACGTTTTTTAGAGAGATGCTTTATGGAGGAAGTTTGTGGAAGCCAAATATGGAAGAATGTGGGGGAATTGGTGTACAAATGAAACTAAAGGGGTTTTTGGGATGAGCTTATGGAAATATATTCGTTTGGGTTGGGGGGACTTCGTCAATAACATTAGATTTAAAGTGGGGGATGGGAGAAACACTCGTTTTTGGCATAACGTTTGGTGTGGTGAGTCAGCTCTTAAAGATAGTTATCCTAATCTTTTATGGATAGCTAGAAATTAAGGGGCTGATGTGGCTGATTCGTTTCAGATTTTAAACAACTTGCTTTATTGGAAAGTAGAGTTTAATAGAGATTACAGGATCGGGAGCTTTGTGAAGTTTCCGATGTCTTTGCTAAGCTCTACGACATGAAACTTGATCATTCTAAGGAGGACAAACTGCTTTGGTTTCATGATCCTAAATCCAAATTTTCTGTAAAATCCTACTACAGAGTATTGAGATGCTGTTCTATCAGTAGTTTGTCTAGTCTAGTGATAAAACTAGGCAATGCCCAGGTACACAGGATATATACAAGAAGGTACCCTAATTACAGTGGAGTATGATCATGCATTTGTACTAGGAGGCTATATACAGAATAAAAATAAAAAAATAAAAAATCTCTTTAATAGCTCCATTTCACATTTGGTCTAAATTTATAAATTTAAACTAAAAACTCAAGTAGTAAGCAATGAAAATATATATACTTTTTATTCATCAAAATTCAATAGGCGAAGCCATAAATCACGAGTAAACTATTTTCAATTCTTTGAGAGGGGCAAATATAAGGCATGAGTAAACTGAAATCAGGTCCTCCATAATCATAAGAAAATACAATGGGTTCTGCCTCAAAGGTTGTGCAGTGAAATGGAAGATCTTCACAGAAATCAGCAAACAGGTAAGTAGATTGGTTGACATGCTAGGGATTTGAAACACAAAGAACAGATAAAATATAAAATAATTTGGAAGTTTGTCAGTGTTCAAACCTTCAATTCTGATGTTTTTAATGTCTTGATCACAAATCTGTCATCATGAGAAAGATAGAAGATACTGCCACTTTTACCCGAAGAAGCAAGCTCCCTCAGACCATCATCACCACACATGGACATCATGTACTCCGCTGAATCTAACTTGAACATCTCCCTCAAATTCCTGTAAATGTAGTTTTATTCTTCAAACAGGGTGTTTGGCCATTTTTAATGCACTTGAAACTGACGGTACTGTTTGAGGAATCATTCAAAAAAGAATAATGCCTTGAAACATAATCCAGTTATCATCTGAAAAGCGTCAGACCATGGAGAAACTACTTGGTGCTTTGAGAAAAGTCATGAATATTTTTGTTTTCAATCCTAATGACTCCTCATGTTATCTATGAACTGATATTAACTAAATCATTCACAAGATCACTTAGCATAAATTATTCCTCGGTGTTCAGAAGCATTCATTATTTTTATTTTTTATTTTTGATAAGCAGTGGTCAATAGTATTCTAAGTGATCATAAAGGTCTAAAGAAGTGGGAAGTCACATTTGAAGACAGTAGAGAACTCTTCCTCCCTCATCCCTTTCTTTCTGTACATTTCACCAACTTGTGATTAGCGTTCCAGTAATCTACCTAAAGGTGATCAATGGTGTTTTGTCAGCACATTTATGGCATTGTAAATTCCAAGTCAGCAATAGATGGAATTCTCAACGATACCCTCCAAAGTAACCCCTTCCAATGGAAAGGTTGGTTTGGCTGCCAACATCATGCAAATGTATTGAAAATGAACCCAATCTGCCTTAAGTGGCATATTTGGAGGGGCAGAATGATCACAGTTTCAAGGATCATGAAAAGAATAAGGAAGAGCTTAAGGATTTAATCTTTAGATCCCTTTATCATTGGATGGTGGCAACTTAAGTATTTCCAGTTTTAGTTTTTATGATTTTTTGACAAATTTTTTCTTTTCTTGATGTGTATCTTCTGTAAACTGCACTTGCTTAGCACCTTCTCGCTCTTTAATAAAATTGTCTTACTTACAAAGAAAAAACATTAATAATAATTATAGATGCATGATTAGTACTTGTGGATGTTGATTTAGTCGGTCGTCAACAAACTATTCAACAAAAAAAGAGATCATAATTCGAACAGATTGCAGCCTTTATGGAATCTAAACAAACAGACCTTTCTTTAATCATGAAGCCCTCAAACAAAATATGAAATTGCATGGCTCTCATTAATTTACTCGTTCACAAGTAATAAAACAATTACACAAAAGATAGGTAGGTACCTGAAGACCATTGGGCAATAGTCTTTCCAATAGAAATCTATAGAATAATGTGGAGGAGTAAACTGGGAACCCTTTCTTGGAAAATGCATCCATATTCTAGCTTGATCACTGAAATCAGATGACCGCACTTCACGCATAGGGACTGGTGTAATCTTGCCAACAGTATACCTGTTAACTTTAAATAGTTAACAATTGTCATAGGCAAAAAATACAAGAATCAATTTGTACCAAAACAAAAATCCAGCATATGACAGCAAGAACTGACAGAGGAAAAACCAACATGATTCTATATCAGCCCACTCAACCCCCCCCTGACCCCCCAAAAAAAAAAAATATATGGCATGATCAACCATAATCCTTGAGATTTAAGAATCGTTGACAATAAATCTAATTTAAAGATTATAATTCAACTGAAATGTCATAATGTACACACTTCACAATATGGACACTTTAAAAAAAAAATTGAAGTGAAATCATTAGAAGTACACCATAGAACTTGGCTTTCTACATGAGAGGATTCAATTGATTTACCTTATTCCAAGTTGCAAATTGAGCATTAAATAATAGCTTCGACGGCCTTTGAAAACATCCAAAAAAGAGCTCCATGTTGCTTCTTTCACATTCAATTTTTTACGCTGTTTTGTTTTGTCTGATAACTTGGCATATGTCCTAATTCTCTCTTTGATTAAAACTCCTTGCACATATTCCCTTTCATAAAAAAAAGTACTGTTATCTTGTCCCTCACCCCGATCTTCATAAGAGGTACGGGAAGACGTGCCTGAAGATTCATGACATCTTAGGTCCCTAGCAGGACAAAAGAGTCTCCATTTTTCATTTAACAATGAACTCCTTTGTGATATTTGACCTGTACTTTGTAAACCTCTATCACTAAAAATCTTCTCAGAAAGACTGCTCTTAACACTTGGTCTTGTTACCCTGTCTTCCCCTGAGTTCAATGATGAACCGTGAGACGGAAGAGAATTTTTGTCATCACATTCGAGAGAGGAGTGATACTTCTTCAAAGATGGATGTTTGCATCCAGTAGGATAGAAAGTTCCTTTTCCATCTTTTAGGCCCCTATTCCAGTGTCCAAAGTAATATCCCCCATCAGCAAACCTATGTATTCCAGACCCATGTTTAAACCCATTTAACCAAAAGCCATCAAAAACATCACCATTTATCCATTTCATAACCCCTCTACCGCACATTTTGCCACCTTTCCAATTCCCGATATATGTGTTTCCATCATTCCAACAATAGCTGCCACAGCCTTCATATACTCCTTCCTTCCATGAACCTTCATATGTATCAGAAGTAGAATACTGCTTTCTGCCAATCCCATGCTGAACATTCATCCTCCAGGCCCCATGGTAAACGGACCCCTCAGATCCAGTAAAGGTGCCAATACCATGAAGATAGCCCCCAGAGAAATCACCCTCATATTTTGCCCCCGATGGCCAAATGATTTTCCCCTTCCCTGATATTTTTCCTCCATCCCAATCCCCTTCATAAATCGCTCCATCTGACCATGTATATTTACCTTTGCCATTGGGCTGTACTCCCTCAAAGTCAAAGTTACCACTATAGATATCTCCATTCGGAAAGACTTTGTCACCAAGTCTGAAAAAAATACAAATATATCAACCAAAATTATATCACCCCCAGCAAAATTTTGGATAAGAGGAATGATTTACGGATGAACAGCAAGATACTCTGACTTTGGTTATGGTAGATATATATATGTAGAAGGAGAGAACAAAATTTACCAAGTTATTTTTACCTTTGAGCGTCAGCCATTACCGGTATGAGATAAGAGATCTAGCTGATCTACATGCCTTTTATAAATCTCGTCTCAGATACCTTTCTCGACTCTGAACAAGTCATTGAACACTGATTAAGAAAATTCTTCTTTCAGCTTCACTACCAATTTAAGATCGCCAAATCCAGTCAGGGACGCTGAACAAACAAGACTGATCTGGTGTAGTATTAGTAAAGAAAGGCACATTGGAGAACAACATGGCACTTAAAACGTTAAAGCATCCATCTATTGTACGTACGTCTTGTCAAACAGAAAAATCCACTGCTTTGCAAATCTAGTGTTTTCCATTTCTTTTTATTTCAAAGGTCGGGGTGCTTTGCTTCAAAGGCATCCAAATCTAAATTTGTTTGATCCAGTTAACATTTGATCATCACCCCTCCCACCCACCCCCAAAAAATATATATATATATATATATATATATATATATATATATCCACAATCTCAAACTCTCTAAATCACAAACAAACATATGTTTAAGCTCAAATTAACAAACAACCAAGTCTCCAATTATATAAAAGAATAATAATCAAGCTCGGATCTAATTAGAATAAAATCTTATTGTTCATTCTTATTTCTTCGCATCAAATTAAATAAAACAATATTATACCTAATGAAACAAGTGATACCAAATAGAGTGATGGATTCAAGGCTGAACTTGATGATGATGATGATAATCAAGTTCACAAAAAACGTAAACGAATTAAAATGAATTTTCAATTCAAGAACACATAAACTCGCCTGAGTTAGCTTAGAACATCAATCCAAAGGAGAGAAAGGAATCTCTGGTGAAGTAGACTCTAAGCAAAATGAAAAGAACAACCCACGTACAAACTCAAAATGAAAGAGCCACCAAATCCTTTCAAAAATCTCGAGTCGACCACTGCCCCCCTCCTCAGTTTGTTTTTTAACCAACAAACAAATTAAAAAAGGAACCAAATTAAAATTCGACCATGTCCCATCAGTTCCTCTGCGCTTGAATGGACAATTCACCACTCCATCTCTGTCTCTCTCTCTCTCTCTCTCTCTCTCTGTCTACAGTTATGTAGTTTAAAATTGTTGCGTAACGTCTAGGTGATGCTGATGCCTGTTGAGGATTATTTGGTTGTGACATATATAAATACGTCTGAAGGGAAGAAACAAGTCCAATACAGCAACATAAACGTACAGTGACCTGGGCATCAAACAGCATTTGAGGAAGGAGAGATCTTTGGGACCCACGTGGCGGAGAAGACAAAACTGATGTACTTACCCGATTTAAGGTGGAATCTGAACCATCCGCCACGAAAGGAATAAAGGCGTGGCCATTGCAATTTGCCACCGGGTAAACCACTCACTACAATAGGAATTTTAGCGCAAGGAAAATGCTAAATAATAAATATATTTAATAAACATTTATAAAAATATATATATCTCTTCATATATTAATATGTTAAAAATGATGAATTTTTTTTTTAAATGTCTTTAAATAAAACTATAAATATATATAATAAAATAAATCTGAATTACAATTTCTATTTGTTACGGTCCAACAATACATATTTATATTAATTTTTTTATTTTATATATTTATATATTTTAAAATAATATAAATATGTACTGCTGGTGCTGCAGCCCAGCAGTCCTTTAACATTACTGCAATGAGTATTTGCATCAGATTAAAGTGAGACAAGTGGGTTTGTACTTGTAGTGTCTCTACTCACGTGCATCTAAGCTCCCTGCCAAGTGCCAGCCATGTGAGGGTTCTGAATCTGAAGGAAGGGGCCTGACGTTCGTTCAAAGGGACTTTTATTTTTTATTTTTTATTTTTGTTCTGTTGGTGTCGGCAAAATTTGTCACCTTCTCTGTAGGGCTTCCATCCAAAACCACGCCGAGGAACATGCATATAGAAATTTTTACGTTTAAAGTTGGTTCGTTTTCGGCAACATTTAGTATGTAGCTAATTAACTCTCACGTTAATTATAGATGGAATATTTTATTTATAAAAAAAAAAGTTGAAACATATTTCAATTGATTTTATGCATTTAATATATTTACAATTTTTTTTTAATTTATTATAATTTACAAATTAATTCAAATTATTTAAAACCACCCCAATACTCAAATCCAGCCTTACAAGTCTGCCTGTTGACTTTGATTTTCAAGGTTTAGGTACAGTCCTTTTCCTCTCTTCTTTTTAGTTAAGTTAATGTTGGTAACCGTTATTGCCTTAATTGTCAACAAAGTCTTAAGATAATGAGTTTCTCGAAAGCCCAACTAACGTCTAATTCCGTACAACAAAGTAAAATAAACGTCGTTTAGTCAAAGGATTGAAAGCTGTAAGTTGATTTTTGCGCAGCAGAGGTTGCAAAAAAAGAGCATTGCGATTTGCGAGTAATTCTACGTATAAATATTATGTAATTATTTTAAAAGAAAATTAAATTTATTATTAAAAAATTAATTTTTTTTAATACAAATCTCATATTTTATTTATTTATTAATTTTAAATAATTAATTAACAATTGCACAATTATAAATATTTTTCCTCGGCTCTAATTGCATAGGTTTGATAATAACAATAAAGCGCACAAACTTTATTAAACTGTTGAGTGCACATGCAGCCCCCAAATAGAATTTCTCTTTTACAATTGAATTCAAATCTCTTAAATTTCTTATCTGAATTAGTAAATATCTCAAGCCATACTCAATGCTCAATAATTCTAGAGGATCCAAAACCTTAAAGAATGACAAATATAAGTTTAATAAGCAAATTAACCATCTGAGTAGTGAGCACAATCCCCCTGTGGCTGAGTTTTTCAGTACAAATATTACAGAATTCGAATGTTTGCTGCAGATTCCAAGGATTTCTTTACTTCCACGCTCATGGTTTTCTTAGTTTTCCTCCAATTTTAGGTGCCAAAATGACAAACTATACTGATCACTTTATGGATTACATGCAGGTAAGAAGAACAATCTGCAGACTAATTCAGTAAAATCTCCATACTTGGATAATGCAAGCTCATCACCTCGAACCACAGATAGGACCTGCAAAAGTTACCCCATGTACGTACTAAGCAATATTGGACTGTAGATAGAGAAGAAAGTCAGAGATAAAACCAGGAAAGGGAGCTGGGGATTATCAAAAACCTTCATAAATATTCTATCTTTACCTCACTCATAGAATGTCTCCGATTCTTAGAATTTTTGAGACAGCAGAGTGCAGCATTGGCCATATGCTGAACCACTTTTGTATCACTAGTATCTGTTAGTCTGGGATTCATCAGTTGGCTAATCGAACCATTTTGGAGAAGTGGAATTGTCTGTTTTTTAAAAAAAGATAAAAGAGAAAACAAGTGTGTTTATTTGGAATTCTAGCAGGCAGAGAATTGTAAAGAAAAAAAAAATACTTATTTAGAAAGTACTTTCAAAGTAGTTCAATTTCTTATTGTCGATTTTTCCTGTAAAATAGCCTACGTAAAAAAATATTATGTATTTTCAAATTGAAGGAGTTTTGTTTCAAGCTGCTTAATTTTAATGAAACCACCACATGAAGGTTGCCTAAAAGTCTTACCCAGTCAACCAACTTCTGGCCGTTGCCTTCGGCTTGGAAATAATGGGCACTCTTTCCAGTGATGAGCTCAAGGAGGAAAATCCCGTAATCATGAATATCTACAGAAAGATGTTCATCTTCCTCAAGATTTTTGCCACTTCAATCATACAAACAGATTGTAAGTGACCGGTTAAACCATACACGTAAATTGCTAAATATTTGACACTCAAGGCATTGGATTCATGAACAATCTCCATTGCACATTAAAACATACTATTATTGTTGTTGTAATTAATGTTGTTGCTGTTTATATTCTTATAATCATCATTACGACATCTCTTATTTATACTGGGTTCTCTACATTTTTAATAAATGACTTTGAATTCAAACATGCACATACCAGATTTGAGATAAAATCATGAAGGGGGAACGAACTTAGCTGCTGAATCTTCTTGAGAGGAGACATGATCATCTGTAAACCACTTAGCAGTTTTGAAGCCGGTCAGCTTGAATGAAAGTAAAAGCCAGATGTTCAGTTTTGAGCCAAGAAATCTTGGGTTTCAAAAACATGTGAAAGCAAGAAATTCTTCTTGCTGAACAAGTTGTGAAACCTTCTTTGCTAAAGAAGTTGAACGATGGTGCATATTAAAAGCATGAAAATTTATGTATAGAACACATATTTCAGTTGCTTTGGGTAGACATTCTCGAAACTAGAATTGCAGCATAAATCACATTTGAGGAATAGTTCTTTACACTTACCATTGCGGAGTAATCATCACTGAAAACAACATGACCAGAACAGACAGAGAGGTGAACTATGGGTCTATCAACACACTCCTCATGAAGGTACCGCAGGCTTCCACCAATCTCTAGAGCAGCACACCACCTTGCCTTCCACCCAAAATCCATAGCCAAGTCGTCCACTACAAACAGGAAGCAAAAATGCAGGAGTTAAATGAGGCACTCATGTAATTCATATATAATTAAATTCTCACACTGATAAAGAATTGAGGAGATAAATATCTCCTTATATTCTGAATTGAGAAGTCGTTCCACCTTGCTCTTTCTTCCATTTTTTTCTTCCCCAGGCTCCTTAATTCCAGAATTCTTATCACTAAAGACCCACAAGAGTACAAGATACAATCTAGACCACAAGCATGTCATATAAGAAGCAGAGTTTCTTGAGCAGAGAGAATGCATTGGCAATTCACCATCTTGGTTTAACTATATCAGGATTTCCATAAGAGAAGTTCTTCTTACATTGCAAGTTCAATTTGACAGTACTCGTGCACATATCGTAAAGCAAGGACTTAGGAGCACCAGTGCTGCAGTATCCAACAATGTTCATGATATTGCGGTGGCGTACCCTAGAAAGGATCTTGAGCATTGACCAGAAGGTTTCATCAGTTTCTATGAAACACTCAACTAAAACAGGTGTATTGTGCAACATCCCATGATAAAATTGCTTGCCATTCACTTCATAAACAATATTGTCATCAGCAAAGTTATTTGTTATTGCTTCAAGTTCGCTCTGATCAATGGCTCGAGGAGAACCCCTCCAAGACAGTGGATACAAGCAAGGACTTTCGGTCACTGGCAAGGGTGCAGATGATTCCTCTTCTGGAATATCCTTTCCACTAGCCTTTAATGTCATCAAGATAGCAGCATCTTTTCCTTTCAGAACTGCAAGATTACTACTTATACGCTGCTGTATATATTCCTTAAATTTCTTGAGTTTACTGACAAATCAATAAACAAATCAATAAATGAAACAAAAAGAATATGCCAACTTGAATTTTAGGAGGCTTTTGGGCACCACAGGGATTGAGATCGGTCCATTTTAATTTACATGGGATTTGGAATGAGTAAATCATCATCTCAACCTGATGTTCAATTATATTGATTTTGCTGCCATGCGCCTGTTGATGATGGCCTATACCAGCAGGCTATGGCAGCACTAGCAATAATAGTGGATGCGATGATGATTTAATTTAATGAAAAAATAAATAAAATTGAATGATCTAATTTCCTGTTGGTGTCTGGACATCTCCTTTTCTATTTTTGTAAGATCATGAGCGTGAGAACCTGTCTAAAACAACCCAGTGAGCATTACAGTTTTGTGCTTCCTGAACAATTAATCTAGTGGGACAAATTCCAGCAGCAAGTTTAACCTCCATCTTCACCTGCATACTAGAAAGTGTTAAACATATTCTCCCATGTTATTCCTATTATTGATGATTTAGGAAAGCACCAACCTCGTTCTTTAGACACTGTCTGTAATATGGCTGGAGATTACTTTGGTATTGTCCCCTTTTTTTCTCAATTTCTGCCTCAAGCTCTTCAGGATCCACTTCACCTTGCTCTGGAAAGTCTAATCTTTCCCCTGCAAAGGTAATTTATGTTAGGCATACCCAGAAACTATAAAAGAAACTAGGGTTTAGAACATTAGAAACTTGAAATTATTTTTTCGCTGGATGCATATGATAGAAGGAAGAAGTTGGGCTGATCAGAATTCGGCACGGTTGAACTATCAGAATTTTGTGATGTTGAAATCTGTTCAATATCATGATTGTTTTCTTATAAAGATCAGAAGTGAATTTTTTATTATGATCTAAAACAGAAGTTCTTAATTTTTTTCAATATGAAAATAAAAATAAAAATAAAAATAAATTTTAGTGGCTGCAGTTTCATATATATCACAAACAAAATACTTCAATATTTTTTTAGAAACAGAAGACCACAAACATGAATTATGTCCAGATTGGCAGATTCCTAAAAATGTCTATAGCTAGAGACTTATGAACAGTCCCAAGAATTATAACATACCTAAGAAAAACTCTGTAAGCACTAATCAATCCAGATCAAGCTTGTCACTACGTTTAAATTAAAACTTCCACACCTTTTATATTTCTTGAAACGTATATACAAAGATGCATGCACTGAACAAACTGATGCTGACCCTTAAAAAAAGAGTTTAATCTTCGATCATGTCAAAGCATAAGGATTTCTAGGAAACAAAATTAACTTAAGGAGAAAACACATCATGGTTTTTTTTTTTTTGAATATAACACATCATGGTTTTAAGATCAGAGGATGAGAATCTTCACTTAACATCAACTCCTTGATGAAGATATATATCAAAATTAAGTAAATAGAACTGATGAGCAGAGTAAAAAAAGTAGTCACATAGTCCGGAGATGCCAATGCAGATTAGAAATGGGAAGCAAGAACTCTTCTTGGGACAAGATTCAAAAATAATTCCTAAAGCAATGACAGTGTCTCTTGGGCGGACAACGCGTTTGAGAGCCCAGTTGACAGCCTCCATGCCTCCTTTATTCCCCCTATTGGCATCCACCACTACCGACACAGTCTGATCTCCTTGAGACTCCATTTCTCACTCACTCTCTAATTTGGAGTTCCTTGTAATTGGAATGATATGTACATCTAGAACAAAATAAAGGAGCTATAAATCGAGGAGTAGAATTAAGTAGTGTGAAATGTTTTGGATGTTTATAGGTGAGCCCAGCATTTACATGGGTAACAAAGCTTATATCTTTTTGCCTGGTCATTACCGTTTTGCTTAGGTTTTATAATATCAAATGAAAAAAAAAAAAAAAAAAAAACAAAAGATTTTGAGATTATAATACTCTTGGTGTTATCTTGTCTTTTAGAAACACTCCAAAACTATATTGTCTATTTGCCTGCCAATATTAGTGCTTATTCAAGCAACAAGATTATTTTCTTTAACCCACCAATTCATGGGGCGACATTGTTGTGTATGTAAGATGTGAACTTTACGTTGTTTCTCATGTTTTTAGATGCTTTCGAATTTGTGTTGTTTGGATTTTTTTCTGGTTTTGGTCGATTTGACATTATCGATCTTCACAATTAAAAAAAAAAAACATAATTATAATTTTTTTTTTATAATATTTCACATGTTTGGTGTGTACTGATAGTTGAAAATGGATTTTTTAAATAAAAAATACTTCTATGATGCAAAGAATCTCTAAGCTCTTGCTTGATACATACTAGATAATCCCAAGAAGTCATTATTTAAAAGAAATGCCAGGTAATCACCTAGTTTAATCGTGCAAACACAAATTTAAATTCAGGAATCCACATTGCAGCTAAGAAAGTTGCATATGTATCCTAACTACATAACTTCAAATGATAACTGGCTCAACCAGAAAACGAAATTAAACCCGTGGATGAGTTTATTATCCAGGAATGAGTATCTAGCTATTAAAACTGCAAACCGTTAGATTCTTAATCTACAAAATACCGTTGCAGTTAAGAAGGCACAGATAATCATCCTCCATGATTATCCAAATTAATCTAGCGAGCTAAAATCCCAAAGCCTAACAAGATTCTTTATCATACTTCCAGATTAAAAACTATGCAGACATTAACCGAATGCACCAGAACACAAAGGAAGCTCAAATTAACTATCACCTGCATAGTAAATTCAGCTCCCGATACCTATAGCCCAGAATAGTTGTGAACTCAATCATCCATATTAAAATATAAAATAATAAAATCAACCTCATCCCATCAATTTAAGTTTTTTAAGATAAATAATAATTTCACATAATATCAAAACAGAAGTCTTGAGTTCGAACCTTAACTCTACACTTTATCTCATTTAATTAAATATTTTACTTGTCGAACCTACTAATTAAAGAAAAATCTAGTCACAAATGAGAAAAAATATTGTGATATAAAATAATAAAATCTACTCCCTCCCTTCAGCTTAAACTTTTTTTCATATAATTAACTACTAGTAAAAACCCAGGATATCAAACCAAGGTACAAAACAAGCCCAAAGGCATATCCGGGACCAAGGTAGGAAAGGACAAGAGGAATGCATACAAAGAGTCTCCTCCACATAGAGTAGATATATATATATATATATTTTTATAACATACATGGAGTAGAATTAGGATGAACAAGAAGTGTGAGATCTAGACGAGCATACGAAAAGCAAAGGGCTTCATTCATACCTGAAAGCTTCGATTTTGGCAGCGAAATACATGCTCATTGAAAATAGATTCTACTGTTACCATGGTCAGGTCAGTGCTTGCACAGTACGCGCGTGAGAGAGAAAAAATATGCGAACAGTAATTATACTGTTTATGTGAGAAATAGATACAGTGTGAGAAATAGATACCGTGATTCTGTGTGCGCGATTGAGGGGCTACGTGTAAACAGTAAAAGCTTGATGATCGGCACCTTCTACTTTTTGCCATAACTTTAATGTGATCGAATCAGTCACAATTCAGAAGGCCACAACTCAAGCCAGATCACAACTCAAGCCAGATTCATCCGCTATCCCAAATGGGAACCCCCTATCCAAACCCCATCATTCCCACCCAAACCCGCATCGGATGGATCGGCATAGGGGTAATGGGAGCTGCCATGGCTGCTCGCCTACTCTCCGCCGGCTATTCCCTCACCGTCTACGCTCGCAGCCCTTCCAAGACACTCTCCCTACAAGACCAAGGCGCCCGCCTCGCCTCTTCTCCACACGAACTCGCTCAACGCAGTGACGTCGTCTTCACCATGGTGGGACACCCATCAGATGTTCGACAAGTTGTCCTTGGCCCAGACGGCCTCCTCTCTGGCCTAAACCCCAACTCCGTCATCGTCGATACCACCAGCAGTCACCCTCAGCTTGCGCGCAATGTGTTCGAGGCTGCACGTGAGAAAGATTGCTGGGCAGTTGACGCACCGGTGTCAGGGGGTGACATTGGTGCTAGAGATGGGAAATTAGCAATATTTGCTGGTGGCGATGGTGGAGTTGTGAAGTGGTTGACACCATTGTTTGAGATTTTGGGGAAGCCAACATATGTGGGCGAAGCGGGTTGCGGTCAGAGTTGCAAGATAGCGAATCAAATAACTGTGGGGGCAAACTTACTGGGGCTGAGTGAAGGGTTGGTGTTTGCGGAGCGGGCGGGGTTGGATGTTAAGCAGTTGTTGGAGGCGGTGAGGGGTGGAGCGGCAGGGTCGATGGCGATGGAGTTGTGGGGAGATAGGGTAATAGGGAGGGACTTTAGGCCAGGCGGGTTTGCAGAGTATATGGTAAAGGACTTGGGAATGGGGGTTGATGTTGTGGAGGAAGGCGAAGATGAGAGTGTGGTGGTGTTGCCTGGGGCTGGACTTTGTAAGCAGTTGTTTTCTGGGATGGTGGCAAATGGTGATGGGAAGCTTGGTACTCAGGGTTTAATCACTGTCATAGAGAGGATCAATGGTAAGTAAATATATCTCAAAACCATAAAACATATGAAGTCCCAACCTTTGCAGCAGTGTTTTGGGTAATAAATGGTCTTGTTGGAATTGTAAGTGCTTGGAATATGTTGTTTTAGGTTGTTCTATATTGGTCTAAGATGTTTGATGAGTATGTTGGCGTGTGTGCTGCAGCTGTTCCGAGAGCTTTATTTGGTAAGCCAGCAAGATTGTGCATAAATTTAATCGTATGGATGGACCAGTATTGTTCTTCTCTTGGGATCTATGTTTAGAAGTGTGCAAGTTTTTTTTTTTTTTTTTTTTAAAGAGTATTGTGAGAGAATATCTACCATCATCAGATTCATCTTCACATAAATATTAACGTGTGAGGATGAGTGTGATGAGAATGGATGTCCTCAATATTTTTGTTTTTTTAATGGAAAAATATTGTGCTTTTAATTATTTATTTATTAGTATTCATACAACATTCCAGTCTTTCCATCTTTTTCGCCATCCAAACTTGGTGAAAATCATACAACATTTCTAAAATAGCAAGCATTAGCATGACAGGAACCATAAACATTTTACGCAGAGAAAACTGCAAACCTCATCAAAGAAATAAGGATGGCGAACATATCCTTGCACATCTGGATAATATCCAACTAAGAGCTCATTTTCTCCAACAAATGTATTCAAAAGTTCAGGCCCTAACCATATTTGCGAAAAAAAAGGGAAGAAACAGCCATCTTAATAAGGATTTGAATGCAAAAATTAAGCAAAGAAAACATCATCGTCAGAATAAAATTCAAAACCATATATGCACAGATGGAAGGAAATGGAAAGTCAAAGAGGCTGACTTTGATGTAAATAATTTCAGACATGATCATATATTTAGAGTGTGAACCTATAATGTCTTAAGGGTGTTCATCTAGGTTTCGGATTTCTATTATTTTTTTTTTAAAATAAATTAAAAGTATTAAGAAATAAATAAAATTTTAAATATTACCCGGCCTGGATGAACTCTTCAAGGAAAACTCTTCAAAAAGAAGATGCAACTTCAGGAAGTAGTTGCGTAAACTGTAGCAGGGATTCAAATTTTATAATGGACCTTAAGGATAAAAGTGGTGGAGCTTCAATTTGAGAAACAAAAGAGCATAGGTGGTGTCATTATTTGCCCCTCGGTAAAATTTGAACCATTTCTTGTTTTGTGCATGTTGTCCTTGTACAAGGGTCATGCTAATCTTATCTGTATCGTTTCAATTCTGTCGGATGTCCACGAAGGGACTAGATGACCTCATTATCTAAAGGAAATTTAAGTCAAATCCTACATGGTCTTCATCACAAACAACCCCCAGTTGGCCAAGTCAGTAATCCTTAAAATAATAAACACTCTTTCTAACATCACTCTTAGGATTCTAATCAGGAAACAAAAGCACAACTTAAAGCTTTTGTAATGGAATCGCTCTCTTGATAATCTCCAGACTTGTCAAGTGGCAAAACTCCTGCAATGGAGCTGAATTGCTCGTCTACATTTGAGCCATTAGGTACTAACTATGTAATACCTCAAAATCTTTCCCAGATGACTAAGCCAATAATTTAGTGGTGTAATCGGGCCCTTTATAAGGTGTTCAGGTTTTAAATTCGAGCCCAAGACTTCTTGATTGGGCTGGGTATTCAGGTTTTAGGCCCGGTTGGTGGGATAGCCCAATCCTTTAGGTCCGATTAGTTTCTATAACTGAACCATTTGTTTACCGTCCATTAAATTAGCTATTTCTAAAGGAAAAGCCCAAGATCTAACAACCTTATCCGAAAGTATAAGGCTATCTTTGGATTGAAAATTCATCTCATTTTATCTCATTTCATTATTATAATTTTTTCAAATTCCTACAATAAATACAATAAATAATTCAATTCTTTCAAATATCAATTACACTTTTTCAAATCTCAAAATAATAATAATATTAAAAATAAGATTCTAATGTTATATTATTTAACTTTAAACTTTTATCTAAAATATTTTATTTTATCTCGTCTCATCTCACTATGTAAATAGAAACTAAAATGCAATGTGAATGCAAGCCTTGTTATCCTTTGTAATATGTAGATGGTCCGACTATATAGCTAGCTACATTCGAAAGAATTAATAGATCATATTAATATTATCACAGAAAGTCTTAGTGAATCTTAAATTATATAGACCTTGCATGGCAGAAACATTGAGGCAATATGACGTGCTATTATTTTGAGTAACGCTATATACATGACTCTTATGATTAAAAAAATATATACAAAATAATTTTACAACTTGACATAATTTTACGTGATTTATTATATCTGTTTTATAATAAAAGTAATTTTAAAATATAATAAACTACATGAAATAAAATCAAATTATAAAATTACTTTTATGTAATCTGTTTGTGGTTAAAATACTTTTATGATCCTATAGTGTGCAAGTGCTATATATATTAGGCATCACTAGATCACCATTATAATTTTTCTCGGCCAATTAACTGGTGACTGCTTATCTAATAACTAGAGTCATTTTATTGCATAATTATTGGTTTAAAACACCATAGATCTAACCCCCACTCTCCCTTAACCGTATCCATCGATACAACCCATGTTCCGATCGAGGTCCACTTAACACAACATGCACACTACTGTTAAAATAGCTTAGAGAATAATAATAATAAAATAGTATAAATTATAATATTTTAATATTAGATCTTAAAAGATGAGGGAGAAAATTGAATAAAAATATTATAATATTAAAAAGGTATTTGAATATAATTTTTTGTCTTAGAATTTGAAAATGCATCATTTTTTTTGTATTTTGTTTTAAAAGTTTAAAAAATATATAATGATTGGATGAAAATCTAAAAATTTTGAAATTGAAAATATTTTGTATTTGAGTATATTTAAAAATATAATGGATGAGAATGCATGTGTTCCCAATGCAACCTTAGTGTTGATGGTTAAAAATAATATATATACTAGAATATGGCAATCGATCAATTCACATATATACTTGATATTTATTTAAAAGACGTAATGTTAGATATGAGGATATGTAAGTTTCACACACTCTGATTGAAAAAAGTAAAGTTCTTTAATAAAATAAATAAATATTTCATTGATATGAATTTCAAATTTCTCTTTTTTATTAAAAAAAAATGTACAAAACAACTTGCACTGTAGCACATCCTACAAATTTTAATATCATTTATTATATCTAATTAAAACTTTGACAAAAATAGATTCCATGCATTAATCACTTTGTTATGCATCTTAGTTTAGTCGAGCCATTTAATTACCTAATTCGTGTTTAGAAAATCCTAAGAAAAATATTAGTATGTCTACTAAATTTGACATCGTATATATTTTAATTTTAATTTTTTATTTAATAATTAAATAAGTAATTATTAGTAAAATAATATTTTTTTAATATATTTTTAAAGATATTTTAAAATAATAAAAAAAATAATAATTACATTAGTGATAAGCTACAGCAGTACCACTAGCATTACCCAATCCATAAATCTAGCTCTGGTCCTATATACGTTAGTCTATTTTTTCTTTTAAAACACACTATTTGTTATAAAACTAAAAAGAAAACTACTACTATTGCAAGAGAAATATAAAAAAAACTCTTAAAAAAACTCTCTCTGAAACTTTCTTCTCTCTATATATTTTCTTATGAATTTTATAACAACTGAAACCCATATTTATAGGCATTGAAATTACTATGCAAGTTACTGTACAAGATTTAAAATAATGGTGGTGGGGTCATTCACAAAATAATTAAGGGACAGGAACCGCCCCTAATAATTCATAACACTCCCCCTTGAATGATCACTCATAAAAAATCCGTCTCGTTAAAACCTGCCAAGGAAAAATCCTGTGGGAAGAAAAACTAATGGCGAAAGAAAAAAAAAGTATAGTCTTCTTATGGATCTACAAGTACTTTAAGATTGCCTCATTAAAACCTTACAAAGGAAAACCCAGTAGGACAAAACCTTAACGAAGGAAAAAGAGTACAATCAGCACAAGTTTTCAGGACTTTTACTCCCCCTGGAAAATGCATGACGATAGATTTTTGAGTTTTCACATTTTAATATTCTGCACAATTTTCTTGAATGTCGCAGTTGGTGATGCCTTCGTGAATAAATCTGCCAGATTATTACTTGATCGTATCTTTAATATATCCTCATTTGATTTGAATGATAAGTAGCAATATATTCGTATAAAATTGTTGGACTATCATTGATCATGGGAAGACCGCACTTTTTTTGAATATGTAGAATCATTGCTCTCAATCAAAATACACTCTAAACTTGTTTTCATGAATTACAATAATCTCTAAGTGATTTGAATATGTAGAAGATAATATTTGGTTGACAGATTTAGTAGAAATCTGATACCTGCAGTAATACTTAAACTCTCCCTGATAATATGCATTAGTGTTTCAAGTAATAAGCAAACATTATTTCAGCATATATAATAGATTACGAATTCAAACATGATTTCCATCTAAATAATGCATTAGAGAGAACATGATAATATTTTCATCTAAAAGTTTTCTCTCTCTCTCATTCGGCGTTATTAGGAAGAACTTGTTTATATACGGCGGAAATAACATTGGAAACCATCTATATATGATAAAAGCTGTAAAAGTTTGGGGTCTAATATTTTCAGTTCGGCGAAAAATCAAATCCGCTTAACATTGTTGACAAACGAGATCTTGAAGAGATTTGAAGGTTTCCGCTTAACATTGTTGACAAACGAGATCTTGAAGAGATTTGAAGGTTTCGGATTGTTATTTAAATATAACCAATTTTTCTATTGGTTTACTCCAGTAAAAAGATCTCGCATTCCTCATAAATTCAGTTATTGTTCATCCAGAACGATATTATGTCTGATAGAAATTCTAATGTCCCAGATTTGAACCATGAACCTTTTATACCTCAACCACTTATATTTTCTCCTGAGGCTGTAAATACCATGATAGGAGCAGAGATATATCTTTCTAGTAAATCTGATCCTGAAATTGTTGCAGCATCAAGAACCCTCAGTGCTTAATATGCAGCCTCTCTTACAACCATGTCTCAGAGGTTACTGGCAAGAACGAGTGAGGTTGATCATCTTAAAAATCAAATATCTGAGTTGCATCAAACGCTTGCAACTAAAGATAGAAAAAATAAAGATTTAAGACAAGAAAACAAGGAGTTGAGGAAATTTGTAGACTGGTATTCTCGTGACCTGAAAACACGAGTAGAAGAGCTGGAACGAGAGAGAGCTCAGATACAAAGTCAACAACAGCAGCTAACGGCAGAGGTTCAACGTTTACAAGAAAATAAGGATAGCTGTAATTAATCTCGCTGGCCTTTGAAATTATGCATCCAGCATATCTTGTAAAGTGAGATTTGAAGAGATGATGGTTTGTCTTATTCTTATTTCCATTTTTATAAGAACCATCTTTAGCTTCATTTAGTACGCATCAAATCTTCTTCTCATATATATAATTCATCTGTATTTGCATTCTTATTCTACAAATTCTCAATGGCTCATCAATTTCCTTTCAATATTTCTCACTATCAACATATGAGGTGTCCTTCACCTCAATTACAAGTTATTCCTGCATCTTCCGCAGTTGCCATGTTACAGCAAGCGAATGATCTGGCTAATAAGTCAGATCGTAAAGCCGTTTATGAGCTGTGACTCTCGGCACCCGATACTCCTCATCTATTGTCGGATTTTCCAACCGATTACAATCCAAAAATCGTGAGATTGAGAAGTTTAACGAGAAGGTTTCCGTGCTTCAACGACTCGTTCAAGAGTCTGACAGAAAAATTGCAGACTTAAAGCAACAGAATAAAGATTTAAAATCCTTACTTGTCTCTTCATTTCGACTGCCTAATCCTTTAGATAAGGATGGTATGTTGCTTTATGAAGAGCAAATGCATTTGAGAGATGAGGCTAGAAGTCTCAAATTCTTATAACTCATCTATCAATTGAATAATAAGATCTTTCTTTTTCAAATGCATTCCTTGAATTTATAGCAGCCCTTGTGATCTCTTCAGGAGTTCTAACAAGGTAAATCATCAACGTAAACTGTAATAATGGCAAATCCGGATTCTGATAAAACACATGGGCATATAGGATTATTTTTAAATCATTCTTTCAATAAATACTCGTTGATTCAATTATACCACATGCGTCCGGATTACTTTAACCCATATAAAGATCTTTGAAATTTTATAAAGTACATACTCCTAAATGTACTTGGATTAGATGCTTCGTATATCTTTATAAAGTTAATGATCTAATGATCCTTATAAATATGCAGTGATCACATTCATCAATTGCATATCTAATCCTTTTGTAATAACCAAATCGATTAAAAATATGAATGTGATTGCATTCATACTAAGGAAATATGTTTCCTCATAACTACTCCCGGGTTTCTGCAGGAAACCTTGTGCGACGAATTGTACCGCATAATTTCATTTCTCATTACGCTTTCGTATAAATACTCACTTATATCTTATAGGCATTACACCTTTTGTTGTTTGGACAACAGATCCAAATATCTCTCGCTTTGCTAGCGATTTTAATTCAGCTTCTAGCTGCTTTTCATTTTGGCCAATCATTTCTACGTCGACATTCTTCGACGGTTTTTGGCTCACTTTCTTCATTACTTCTGGTAATGTCAAGGGCCATCATATATGAAAATATGTTGTCGACAACAGTTTTATCTCTATCCAGAATTTCTTCAGTATTCGTGAAATGTATTAAGATCTCATTATTTCATGTTCGTGTTCCTCTCTAGGGGAAAACATTTTATAAAACACCTTTACAAGAGGTTCCTCTTCAGGAGGTTTATACTATTCAGGAGTTTTCTTTTCAAGAGTTATACTTTTCAGGAGGTTTTCTTTTTAGGAATTTTGTACTTTTCAGGAGTTTTGTATTTATACAGAAAGTCTGGATAGATTTTATTTTGTAGGTACAGTCTCTTCAGGAGCACCGATTTATTTTCATTTTTCTCTTTTGCATCAATAGGTTTTCAACACTTCAGGTGTATCTTAGACTCATCTATTGCTGTTTTAACAACTTGTCTTTCAGGGACTTCAATTATTGCTTAAGCATTAACAGCAGTAATATATGATTTTACAACACCTTTAGTGTCAGTAAATACATCATGTAACTAATTTGCAATACAAATAGATAATCCTCTGAACTTCTGTTTCACATTCATTTGTAAGATGATCAAATTTAGACAGGATTTTATTATTCCAAATAATTTCTTGTCGTGCTTCAAGCATCGATATTTCATTATTTCAAAACATGATGAAATATTAATAAGCTTATATATAAAAGTTTAGTATAAGTAGATCAAGTGTTTGGCCGTATAACAAGTACGTGACCACTGTTCAGTCATACCACATCTATGACAAACATTTTTATCTTTTTATGAAGAATTATTCTGAGGGTCTTTACCTTTTTCTGAGTTGGATCACTTCTGGTGATACGATATATTTTTATCATCTTTAGTGTTATTGTTTTTGGGACCAACACTTCTATAGTTTTTCTACCACGTCTACGTCCTTAATTCCTTTGAAAGGATGCACCGTTCACTTTTGGGAATGGTGTAAATTCAATATCATTAATAGGACGTAACTGGTGATTTATTAACAAAAACTCGTTATTTAGCTCAATCATTGGAAGACAAAATAAAAGTTCAGAATATTTGTTGAACTTTCACTCTCAATATTGCTACTGCAGGAGCACATTCGAGATATGAAAAATAATATGTCTTCTTTTAAATATCATTATTAGTGATTTTTTCACTGCATAATTTTAATATTGAGCTGATTTTAAAGAGTGCAGAATATTCAATACCACTCTTAAAATCTTGCAACTTCAGGTGCAATAAGTCATAATGATCTTTTGAGAGGATTACATCTTCTGGTGTTCATATCTCTCTCTTAATTCATTTCACACAGTAAGATGATTTTTCATCATGAGATACACAGCACGATCATTCAGAGACACATGATTTTCTTTTATGATTGAATCTCCCAAGTATCATCATATCCAAATGGATCTCATCAAGGATCCTGAATAAATAATTTTTTTTTTCAAAAATATCAATAGTTATATATCTCAATATTTAACTATAAATTACAAAAATAAATCTGTGAATTTAAGAAATATATTCACATTATCATGAGAATAAAAGTAAATTTTATCAAGTAATATTCAGCAATATTACCTTTAATATATATCTCGAGGACTGCAAATAATATATTGAAAAACTTACTTGAAGTAGAAGATCACTAGTTTCAGTATCGATAAAATCTTGTGCTAATAACGTGTTATAAAACTAAAAAAAAAACTACTACTACTATAAGAGAAATATAAAAAAACTTTTAAAAACAATTCTCTCTGAAACTTTATTCTCTATATATATTTTCTTATGAATTTCATAACTGAAGCCCAAATTATAGGCGTAGAAATTACTATACAAGTTACTATGTAAGACTTAAAATAATAGTTGTGGAGTCATTCACAAAATAATTAAGGAGACGGAGACCGCTCCTAATAATTCATAACACTATTAAAATTCATTGTTTCTATTTTATTGGCCTATTCATTTTAACAATATATCAACTATTAACTAATCTATTTTTTTCTAAATCATTTAAATATTTTTATTTTATTCATTTACAATATCTCTCTCTCTCTCAACCTTCCGTTTTCCCTCAACGAATGATCAGAGCTTGGGTTTTGCTCTGATCAAAGACCCAAACTTTCTCTATCCTTTTTTTGCTCTGATCGAACACCTTCTAGGTTCGTTTGGTTCGCTTACCCCTTCTAAGTTCGTCTGTTTTGTCTTCCCTTTTCTAGCTCTATGAATTTGGGGTCTTTAAGGTTTTACATTTTGTAGCGTGAACCTGTAGCAAAAGGTATTTTGCATTGAACTTTTTTACATGCTCCATTGGACCATGAATTTGACATCTTCAAACTTTATTTTGAAGGAATGAGCATTTTACATGCTCTATTGTGAGTACTCTAAGTACCCAAACATAAATGGAAACGGCTAGGATCACAATTCCTAAATGTAGAAAAAAAGTACTATTAAAAAATCAAACGTTGTTCCTATTTTGTTATTTGTGTTGCTTTTTTTTTTTAATTTTTTAAAATACAATTTTTAAAAATGGAATTCACACGAAAACACTACAAGTTGCACGAAAGCATACTCAGCGTAAGTCCTTGTCGACGGCCCAGCATGGGCACGGACCATCTATATATATATATATAAATTTTATTCATTATTTATTTTTTTATTTTTGTATCATCATTTTATGATATTATATTATATAATAAATTTGCAAATAAAATATATAAATCACTTTTAATCATCCAATATCACATTCAGGCAGAATTAGAATTTAGTGTTTGGAGGGCGATTGATAAAATATATAATATGTGCAAATATAAATAGGGCGGTACTACAGCTACCGTTGTATATGCACCATCTAATACACTGTTAGTGTAATTTTAGTTTTTAGTTTTTTTATTTTTATTTTTTTTGTATCATTTTTTAAATATTCTAAAATTTTAAAAAAAAAATCAGAATATTATTAAATAATATTTACTTAATAATTAAGTCTAAATAAAAAATAAAAAAAGGCAACGGTACATATCAAAAATGTGCACCAAACGGTGCCTTTAATATTATTCATATAAATAATGTGTCTTTTTTACACGTAATTATATATAAAAATAATAATTACATGTTATAAAATTATATTTATAGTAATCTCACAATTATATAAATTAGAGTAAAATTAAATAAAATAATCAGTCAATTTTGACAATTATATAAATTTATAATCAATTTAAAATAACAAATAAGCAAGTTAATAATGAAAAAATATCTCATAATTTATAAAATATTATGACTAACAAAAGAAGTGAAATTAATCCATCATAAATTCATAAATCCAAACATGAATACAAAATAATTAAATGAAACTTCAAAAAAATAAAACATCAAAAAAAAAAAATGGGAGCTTAATCTGGAATTGGAATGTCCCACACGGCTTTAATTCAAAATGAATTTCTGCTCGTGGGCCCGTGACATGTGCCTCCCTCTAACAATCATGATACTCTAGTTTAATAGACTAATTAATAGCTTTCATAGATATTGGACATCAGATTGGTAAATACTTTTCTAAATTTGCTTACTTTTTTTCCAATATTCACGTCCTCCACAAAAGCGATTTAAGGCTTTGAAAAGAACGAGAAAGAACAAGTAACCAGAGCGTGCAGTTGAAGAAGAAGAAGAACGAGAAGACAAAATAAAGCTTAGCTGACCTTGTCGACGGCCCACGAGAAGAGTGAAGCAAGACTCAAGGGGTGACCACGGAAGCTCCTAGTCCCCGACGACGACGTTTATATCTTTTTTTATTTTCTGGGCTACTAGC
This sequence comes from Platycarya longipes, assembly GCA_036559045.1. Classification (NCBI taxonomy): domain Eukaryota; kingdom Viridiplantae; phylum Streptophyta; class Magnoliopsida; order Fagales; family Juglandaceae; genus Platycarya; species Platycarya longipes. The sequence continues at coordinate 32,270,137 of CM071794.1, read as the reverse complement.
ACATCAAGTTTGGGTGTGATTCTGAGTTAAACGAAGAGATTTGCGTGGAGAATGAAAAGATAGAGTTCTGTTCGAGGTCAGTAGAGTTACAGTGAGCGAGACTAAGTGAGTTAAACATTTGGATTAAGTGAAATTAGATGAATATTATAATTTAGGATAATTTAAAATTTTAGTAAAAATTTTGGGGGGACAATTTTATTTTATTTTATCATCTGATAGAGCAATTTTAATTATATAAATAAAGAATTGCAAATATATACTACATATATTTTTTGAATGACTTTGGGAGGCGGTAGCTCTCATTACATATAACCTAGTTCCGCCCCTCGTCATATCATCAAATAATAAGAATATGATGAGAAATAGATTGGAGCAAAGGAGGCAAAACCATTTCAATCCAATATTTATTAGATGAAGCCAGGAGCATGAAAGAGATCGAGGAGACCTGAAGGCGATACACATTCATCAAATAATATTTGCAATTTTAGAATGAACAATTCCACATAAAAATTAATTTTTAATGAAAATGCAATCTTTTTTTAAAGAAAGTGAAATAGTGGAATTTGGACATTATAAATTTGCATATACCTAACATTACTTGTTGATTTCATGTTTTGCAGCCGAGTAATTCTACAGCAATCCAAACACTCAAGACCTGCAACAAAGAAGAAGAATGTGCTTTGGGGACCTCTATGATCTCTCTAACGCCAAAGTCAGTAAAAGTTTGTTTTGAGGATGAATAAGGCTAGAATGAACCAAGTGGAAGAAGAGATTAACCCTGTTATGTGGGTATGATGGTTGTATTTATAACTGGCTTGGGCATGACTCCCTATAGAGATCAAGGGGTGAATGCCATGTTCGGGCCAAATTTGCCCCCATCATTCGACCATGAAAATGTGTGTTAGGTGTGGCTCGGACATGGCTTCCGAGAGAGATCAAGGGATGAATGTCTTATTCGGATCAAACCTGCTAATGTCATTTTGCCACAACAAGGCATGTTAGGACTGGTTCAGACACAACCCCAAGAGGTGTTGAGGGATGAATGTCTTGTTCAAACCAAACTTGCCACCTTTAACTGTCGATGTAGCGTGTTCGGATTTTTTGGCACGCATTAAATGCAATGTGCCTCTGGCCTGTATTGCATTGAATGCGACGTGTTTTTGGTCTAACCCGCATTGAATGCGACATGCCTCAACCATTTATACTATGTGGCAGTTGTCTGCTGTGTCTTTTGCTATAGGGCTCAACCACCCACCTAGGTCTTAGATGATTACTGGTCTATGGTGGGACTTAGCATCGAACTAGGTCAGGTGCTAAGGTCTTTCCAGACGGGCAAGTTGGTAGCGGGCTTGGTGCATGGTTTCTTGGTTTGGGCCCCCGACTCGCTTCGATTGCTTACTAGATAGATCTGTTTGGGCTTGAGCCTCCCTTCATAGGGGCCTCCTCTCACATTACTCTTCATTAATTATTAATATATTTTTCCTTCGATGATGAGTAATCCACGAAGATATATATGGTTATATATTTCTTATTGGATTCAATCACGTAACTAGAGAATCCATCAAAGGAAAAAATTACCCACCAAGAAAGAAACTAGTATAATTTTCCTTTAGAATCATGTCTGTTGACTACCTAACAATTTTATTAATCATAAATACTTGCATAATAAAAGAGTTTAATAAAAATAAATTTATAAATTGACATGTTTTGATATGATACGTATAATTTGCATTGAAGTATTAGCTAGGATTTAGTTATTTAGAAAAGATTGGTGATATTTATAATCGTGAAATATGTAAGTACCGTATAATAGTTTTGAAAAAAGTGAGTTAAACACGAGACCGACATGAAAAAAAATAATTTTTTAATGGTAGACCTCACTTTTTTTTTTCAAAACATTACACAGCATTACGCACTCTACGACTGTATGTAGCATTACTCATTAAAAGACAATTCCTTTTTCCCGATGGTACTTGTAAAGGTGACATGATGTCAGCTTTATATATATAAATATATTATTTATATTATAGCTGCTACAAAATTATTGAAGTGACGTTTGATTTCTAATGAAACATCGCTCGCTTCAACAATTATTGATATAATTTTTGCTAGAGGTGGCAATATGTGACAACTTTTGAATCAATGCGAATACGATTATACAAAATTAAAGGGTTTAAGTTTGATCGTATTAATGGATTTGGATCAAAACAGATTGACTCATTAAGACACGATAAATAAACATATCAATAATCAATCAACACACTTTATGTGAAACCAATCTGTTATGACCTGTTTAGAGTTGTACTCACAATCATGATTTTATTATTGTTAGATTGTAATATTGACATTTCTCAATCTGCTTATATCTTTGTTGTTGAAATTGTAATTTTGAACCTATTCTCATATTTATTAATATTAAGATTGTAATATTGATTTTATTATCAGTTAAAATCTTAGAACTATTTATATTTTTTTTGTTAGCGGACAATCTAATAGTTTTTTTAGATTTTGTATCTCCTAATAAATATAGATTTTTTTTTATTGAAAATGATGTTAATCAACATGTTAAAATAAGTAATGTCGTATTGATATTTTTAATGAATTATTTAATAGATTAAAATGGATAACACGACATGATTTATAATTTAAATTGATCGTATTATAGTTTAACCTAACCAATCAAATTCGGATTGAGCCATATAGTGTCAATGATTTGATACTACACAAAAGATAATGATAAGATCATTACTCTCTTACTACCAGCCATTTCTTACTTTCTTTGTATTTTGTATTTTTTATTTTACTTAATAATTAAGAAAGTAACTATTAGTAAAATGATATGTTTTTTTAATTTTTTCTCAATTTGTTAATTTTTTCTTAATGATTAAAAATGTTAAAAAATATATATTAAAAAATAAAATAAAAAATAAAAAAACTCAAAATACATTCTAGAAAAGTAAATGAATAGTGAATCGAAACAATTAGAAGGCTTATCTTTTTTTGCTCTCTCTCCCTCTCTTTTCTCTCAACCAGAGTCGTCCCCAACAATTTCCTCCCTTTCACTTGGCGAAGGGGGTTTGGAGCTTCAGCTTCGACCTTCTCCTCCCCTAACCAACCCTAGAGGCTTTTACTTTTTTATACTTTCCTGCTTTTCTAAGTTTTCTAGGTTTTGCCTATGTTTTTCTCTCTTTAACGCCGACCAACATCGATCTCTTACTTTCCAGCGTTCTACGACCAACACGTGCTACTTCCTAGTCTTTACAGACGCTGATATTCAAGTTCAGGGGAAACTTTGTGATTTCGATTTGTGCATTTGTCGTGCACGTCGCTCATTCACAACTGTGCCCTAGAGTGACTTTGGAGGCCATGTGGCCCCAGTGCCCAGATCTACCAAATCTGTCAATTCGTTCAGCCCCACTGGTGGTGCGTGTGATGCACACGCGGTCACCACCTGGACTGGTCCTTTGCTGGTGACTCGGTCCCACTTTCGGCTACTACCCTATGTTATTATTTTTCCTAATCCGTGATCTTGAAATAAGGATCGTAGAACTCTTCAAAAATCACCTAAATATAACAAGTGACAGTGCATCAGCTATCTCCACTACTTCCAGCAGAAGTTCCACCACCATAAGAGTGGTACCATTGTTCGCATTCTTGCGAGCACTTTATTTCTGTCTTCTTATAAGATGGCATTCTATTGTAGAACATATGTAGAGACCAAGTGGTACCATTGTTCGCATTCTTGCAAGAACTTTATTTCTGCCTACTTATAAGATGGCATTCTATTGTAGGACATATGTAGAGATCCAGAAATTGATCTCAAATATATATATATATATATTTCTTTTTTCGATCATTTTGCACTGTTATCTATTACTTTAGAACATTTGTTGGGAAATCTCAACTCTTTCTCATGAATAATTTTTTAAGCTGTGTTCGGATGTCGAAGTGTACTAAGTTGAGCTGAATTCTTTTTGAATAGTAGTAAATTGAGATGGTTGAGTGAGTTTTGTGGGACCAATTTAAATGAGTTTAAAGTGTTTGGATGGTTATATGAGTTTAGGTAAACTTATATAGGAAGATGTAAAAATTATGGAACCCACAGAAAACCTGTCCCTTCACGTGCGCCACTCGTAGGAAAGAGAAAAAAATAATTGCGTTCACACTTGCCACCGAACTAGATAGATAGAGAGAGAGAGAGAGAGAGGAGAAAAAGAAGAAGAAGAAGACGAGAAAAAAAATATTGACATCAAACAGTGATGTGTACAATGCAAGTGATGTGCTAATTGCTACAATGACGTACACAGTGACTTGCTATATAAAATAAATTTAAGATAGAATATATTAAAATGACTTTAACAACCATACGAGACCTTAATTTAATAAAATTAATTTGTTTAGAGCATTCTTATTAGATTGTCTAAAACTATCTTTCAAAAATTACAAATTTGCACATTTATAAAAAAAAAAAATTGATCATATTTGATCAAAAGTGGGGAGATAAAAATGAAAAAATAGAATAAAAATATTTTATGAATAGTAATGCTAAAATTTTGTCCAATAAAAGCCAAATTTGACTTTTATTAGACAAAATGTCTAAAGTTATCCTTCAAAAAATACAAATTTGTACATTTATCAAAAACATTTATTCATATTCGTTCAAAAGTGAAGAGATAAAGTAAGAAAATTGCATAAAAGTACTTCTGTGAATAGTAATGCTAAAACTTTGTCCAACAAAAGTCAAATATGGCTTTTCGGTAGTACGAGGTACTCTGTCAAATACACGATCGAAGCTCCAAAACTTTTACAGTTTCTTTCCCTTTTATTTGTCTTTTTGGTAGTACGAGGCATTCGGCCATGGACGATGATCCCCGCCACTACAAACATGTTGTGAGTTTCTAACCCCCTCCAGCACCACCCTTGATACAATCTCCTGAAATTTATGTTTTGTAATGATCATGGAAAGTTTCTACCTTGTATTCGTTGAGAAATCAATTATTTTTATGCAAATTAAAATAATTTTATTTAGTGATAATTGTACCTTGTATTTTTTCGAAACTTTAATTGATTTTCAGTGGTAAATGTACCATGTATTCATTTGAAACCCTAATTGAACATAGGAGCAGATGCAATAACAAGAACACCAGCGCGAAAAACACTAGCATGAAGCAACGAAAGCGTGGGAAGAAATTGTTTGGGGCTGAAATAGAATAACGAAAAGGTAAATCAACAAGGAAAGATAACAAATCAATAAAATATAAATAAATTATATAGAATTGGATTTATTAGACGACCTATTAGATCTATTTTATGATAAAAAAAAATTTTATAATCTAATATATAATACTATATCAAATCATATCATTTTATAATTTTTATAATCTAACATATTATATCAAAATACCACTTATAATTTTAGAATGATCGATGAGCATTACTCCTATATATATATATATAACAAAATATTTTTGTTAACCAAACTCTCCACATTATATATATATATATATATATATATATATAAAGGCACCATAGCCAACCATTGCTGCCGTTGCGAAAAAAAAAAGAGTTAATATCATTAAGATCTTTGTATTAATTTGGCGTATGTACACTACAAGATTTTCAAATTTTAGTCAAAGAAGGTTTTTGAAGCTAAAAGTGCATGTTTCATGACCATAGAGCAACTGCCACTAGTTTGGTTTGTGGGAGGTTCATGGCATAAAACTTATGACAAATACTAGTTGTTGCCATGACTTGGTTTTAACAAATAGACACTTATTGCCACTAGAGGTTTCTTGGCAAAAACCTTTTATGTTGGTGTCAAAAACGCTTCATGATGCCTACCTTAATGTGGCCATTGGTTTTTCGCCACAAGATCATGCCATAGTAAAAACTTATTTCTTGTGACATTGATTGTTGTGAAAAGGAAGTTGTCACCAGCTATGATTCATTTACCTTGTGGGTTTTACTATTTAACCACGAGTTTGTATGTGTGGATCATCTATTTCCTGCTGCAAAGACCATGGTGATTGAGGTTGGTTTGGTAGGTAATTCTAATTTTTTTTCCACAAATCAGATTGTGTCAAATACATAAATGCCATGAACTTGGCCATGGGTAAAAGTAAAAAACACAATTGCTTTCTAACGCATTCATTAGCTATTCCATGTTAGCAAACATAGTATATAAAGTCATGCATACTACTATAAACTAACATTCATCAATTTAAGGTACTTGATCATACATTGACATCCCATTTAAACATAAAGATCTTGAAATGTTACTACTTAGAGGTAAACAAATATTGTCCGTTAATTTACATCATCTGCTATCAACCAACAACATTTCTCTAAGGTTGTTAATCTTTGGGTTGGCAATAGGACCATGCATGCCCTATGGGTGTCAACAATTTAGACTTCCTTAACAGTCCACACAGCTATATATTACTCCTCTTATCCTTATCAAGACCTGAAAGCAAAATGGGTAAATATATAAGAAAGTTGTTTATCCATGTAAGACTACATTACCTAAGGGATCAACAACCCTTAACAGTTAATAAAATACCATTCTCTAAGTCACTTACACAAAATTAATGTAACATTAACCCAAATAAAGATAGTCAAACCCTAATCCTTGAAAATAAATTATTTCAAGGTACCATTTGTAGTGAATATACATTCATATTACTCTCAACCACTTATACAAATTAGTGGCCCATTAACCCAACAGACATAGCCAAACGCCAATATTTCAAGTCTAGATGGGGAAACAGGATAATTTTAGCAAATATATAAAAGACACCCTCATACTCAAAACTCAAGAAACTTCACAAACACTAAACATTGGAAGAAATTGAAAACCATGAGAAGATTTGCACAAACCTTAAAAGTGAATTAAATAGACCCTTGAACCCAAACCCACTTCAGTGGATCTAACAATATTTTGTCTTTCAAACCCAACATCCTGTTAAAAGAATGTAATTAATTGACTAAATGCATAATACACTATCAATAGCCTCATAACAACAAAGTAGAGAGAAACGAGACTTTCATTTAGTTATATACACAATACTTGAAGTTTGATTTTTAAATGAGTGAATAATGACACTGGACTCACACCAACAAGGTCTTAAAGATTATAGCACCATCTACCAATATGAAATAGCCATCTACATGCTAGCATTAATTGGCTACAAGTTCCATTTGGTCCTATGTGTAAGCAGCACATTGAACTTGCAAAAAGAACCTACACGGCAATTCTTCTATGTTTGGAGGCAGTTAAAACTGCCCTTAATACATACTAATATTTTTACACACTATCCTTACCAAACAGTTCTTGTGAAGATCTATTCCAAGTTTCAACTCTGTTACCATTTCAATGTCCAACTAAAAATCTACGTTAGGTTCTAAAATATATGCATACAAGAACACAAAATGGTGTTCAAAAACTACTTAAGTTCTCAAATGGAGGCCAACACAAGCTAGCAACATTGTGGAAATCAAGTCTAGGTGGTGTAAAGACAGTAACTTACTCAAAGTGTAGTAGCAGTTACCTTTCACCAAAAAACTGTCAAGTCTTTGTCTAAATTAATATCTTCTTTGCAGCAACCTCACATCAAGTAATTATATTATCCCTAACACCAACAAAGTCTAAATGTTAGACATGATTCCTCTCAACTAAAAAAAATAGGAACGTATAATGGAAATTGTACTCACTACTTACCATTAAGCATCCCATGCATCATTGCTGAATACTATTTTTCAGATTATCAAAACTAGTATATTACAATTTCATTCATGAAACTGTCACAAAAATTAGCTTAACTCCAAAAGTTTAACAGCCCAAATTATCAGAACCTAATGTAATGCAAAACCACTGTCTATGATCATCAAAATAGTAGAAATCAACAATTGGAAGTTAGTCTAATGGATTTACCAATCATTATGTACCATTAGCAAAACACAAAAGATATGCTCCCTAAACCAAAAAATGTTTTAGTCCTTCAGATGTCCTTGAGAAATATTTATAATGTGAACATAAGGTGAGAAGTAATACCAAACACATGTCATAGTATGGCAAATAGTAGACATTCATGCTTGGAAATTTGTGTGAGCGGAACTTTGCACCATCATTAGGTAAACTAAAATTAGTTTAGAAACCCCAAATGCATGAAAATTTGAACTTAACATATGCAATTAGAGAGTTAATCGAAATGGGGTATTCATCCAAAACAAATAGCACATAATAAAAAAAATCCAAACTTGTAAAAACTATCCACAACTTATTTTACTAATTAAGAGCATTACCAACCTCACTAATAAAATAATTCCTTAATATCAATTACAAATCAACAATAGGGAGCTAAACGTATGTGCTGAAACACCTTAAGCAAAACAAGATGGAAAGTAAATAACATAATGTGGGTTTGTGCTTTTTATCTTCTAATTATTTTGGGTAAGTAGGTTTATGCTTTTAGTCATGTCCTCTTTTTGAAAATGCAAAGCACAGTTAAGTAGTTGAATTTTCAATAGTTTCAATTTCTTTATTTTTCTGAATTTAATGATTTATGCATTTATTTAGTATACCCATATTCTTTCAAACACTCATATTCATGTATTCTTTCTAATAATAACTTTTGAGCTAAGCTAAAGATTACACATTTTATCAAATTGTAGGTTTATGAGCTGGAGGATGAGCCCCTTGAATGATTCTAGACATTTTGGGCACGTATTGAAAAGTTTTGAATTGAGAAACTGCAACTGGTTGCAAGCTTACACTTTTTTTTTTAAATGAGGGAACTTTTGTTTGATAAATAGAATATCAGGAAGAAACCTGACTGTTGGTGTAAAGATCAGGAGACATTGAAATTTTTTTTTATGAAGCTCTAGGCATGTTGAAGAATAATTTGTGGATGTCACACTATAAAAACCAATTTGAAACCAAAGTTCATAAAATATTTAGTCTTTCGTATCTTGTAGGGAGTGAACTTCCGATCAGGTACACAAAGAAGTGTAGGACATACACTTTATCTCATTTTATTTAATTTTTTAATAATATTTTAATAATATTTTATTTAATTTTTAAAACTCATTTTATTTCATTTTTAAATTCAAATAAAGCTATCTAATAATTTTCACCGAGTAAATAAATACATGCATGCATACAAGATAGAATTAGATCAAGTAGAAGTGTTCTTAGTTAAATGAATATGCTTTACTTAAAAGAGAAGAAAAAAAATCCAGTAGAAGTGTAGGACACTTAAGGGAACGTACGTACGTAGCAGTTTATAACAAAAACACGTCAGAGCTTAGGAATCATGAAATATCATGAAGATAATGAAGATAATAGACTAAGGACCGGTTTAAATTTAAAAGATGGAAAGAGTTAAAATTAATTTAATTAATTTATTATTATTATTATTTTAAAATTAAAAAAATTAAATTAAAATTAAAAAATATATGTATTAAAATTTAAAAAATTTATATTTTATCTAAAAATTTAAAAATATAATAATAAATTTAAAATAAATTGATACAAATTCATTTTAACAGTGCAAAGGCCGGTTTGTACATATATAAAATAGCAGGCCGTAGGGCTATGCTAGCTGTGGGAAGAAAAAAGGAGAAAGTACACACGTACACATCAACATCATGATCAGAACGCGATGTGATCGAACTTTAATTTGGCAGATGTACTAATTACGAACGATACATGCACTTGTTGAATAGCGATCGGACAATGCATGGATGGGGGGGCGCATCATTTGCACGTGTAACATTACTTAATTAGCAGACTATAATTAAGCTTCATTTTCTTTAAAGAAAATGTTATTTATAATTCTTTTTAAATTAAATTATATCATATAAATGGTCATGATGTGTACTAGTGCCGGTGATCATGCAGTATAGATTTTTATTTTTATTTTTTAAAATTATCCTTTCAATTATTATAATTAGCACATATTCATGACGTATCGACTTTGATGATCATCTCCACCGGCAGAATAATGCAGCAATATATATCCAATCCAAACCCTATAATTATTTTCCATGCATTTCGACATATACAGTCTAAATTAGAAACGTTAAATTAATTAAGGTTCGAACACGTATCATGTACTTTACTGATCTCGAGAGCTTTACAAAGCCATATATGCATGCAGCTAGCTAGCCTAGCCTACTGATCATCTAACTCCCATGCACAAAGACTTCTGCTGTAATATCCGTCTTACGTGTCCTACTTCTAGCTAATACTTGTAGCAACGTCCATTGAATTCTATATCTTTTTTTTTTTTTTTAGTTAAACTCTCGTCATTCAACACATAAAAATATGAGTTGAATCTATAAAACGAACAGAGATTGTGTACAAATCACCGTAACTTGATATGAATATTGTACTAGTTTTTTCTTTTTGTTATTGACTTTTCTTTTAATTGAAAATTCATTTTATAAAATTTTAACGAAAAATGTTCTTTATAAATATTGATTATTAAAGAGGAAGTATTATAAAATACAAACTTGATAAAGTCGGTTTAAACTGTATTAGGGGTGAATGACCACCGCCTCAACTTTTATCAACTATGTAACTAGCTAGCCGACTTCCCCTCTTGTATATATACGAGCATTACTCATTTATACATCATCAGAATTTTAGTGCTTGAGTAATATAAAAAATTTTAAATGTTCTCTCTTAAAAATTATCTTGTAATATATTTTTTTTTTAATTTTATAACATATATAAAATTTTTGTTCTCAATTAGTAAAGAACATGTAAGATGGATCATTACAAAATAATCACCCTTTTGCGGCGCATATTTATCATCGCAGAAGGCTGGAAAAGAGTTTTACCATCGTCTGTAAATGATTGCACGTTGGTTGGCACAATATGGATTTTTTTTGCATTTTTTCATCAAAAAATCAAAAATGTTGCAAAAAGTTTAGTTTTTGCTGCGTTTTTGGATCGCCCCAAATAGTATATTTTTGGTCCCAAAAGAGTATTTTCATTGCTGCATTTTTGGATTGCCCTAAATAGCATATTTTTGGTCATTCCATTCATATAAGTCTTCATATTAATATAGTTATTTTTTTATTATATGACAATAAAATAATATAACAATAATTTGGCTTCGATTACTTACATCAAATTTTTCTATTGAATTATCCATTTATGAATATATCTAATAATAAGTAATTAATAATTAAAAAATATTTATTATTTGTAATTATTATTTTATTCTTTTTATCATATTTTATAATTCTACCTATTATATATTAATTAATAATTATATTTTAATTAAATTATGAGTTAAAAAATATATGTTTTATAATCATATTCTATTTAAATTAAGTTATTAATAAAAGTTTGAAAAGAGAGAGAAACGAATAAAAAATTAATTAATAATCATGTTTTATGTGATGAGGAAGGAAATAGAGAGAAGTTAATAAAATAAGAGTTTGATCATTGGCTCGGAGTCTCCAACTTTGAAATTTCTTTTAGTATTACTATTATTTGGGTTAAAATTTATGACTTTTAGATAATTTAACATAGACTTCTTTTAAATCTTAATAGTTTTTTTTTTATAAGATTTTAAATTTTAATAGTTAAATTCTCATTAAATTGGCTAAAAAACTAATCCAATAAGAGTGTTCTAAGCTAGTTATTTTTTTAAGATTAGTAATGTACTGTGTACATTATATATACGTGTTAGAACTTAAATAGGGATGATTTGAATTAGGAGATGAGATGAGATGAGTTTTGAAAATTAAATAAAATATTATTAAAATATTATTTTTTAATATTATTATTATTTTAGAATTAAAAAAAATTAAATTAAGATTTGAAAAGTTAAATTTTTATTATATTTTATATAAAAAATTTAAAAAATTATAATAATAAATTGAAAATGAGATCAACTCATATCCAATCGGGCCGTAATGTACGTTATAATTTATACTTTATACATGTGGAAATGGGAAATGATTACAGGGTTTGGGGATTGGATATTGCTGCAATCTGCCGATGGATCAGATCATCAAAGTCAACGTTATGAAATTACTACTTCATTATAATTAATTAATGGAAGGATAATTTTCTTTTCTAGAAATGTTATTTTGTCTATCTATTTTAATATTTTATGTATTTTAATTTTTTAATTTAATAATTAAACAAGTAATTATTAATATATTGATATTTTTATTTTTTAAAAATATTTTAAAATGATAAAAAAATATAGATAAAAAAACAAGAAAAATATAAAAAACAAATTATATGCTAGCAATAAATATGAGCGATGTTATTCAAACGATAAGATAGCACAGCTCATTTTTTTAAAATAAAATTCTTTGCATGAAGATTGTTATAAAACTAAAATAAAAATTATTATTTATAAGAGAAAATATTTGAAATTTTTTTATTTCGCAAGAAGTGAATTTTTTCTCTTCCTTTCTTTCTTCATTTCTCTCATCTTTCTTTTTTTTCTTTTCTTTTCTTCGTTTCTGATACTTGTACAAAACTGAACGAAAATATTTGTATTTATAAGCATAAATTATTGTGCAAGTTACTGTGCGAATTAAAAAAAAAAGATTCTAGTGGGGGATGGTCACATAGGTTTGTTGGGGGGGTCATTCATTGCCCTATCCTTCAATAATTTATAACACTCCCACTTAAATGACCACCCATAAAGAATCTGTCTCGTTAAAACCTTGCCAAACAAAAATTCAATGAGAATAAAAACTAATGGCGAAGAAAAAAGAGTACAATATTCTTATATATCTCAAAGTACTTTAAGATTGCCTCATTAAAACTTTGTAAAGGAAAACCCAGTGGGACAAAAACTTAGCGAAAGAAAAGGAGTACAATCAGCACAAGTCTTCAAGACATTTACTCCTTCTGAAAAGTGCATGTCGATAAATCTTTGAGTATTTGCATTCCAATTTTATGCACAATCTTCTTGAATGTCGCAGTTGGTAATGCTTTTATAAATAAATCTGCTAGATTATTAGTTAATCGTATCTACTTGACATCAATTTCACATTTCTCTTAAAATTTGTGAGTATAAAAGAATTTAGGTGAAATATATTTGGTTCTGTCACTTTTAATATATCCTTATCTAATTTGAGTGATACAAGCATTATTATATTCATATAAAATTGTTAGGCTATCATTGATCATGGGAAGACCACACTTTTTTTGGATATGTTGAATTACTAATCTCAGTTAAATACATTCTCGACTTGCTTCATGAATAGTAATAATTTCTGAGTGATTTGAAGATGTGGAAAATAGAGTCTGCTTGATAGATCTGCATGATATGGCAGTATTTCCATAAGTAAATAAATATCTAGCTTGAGATCTACCTCTATATGGATTTGAAAGATAACCTGCATCTGCATACCCAATCAATTGTGGACTTGATCCACGTTGATAAAATAATCTCATATTAACCATACCATGAAGGTAACGAATGATATGTTTAATGTCATTCCAATACATTCGAGTTGGTGCAGAACTATATCTTGCAAGCAGATTAATAGAGAATGTTATCAAGCCGAGTGCAATTTGCAAGATACATCAAAATTTCAATTGCACTGAGATATGAAACTTTAAGACTAAGAATTTTTTCATCGTCACTACAAGGATGGAATGAATCATTCTTCACATCAAGTGATCGAACAATCATTGGAATATCTAAGGGATGAGCTTTGGTCATATAAAAGTGCTTTAGGACTTTCTCTGTATGCATGGACTAATAAATAAAAATTTCATTTGGCAAGTGCTCGAGCTGCAGGTCGAGACAAAATTTTGTTTTGCCAAGGTCTTTTATTTCAAATTCATTCTTTAAATATATAGCGGTTTTTGAGATCTCTTCAAGAGTTCCCACAATATTTAAATCATCAACATAAACTACAATAATGGCAAATCCGGATTTTGATTTCTTAATAAAAACACCTGGGCATATAAGATTATTTTTAAATCATTCTTTCAATAGATATTCGTTTAGGCAATTATACCACATGCGTCCGGATTGCTTTAACCCATATAAAGATTTTTGAAGTTTGATAGAGTACATACTTCGAGATGTACTTATAGATGCTTCAAACATTTTATATGCTTCAAGTATTTTATATCCTTCAGAGATTTTATATGTTTCAGGCATTTTATATGCTTTAGGGATTTTATATGTTTCAGACATTTTATATCCTTCAGGAATTTTATATGCTTCAGGCATTTTATATCCTTCAGGGATTATCATATATATGTCATAGTCTAAAGATTCATATAAATATGCAGTGACCACATCCATCAACCGCATCTCTAATCCTTTTATAATAATCAGACTAATAAAAAATCTGAATATAATTGCATCCATAACGGGAGAATATATTTATTCATAATCGATCATAGGTTTCTGCTAAAATTTTGTGCGACAAGCCGTGCTCTGTACTGCACAATTTTATTTTTCTCATTACATTTTCGTACAAATACCCACTTATATCAAACAGACATTACACATTTTGGTATTTGGACAACATGTCTAAATACTTCTCGCTTTGCTAGCGAGTTTAATTCAGTTTCAATAGCTGATTTCCATTTTGGCGAATCATTTCTACGTCGACATTTTTCGATGGTTCTTAGCTCACTTTCTTCATTACTTCTAATAATGTCAAGGGTCATTTTATATGAAAATATGTTGTCAACAATAGTTTTATTTTTATCCAGAATCTGTTGAGTACTCATGAAATGTATTAAGATTTCATTATTTTTAGGTACATGTTCCTCTTCAGGAGAAAATATTTCATGAAACACCTTTTTAGAAGGTACTCTTCAGGAGTTTTGTACTCTTCAGGATTTTCCTCTTCAGGAGGTTTGTACTCTTCAAGAGTTTACTTTTCAGGAGATTTAACTATATTTGTAGCTTGTATTGTGAGTATGGGTTCTTCAGGAACATCAAATTCATTTTGTATCCTTTTTCTTCGGGCAATTTTGTCTTTTGTACTAATAGGTCTTCCACGCTTCAGGCGTGTCTTAGACTCATCTTTTGCTATTTTAACAATTTGTCCTTCAGGAACTTCAATTCTTGTTTAAGTAATATATGATTTTACAACACTTCTAGTGTCAGTAAATACATTCGGTAATTAATTTACAACACTTTACAAATAGATAATCCTCTAAACTTCTGGTTTACATTCATTTGTAAGAGAATCAAATTTAGACAGGGCTTTATTATCTCAAATAATTTCTTATCGTGCTTCAAGCACCGACTTTTCGTTATTTTAAAATATGAAAAAAAAAACTTTACTATAATATATAAATGCTTAGTATGAGTGAATCAAACTTTTTCTCTGACGAGTCCTTAGGCCTAGGCTTAGGTGATAGCTTGAAAGCTTTCTTCACCGACAAGATCTAGATGAAAGCTATCTTCACTATCTCTGGTTAATTGAATAGATTCTTAATAATTCTAAAGGATTTTGGAGTCACTTATCTTGGACTTTTATATCCTCTCTTTCTTACTTTACACGCATCTCACATAAAGGTTTGGTGATTGACACTCTTGAAGAGAAAGATAAACTTATCTCTTAATCATACATACAGTAGAGAGGAGTAGGAGAGAGATAGAGAAATATAAAGACAGAGTAGTAACTATTGAAGAAAATTTTGTATATCTTAATAAATTTTTCTAGATTGTGAAGAAAATAAATCATTATTTATACAAAATTTTCATTACAAATATAAAGGAAATACATTAATTGAGAGGAACACTTCTATCTCCAATCAAGTGATCAATTCTACCATTATGATCTTCAAAGAAATCAGACTTTTTATTCTTTCCTTTTTTAGATGCTTAATATAAATCACCTAAGTGCCTGGTCGTACGACAGATACGTGACCAATGTCCAATCATACCACATCTATGGCATACCTCTTCACTTCTCTTTGAGGAATTATTTTGGGGGTTTTTATCATTTTCTGAGTTGTACCACTTCTAGTGATACGGTATATTATTATTATCCTTTTTAATGTGGTCACTTCTGGAACCAATATTTCTATAATTTCTCCTATCAAGTCCACGCCACCGATTTTTTTGAAAGGATGCATCATTCGCTTCTGGAAATGATGTAAATCTATTACCATTCACTTTAGGGAATGATGTTGAGCCAGTAGGGCGTGACTGGTGGTTTTTCAATAAAAGCTTATTATTCTGCTCAGCTACTAGAAGACGTGATATATGTTCAGAATATTTCTTGAACTTTCTCTCTCAAGACTGCTGCTGTAGGAGCACATTCGAGACATGAAAATTAGTATAAGTCTTCTCTAGCATATCATTATCAGTGATTTTCTTACCGTATAATTTTAGTACTGAGCTTATTTTAAAAAATGCAGAATTATATTCACTAACACTTTTATAATCTTGCAACCTCAGATGCAACCATTCATAACGAGCTTTTGAGAGGATGACAGTCTTCTGGTGTTCATATCTCTCCCTTAAATTATTCCACAACATAAAGGGATATTTTATTGTAAGATACTCAGTTTTTAATTCTTTGTGAAGATGGTGGCGAAAGAAAATCATTGCTTTAGCGCGGTCCTGCAGAGACGCTTGATTTCCTTCTTTCATTGTTTCACCCAGATTCATAGCATCCAGATAGATTTCAGTATCAACAATTCAGGATAAATAATTTTTTCCAAATATATCAAGAGCAACAAATTCTAATTTTGTTAGATTTGTCATTTTCTACATATATAAATAATGAAATAAATATGTGTATCTCAAAAATATATATATATAATCACACATATTTTAAATAATAATCATCAATAAAATATATCAAAAACTGTAAATAATATATTGAAAAACTTACTTGGGAAATAAGATCACTAACTTTAGAATTTGTAGAACCGCTGTGTTGATAACGTGTTATAAAATTAAAATAAAAACTATTATTTGCAAGAGAAAATATTTGAAACTCTTTTATTTCTCAAGAACTGAATTTTCTCTCTTCTTTTCTTTTCTCTTTCTTTCTTTTCTTATCTTTTTTTTTTCTTCATTTCTGATACTTGTACAAAACTGAACAAAAACGTTCGTATTTATAAGCATAAATTATTGTATAATTACTGTACAAATTAAGAAAAATTGATTCTGATAGGAGATGGTCATATAGGTTTGTTGGAGGGTCATTCGTTACACCCTCCTCCAATAATTTATAACAAAGATAACATTTTCTTTAAAACAAAATCATACTTATCAACCAGGTCGACAGGTAAGTTGTCTACCAAATTTAAGTAGGTAAAGTCAACTAAGGATTATTTTTACATGTAAATGTTGCTATCATAAATAATCTTATCATTTAATACTAAGTTTTTTTTTTTTTTTTAATTTTAGTTTATTTTATTCATTTCAATTTATTTTATTTTATTATTTTAATTTAATTTCTAACTTGTGTAATATTTTTTTATTATTATATTTTATTATATTTTATTTTTTTATTTTATTATATTTCCTGATTTTATTATAATTAACTAATGTAAATAAACAATTAATGAAAGGAATGTAAATAAACAATCAATGAAAGGATAGAAATGGAAAAAAAATCACCTAAAACGCACTATTCACGCGCTATCCACACTTATATAATAGTACTAGTAGATATATATGTGTATAAACCCTTGCACTATTATCTTCATCATATAATTCCAGCTTAGCTCTGAAGTTTTTTTGTGATAAACTGCTACGTCGTACGTACGTTCCCTTCAGATATCTACAAATAAAGGTATAGAAATTGATCTTGAGGTTCTCCAAAATCAGCAAAAATAGTTCATGTAGCAGTTAAATTATCTTTTTTTAGTTAAATTCTCGTCATTCAACACATAAGAAAATGAGTTGAATCTATAAAATGAACAGAGGTTTATTATCATCTTCTTCAAATCACTGCAAATTAATGCATAGATGCTTGCTGTAATTAAATAATTATATTGTGATCTGGATCTGTCTTGTACAAATATTAATAACAATGCGCCCTGTTTTTTTTTTTTTTTTAATAGCCTTATTTGAAGTGCAGAAAACTATGGAGTTTGACTTGGCATCAAAGTCTGCGCAGAAGATATTCGAAGGAGATGGTGGATCATACTATGTTTGGTCGAGTTCTGATTTTCCTGTGCTTCGTGAGAGCAAGGTTGGTGCTGGGAAGCTTGTTCTACAGCCCCGTGGCTTTGCTCTTCCCCACTATGCAGATTCTTCCAAACTCGGTTATGTCCTCCAAGGTTAGTGCTCTGGTGCCGGCGTCGTTGCTACCTTTTTCTTAGATATTATAAAAAAATTACTTATTTACAACTAATTATTTTTAATAAAATAATTATTTTCAGTTTGAATTTGTTCTATCGTAAATAAGTAGTCACGCTCGTTTTTTACTCAGATTTCTTTGCGACCGAATTTTCTCACAAATTAACTTATAAATTTGCAGGTAGTGATGGAGTGGTTGGGCTTGTATTCCCAAATACAGATGAGGAGGTAGTCTTGAAACTAAAGAAAGGAGACGTCATCCCTGTTCCAATGGGAGCAGTCTCATGGTGGTTCAACAATGGAGATTCCGAGTTAGATATTGTGTTCATTGGCGAAACTTCTGAGGCTCACATTCCTGGAGAATTCAACTACTTCTTTTTGAGCGGTGCCCAAGGAATCATGGGAGGTTTCTCACAAGATTTTATAAGTAGAGCTTATATTAGCAGTGCAGAAGATGCAAACAAGCTCGCAAAAAGCCAAACCGGGGTGCTGATAATTAAGCTAGAGGAAGGAAAAACCTTGCTGCCTAAACCACATGAAGACACCATTAATACCAGAAAACTGGTGTATAACATTGATGCTGCGTTGCCTGACACTGTCGTCAAAAATGGTGGACGAGTTACTACATTGACAGAGGCTAAGTTTCCTTTCCTCGGAAAGATGAAGGAGCTGAGTTGCAGTCGCGTTAAACTCGATCCTGAAGCAATGAATGTGCCGATATATGCGGCTGATTCTGCAGTGCAAGTAATCTATGTAGTTAAGGGTTGTGGGAAGATTCAAATTGTGGGCATTAATGGAAAGCGCGTCTTGGACACGGAGGTAAACTCTGGTTACTTGCTTGTCGTGCCCAGATTCTTCGTTGTTGCCATACTCGCAGGCGGGGATGGATTGGAGTTTTTCTCTTTGGTCACAGCTAAGAGGTAATTTTAAAAGTAATCGTATAAATTAATGTCACAAACTGATATTACGAAGTAGTTTGTTAAATTATAAAATTATTTTTATTATAATATAAATTTAGCGAAGTATATAAAACTAATTTAGTTTATGATATTATTTTTATATAATTTTTTTTTTAACTGTAGTGCCGTACCTTATTTCTTTTGCAAAATTGTCGTTCATTATGTTAAGCCATTTATTTATTAAGGCTCTATATGTGGGACCACACGGACAGGAGTACTTGGATTTTGGGTTTAGGTTTAATTAATAATGATTTAATGTCTCACAAAACATTCCACTCACATGAATTATTATTTTACTATTTATGTAAATAATAAAATTACTATTCATATAAGTGAAATGTTTCGATTGTCTCCAAAGAGTAGGGGCTGTCAATCATTGCTCATGGCTTAAAATATTATTTTGTTTAATTATTTTCTTGATGGGAGAGAACATACCTAGGTGACTTTTTATGTAAGGGCATGACTCTTTAATGGTGTAAAGAGATTTCTCTTCATATATGGACATTAGTTTTTAATTTTGAAAAGATATAACCGTTGATCTCTAAGAAAAAGAGTATAAATACTGCATAAAGGACCATCTCTTGTTCACGCATAAGGTCTCTCTTTCTCTCTATAAGGAACATTGTGTGTGACATTCCATTGCAAGTTTTCACTGTAAATTTTTCTCACAAGAATTATCATGGATCCAATGAGTCAAGTATATTATTGATCCATTAAGATCTTTACACATTAACGTATTGAATTTGATTTGATTTGATTTGATTTTATTGTTTAGGCCTGTTTTGGAAGAATTAGCAGGTAAGACATCTGTGTGGAATGCTTTATCTCCTGCGGTCATAGAAGCCTCTCTCAACGTTTCTACAGAATTTGGGCAAATTTTCAAGTCAAAATCGGGAAAGACAGCAATCATCGTACCTCCACCACGGAATTAGATCATCGATCATTGCCATTATTTAAAGACAAATACGTTTATATATAAATATATATTTACGTACCATATATGGTCCATATATATTAAAAGCATGTCTGGGGTTATATATATATATATATATATATATATAAATATATAAATATATATATGTTGGCTACTTCCCTTACTTTTCCATATATTAGTAGTGTCGTATTTGAGATTGAATAATGTATGCCACATATGATCAGTACTGTTACTGTTTTTATCAATAAATTGAGAAGTTTTTTTTTTTTTGAAAGCAAGCATTTAATAACATAGATAAATTACGTGGATTATAGGATGTTAGTTTCAGTGGGGTGGAAGTTCCCAACAATCATCCCAAAACATATAAAGATACAACAAACACTAAAAAATAACAATGATTTTAGAGGCACAAGTGTTGCTTCCACCAATTTCACAGAGGGGATGACGTCTGAAATGATTCTAAAATAGTCTAATGAATAGACTATTTGACTGCAACAAAAATTCGTAACAAGAGGAGGTGCGCCACATTCTGTTGAACTGGTCCGATTGAAAGAGATTCTCACATCCACTGGATCTTGATCCTCGATTAGGGAAACAGGAAGACAGCAATCGAAAAAAGGATTGATACACCAACGGACGACCACTTGCTGTGGCGGCATGTGAAGGCACCCACCACACCGAGAAGAAAACTGGAAGTGCAAACCAAGGTAGTTGAGGCCGCTGAATCCATCGATGCCGCGCGTGATGGCAGGGGATGCCTACTGGTGAGTCGAAGCGTGTCTGTTGTGTGAAGTGATGCGGGTGTGTAAGGCTCACGCATCGCATGTTCTTGAAGTCTTCTTCATCCTTCCAATAGATCGACGGTTGAGCATTCCAATGGCCCGACACGTGGCAGTTGTCGACATCCAGCAGGCAATAAATCAAAACTTTTGGGTGCATGCTATGGACAAAAGGTTAAGAAAAATCCTATAAAAACATGAAAAAACATAGATAAAGAACCTATTAAAGTTGGACTAGAGGCGGGAGAGTAACTGAAGCTCCACCTCCTCTAAGTAGAGCACCAATAACCTTGGGAAAGGGAGATCGAAATGATGGAGCAAAATCATGGGTAAAGAGGACAAAAAAAAAATGTGAGGTGAGGTAAGGTGGGGTGGGGTGGGGGGATGGGAGAGGCAACACCCTAGAGAGAACTATAATTATGCAGCAATTCATTAAATTGAGATGTTATTTATGTCTAAGATATATTATGTATAAATTCATGAAGTTTTAATTTGTTTTACCAAGATATATACTGTTACAAGCAAACGTGGCTACTAGTCTTCTAGCTAGCTAGGAGTTGTGTGAGGATTAGGTCGACTTGCTCCTACATGGAGTATGGCCCATTTTGCATTGATGATTCTTAGATTTTTTTTGGAGAAATTTAGATCTTATACTACACATCTCTCCGTAGTTTATCATTTTTATCCTTCTATCTTAATATCTAAATATATATGTATTAAATAAAATGATAAAATGACAAATCACATATATATTATTAATTAGATGGACCTATGTCATGTAAGGTATAACCCTATAAGACTTTCTTGTAGCATTTTTTTATATATGTTACCGTCTTTCTATAAGCGGGTCACTCTCCTTTGTGTGACCCAAGTCTCTTCTTAAGTATAGACAGAAGGATTTTATTGGTTGCTTAAGCTAAAATGAAGATAGAAGGATTTTATTGGTTGCTTTAGCTAAAATGAGTCTGTTTTGTCTTAAATAGTTTTTTTTTTTATCACAAATAATTGATTGCTCGTTTTTCTTATAGTAGACTTAGATTTCTTTATGACCAAATCTTCTAACAAATTAACTTAATTTGCAGATAGTGATGGAGTGGTTAGGCTTGTATTCAAGAATACAGAAGATGAAGTAGTCTTGAAACTAAAGAAAGGAGATGTCATCCCTGTTCCAATGAGAACAATCTCATGGTGGTTCAACAATGGAGATTTCGAGCTAGATATTCATGTATTCATTGCGAAACTTTTGAGGCTCACATTTCTGGTGAATTCAATTACTTCTTTGTGAGCAATGCCCAAGGAATCATGAGAGGTTTCTCACAGAATCTTATAAGTAGAGCTTATGTTACCAGTGCAGAAGATGCAAACAAGCTTGCCAAAAGCCAAACCAGGGTGCTAATAATTAAGTTGGAGGAAGGAAAAATCATGATGTCTAAGCCACAGGAAGACACCATTGATATCAGAAAATTGGTGTATAACATTGATGCTGCGTTGCTTGACATTGTCGTCAAAAATGGTGGACGAGTTACGACATTGACATAGGCCAAGTTTCCTTTCCTTGGAGAGGTTAAGGAGCTGAGTTGCAGTCGAGTTAAACTCGATCCTGGAGCAATGAATGTGCCAATATATGCAACTGATTCTGCAATGCAAGTAATCAATGTAGTTAAGGATTGTGGGAAGATTCAAGTTGTGGGCAGTGGGCATTAATGGAAAAGTGCGTCTTGGACACGGAAATAAAACCTAGTTAGAGTATTGGGCATTGCTATCACTAAATGTCTCATCAAATATAAATTTGATGATTTATGCTTAAAACAACCCCACATTAGTTTCATTAAAATGTATATCTCTAACTTCGAGTTACTAGTAAAATTAGCCAAACCTTTCAAGTTTGAAAGGTTATCGTTCACCCACAACTATTTAATTAATATATTTTATTTCTCAATCTTCTTTCCATCTTTTTCCTTTTCTTTTTTCTTTCTCTCTGGCGTTATTACCCAAAGACCCAAAATCAACCTTGTGTCTTCCAGAACAACACAACCCCAAAATCATCTTTTTCATTTTGTCTCCCAGAACAACACAACCCCAAAATCGTCCCATTCCAAAGCATTAATCCTTCTTGAAATTGTCCCCCCACATTCTCCCAGAAATCGTCTCGCCATTGTCTTCTCCTTCCCAAAATCGTCCCCCAGTCCTATCGCCATTGTCTTCTCCTTCTGTCTACTGGGTGTTGTGAAGGATAAGGGCTTTCAGCCATGAAGTAGACTGTGTTCTCATCTTCGGCACTCCTAACCAGGTTCCTTTTTTTCCATCTATTGTGGTTTATTTTTCTTGCAGTAAACGATTTAAGAATCATCCTCGGTTCTTTGAAGTTGCAGAAATGATGAGAAGCGATGAAAAGTTTGTCTTTGTTCATCTTGTGGTAGATTACTTGTCCATTTCGTAGTTTTCCCCTTTAACTCTAATTTTTTCGCATACTGGTTTTGAGTCAAATGGAGATTCCCCTTTAGGTTTGTAGCATCACTTTTAAATGTGTAAATTTAATAGATGTAGTTATAGCAACAAGGATTGATAAATTTCTGGCCTATTGAAGCATATAGAACTGATTTAATAGATGCAAATTTTTGAATAGCATTTTATTATAGAGCTGAGCTAAGTTTCTAGCCTATTGAAGCTTATAGAACTGATTTCATTTCCTCCATCAGCTTTGTTGTTGTATGTGTTGCTTGGAACATCTATTTTTTTTTTCTTGGAGTTGTAGGATCAAACGTTTCGTGCATTTTCTTAACAAGAAGTGCATTCATCTCTTACTGAGTTTTTGTTCGAGTAATTATTTGATTTGTTCGTAACTAGCTCTCTACGAAAACACTAATTATTTTATTTCATTTCCTCCACTAGTACCCTTTTGTTCAAAACAAAACACTAATAATGGTCCACTGACATAGTATAGATGTCTATCCATTCTGTCTCAAACGTCTCAAGGGACCAACTCTTCCATTACAAAATATAGTTGTGAGATAGGAGCCATTGATAGACATTCAAGGGGATTAATTCTTCCATTTACAGAATATGACAATGAAAGCGAACAAAAACATGACTTAAATTCTTGATAACAAGTCTTAAATTCAACGATTGACGCATTTAATAAAACATGGAGATAAAAAATAAACAGATTATGTAAAGATGAAATTATTTTACTAGGTAGATTACTTGTTCATCATGTTTAGGAAAAAAAATGAAGCTCATTGCCAGCCCTATTATGCAAAATGAAGCTTATTTATGTATGGTTGGTTTTCTCAGATCAAATAATCTTAGTTGTTGTTTCTTTTTTTCTTTTCTTCGAATGCAATAAAGTCAGTTATAAATTTATTGAAAATGTTTGCCAAGGCCTAGAAAGAATTTAATCAACAATTTAAGTGTTTGTTCCTATTGATCATTTATATATAAATTGTATGTTTTATGCTTCCTTGACTAACAACAATTGAATTTATGATTCTTAAAGGATGGACAATCAATTTGACAATAACCTTTCTCTTTACACCACTATCTTACAAAGTGATGTAGAAGGTCCTAATAGCAGTCTAACATATACAAGGAGTTCTTATACTCTTTGTGTTCAAAGTGATGTACAAGGTCCTAATAGCACTTCAACATATACACAACATTCTAATGTTGGGGTCCAATTCATCCCCCTTTGTGGTGAGAAGAGGCGTTCATCAAAAAAATAATAACAAGAGGTGCATCTTTCACCGTAAAGAATGATAAGTTACTTATCGACGCTTGATTCAATATTAGCCAGGATCTCATACGGGGTACTGATCAAAAATCATCTCAAATGTGGGATAGGATTTCTGAATTTTATCATGAGTATAAAAAACTTGATGTCGTGGACTGATCAAGTGGATCATTACAAAATCGTTAGTGTTTGATCTAGAAATGCACTAATAAGTTTTGTGCAACTATAGCGCAAGTAGAGGGATTGCACCCTAGTGGTGCGAACAAGCAAGATAAGATACACAATGTTATCTTTTAATAATGTATTTAATTATCTTTTTATTAATTTCCTGGTTTGCTTTCATTGACCTTTTAGATTGAAAAGGCAAAAACACTGTACAAAGCGACTTCAAAGCACAACATCTCCTTCAGATTGGATCATTGTTGGGTAATTTTGGGTTGGTCAAGTGGATTCAACACTTGCCTCAAGGAGAAGGCCATAGGATAGACACCAACCCAATGACCATGGATGTGAAGTTGTTGATGACATTGTGGAGGTGAACATTGAGAGGCCTACAGGCAAGAAAGCTGCGAAAGAAAACTTGAAGAAACGGATGGCCCAAGACGAATCGGATGCTGAGTTCAACATGGCATTAGCTAGAATGACTGAGGATAGACAATTGTTCATGGCAGAGAGGAGAGAATGGCAGCTAAAGGCTGATCAAGATAGAAGTGCACAGCTGAAACTTGATAAGAGGAGGTTCGAGGCGAAGATCATGAGTAAAGATATGAGTCAACTGAGTCCCATGCAGGAAACCTACTTTCGTAGGCTTCATAAGAGAATTTTGGACGAGTCTAAAATTGATGAGCAAGGTACTAAGGAGTCAATGTGAACTTCAATCTTCAATTGGCTGCCTAGCAACAAGACTTTTCTATAAAGCATGTGGTTGGGCAGCCACTGAGAAAGTGGTTGTTAATAGAATTTTTTTTTAGAATAGCAGCTATTTAATTTGGTTAGTTTGATGGAATGAACATGACCTTTTGGAAGTTAGCTCAACAGAGAAACAGGTAGTTGAATTTAAGTGACTGTTAGTTGAATGTAACCTTTTGGAAGTTAGTTGAATGTGACCTTTTGGATGTTAGGTGAACTGATTTCACTTACATAAAATTAATGTGTATGGCAGCTTCTTTGTTTTGTTGTTTTTGACCTATTGAAATGTGTATGGAAGCTTCTTTGTTTTGTTGGAAATGTTTGATCCATGAACTTAGCTAGAAGTTAGCTGTTTGGCAATTGAATTTGGTGTATGATATTTGAATTTTGTTTTGCTGGAAGTTAGCTATATAGCAGCTACATGAAATTTAGTGTGGCTGCTTCTCATATAGGTGTTTAATAATGTGGCTGTTATCTGCTTGACTGAATTTAAATGGCGGTAGATAGCTACATATTAGCAATTGAATTTATAGGAGTTTAATAATGCGACCGATTAGCTTGTATTTAGACACAGCTTGCATTTAGATTATCTTTGTGTATGCCAGTGATAGCTACATATTAGCAATTGATATTAACTAGGCAGATTAGCTACAAATTAGCAATTATACAAAGTGATAGCTACGGGACACGACCAAATTAAATCCCAAATTAAATTAAATACTTCTTCTTAGACATGTCCAAATTAAATACTTCTTCTTAGACACAGCGAAATTAAATTCCAAATTAAAGGACATCACCAAATTAAAGGACAGCCAAATTAAAGGACATCACAAATTAAATGACACAGCAACCAATTATCGCGAGAAGGTCCCATACTCCTTGTGCTCAAAATTATGCTTCTCCATGCAAACTCCATAAATGCTCGATAAGGTTAGCTTGGAGTTAAGAATGAGTGCCTCTATCTCTAATACAATGATGTTGTGAAACGAATTTTGTGAATTTAAATATATTATCACGTAAAATTGGGTCAAATAAAGTGTCATCTAGATGTTCATAGTTGAATTAGTCAGCCCTACGATATCCATGATGCTCATTTTCAACGATCATATTATGCAAGATAATGCATGCATACATAATATCTTTTAGAACTTCAGGATGGAAATACCTAGCAGGTCCACGCATAATTGCAAGTCTAACTTGAAGTACTCCGAAGGCACGCTCAACATCTTTTCTTGCAGACTCCTGGCAAGCAAAAAAATGTTTTTTCTTTCTTCCATGTGGAGTAGGAATTGTGTTCACTGATGTTACCCACAAAGGATATATACCATCAACAAGATAATATCTTATTGTGTATTTATGACCATTGATAATGTAGTTACACGGAGGAGCACGACTTTCGACCAAAGCAACAAAAATATAAGAGCGATCGAGTACATTGATGTCATTATGAGATCCAGGCAAACCAAAAAAGTCATGCCAAATCCAAAAATTGTGAGATGCTACCGCCTCTAAAACAATAGTTGGTTCACTTACGTGATCAGAGTATATACATTTACATGCATTAGGACAATTCTTCTATTTCTAATGCATGCAATCAATACTACCCAACATTTCTAGAAACTCCTGAGCTTGTTCGACTGCTAGTAGCCTCACTGTATCACTGCTGGTTGGCGACCTCAAGTACTCACCGCTAAAGATTAATATGATCGCCTTTACAAATTTCTTCAAACTCAAGCGTGCAGTGCTTTCTCTAATTCTTACATATTCATCTATAAGATATCTCGTTACCTTATATTGGTGTAGTAATCTTTTGAAGGGAAGAAAATCCAAGCCCCCCACTCACGTATCTCTTTTGGACGGAATAATCGTCATGAGTTTCAACTGCAAATTGTATGCGAAAGAAAAAATCACGAGTCATTCGAAACCTTCTCCTAAAAAGGTATGCTGGATATATTGGACGCCGAGTAAAGTAATCATTCCAAAGGCGAACATGACCTTCCAATGCATTACGTTGGATGAACATGTGAGGTTCATAATTAGAACGACGAGAAGCAGATGCTCCATTAGTTGCATGTCGTTCTCTATGTAGGACCATATCATACGATCCTCATGATCAAAATAATCTTCATCTAACATATGAAAATTATTTTGAAAGGGATCCATAGAAAATTGAGAGGGAAAAATTGAAATATTGAAAGAAGAAGGCTTGGCTATTGATCAGTTGAAAGTAGTAAAAGAATTGATCTATTTATAAGGATTAATCTGAGATTGTTAGTTACAACTAAAAATCTCGAGACTGTTAGCTACAACAAAAAATTTCGAGACCTTTAAGTAGATCTAATAATCTTGCCAAAAGAAGAACGGTTGGCTACATCTACATATTGATTTGAAAAATCATATATATGAATGTTAGGTATTGTGTATGATTGAAGGAATGTGTTTATTATTTTTTTATTACTTTAGTTTTAAAAAATTTGTTGAGAATAATAATTTAAATATCAAATTAAATTATTAATATATATATATATATATGGTTAGTATAATTATAAAATATGAAAAAAAAATTTAATATTATTTTTAAAAAAATATTATTATATTATTATTTTGATGAGTCTAATGATGAGTCCAATGTAGAATTATAGATATAGAGGTATGTACTTCTCATCAAAATTATACTTCTCATCAAATTTTGATGATTTCTTTGATGAGTTCAATAACAATGCTCTTACTTGCTTGTCGTTCCCATATTCTTCGTTGTTGCCATACTAGCAAGTGGTGATGGATTGGAGTTTTTCTCTTTGGTGCTAAGATGTAATTTTATTCAACCCCCCCTTCCCTCCCTCTCTCTCTCTCATAGACATTTTTCGCATTATAATTAACGTATTGATGTTTTTGTTTAGGCTTGTTGTTCAAATAAGAGGTAATTTTATTCTCGTCTCCCTTAATGTTTCTGCAGAATTTAGGCAAATTTTCAGGTCGAAATTGGGAAAGACAGCAATCATCGTACCTCCACCACGGAATTAGATCATCAATCATTGCCATTATTTGAAGACAAATAAGTTTATATATTCGTATATTGTTGTATTGAAATTGAATAAACGTATGCCACACCACATATTAGTAGTACTGTTATTGTTTTTATTAAGAAACTGAGAAATATGTGTCAAGATATAATTAATAAGTTAAGATATATACTGTTACATGGAACACAAGCTTTCTTGTAGCATATTTTTTTTTAACATCATTGTCCTTCTAGCATCTTTAAGGTGATATTATAAGAAAGTCCTCATTTCTTCAATTCAATATTCTAACAAAAACTCTAGGTTTAGTCACTCCATGTAAATGGTTGTTGACGTGGAAATAATAATCCAAACGGTGTATTTTGGACAAATCGAAGCCACGCAGCCACCCCAGCCCATTCATTTTATTTCCATTTTACTCTACGTGTTCCTTCTCTCGAAGTTTCCATAAAGTCACCCTTCCCTTAAAGCTATGCCCTCCCTCGATGGCCTCCCCTTGACAGCTCGTCTCTCCGCTCAAGGTCGCCGCCATCCCTCCCTCAACTTCCTCCTTCAATTCCTCCCTCCAACCATTGCCTTCAATTCCTCCCTCCGACCACTGCCTGAGACCAACATCAGCTTCCTCCTTAAGACCAACATTAGCTCCAATCTCATTCATCCCAAAATCTTAACCCTAGCCTGCCCCTTCTTGTTTCCAAAAATCCTAACCCTAGCTCCTCTCCCTTTATCCCAAAGGCAAGTAGTCTTTTTATTTTTCATATATATTTCATTTGTTTTTTGGTAATTATTAGGTATTATAGTTTGGTAATTATTATCAGGTAATATTCTTTGGTAATTGTTAGGTAATGTTCTTTGGTAATTGTTAGGTAATAGCATTTGCAACAATACTACATACAGTCGTTAAGTACGTAAACGCTGCACAATCACTTTGAAAAAGAGTTGGATCCATTATTAAAAAGTTAGTTTTTTTTTTTCATGTAGTCTCCGCATTTACTCACTTTTTTTACTCATTTACTCACTTTTTTTATATTGCACAGTATTTGTGTATTCCATAATTACAAATATTATTTCTCTAGCATTTGTCATTTGTTATCACTATTGCATTTATCATTTGTTATGTTTTTTATTGCATTAGCAGGACATTATTGAATCAATTCTGCTATGTACATTATTGAATATGTATGGACATTATGGTTAGGTAATTACTTGGTAATTGTCATTTGTCATTTGAATCCATTGATGGTTAGGTAATTGTTTGGACAATATCTATGGACATTGTGGTTTGCCATTATGGTTAGGTAATTGTTTAGACGTCAATATTTATAAGGCCAGGCTCATACTTAATTCTTCAATTTGCTTGTCATTGCTTGTAATATTTGGGGCCTTTTGTGGCATTTTGCCTCTTTTGCTTGTGGCATGACAGACACTAAATTGGTTGTAAAATAACTATATTATAAGCAACGAAGGCAGTGGTTTTGGGCATTCTGTCTCTTATGGGGTTTAGTAGCTGCAATTACTTGCGCAGATTTCCAGAATTATCTTTTCTTGTACAACAACTTATTGCACATTCTTAAAACCAAGTTATATTGAGGTTTATAACTTCATATTGCACATTCCTTTGCTGAATCAGATTTCCAGGACTATGGCATGATTGCTTGTTTGTGATTGCCTTTACTAAGTACACTAGATTCATTCCTTTTGCTATCTATCCTCTTAATGCCAACTGCTATCTGAAATAAACAGCTTCCAGTGTCCTTCAAGTCCCTTTAAGTGTCCATAGTGTCCCTATTGCAATCAGCAACCTGTTTTATAAACTAAAATACCAAAACTTAAAAAAAAAAAGTAAACCAACTCCAACATAATTAAATGTTGTACATATCTGTTTTGATCATACAAAACACAGGACTTTTAACATATTGTCTTAGTGCCAAGTGGCACAAGCTATAATAAAAGTAACTAATTTTACAATTAAACAGAAATGCATTTGCCTATGATATCATTTTTTCGGTTGTGATCCATCCAACCCATGCTGTACTGGTTGTAATCCTTCCAATCCAAATTATATTTGTATGGATAAATATACATATAATAATGTAATGTAACTACTACAATAAACAATAAAATAGTTTAGAAATAAATGGATGAGAATGCATGTGTTCCCAATGCACCCTTAATGTTGATGGTTAAAAATGATATATGGTTTTTACGTCAGAGAATTATATATAATATTAGAATATGGAAATTGATCAATCAATTCACATATATACTTGATAATTATTTAAAAGAAGTAATGTTAAATCATATGAGTATGTGTAAGTTTCACACACTCCCATTGAAAAAAAGTAAAGTTCTTTATTAAAATAAATAAGTATTGTATATGAATTTTAAATTTATCTATTTTTTTAAATGTACAAAACAGATTGCACTGTAGCACATCCTAAAAAGATTAATATCATTTATCCTATCTAATCAAAACTTTGAAAAAAATAGATCCCATGCATTAATCAATTGGTTACGCATCTAGTTAATTTGTTCGAGTCATTTAATTATCTATTTTGTGTTTAAAAGATCCGTAAGTGTAGCCCTGGTCCTACATATCATGTATGAGTTAGGAGTGTAACTAGTCCGATTCGATTCGATTTTGGATAAAATCTATAACCGAACTAGTATCACTGATTTTTTATTTTTTAAAATCGATTATGAACTGATTATCCTTCAAAATCGATAACACCAGTTTTATCGGTTGGGTCCAATTTTTCGGCTTTAAATTAGTCCTACATTAGTTTATTAGACTATTAATATATATATATATATATATATATATATTAGTATTATTTATAATGATTAAAATAATTATATATTAGTATTTGTTATAATAAGTTTAATTTTTTTATAATTATATCATTGATAGTTATAACTAATATTATTAGTATTAGCTCAAAGAAAATTATATTAGTATTACTATATCATTATTTCATATATAATTATTTAATATAATAATTTGTATATAAACTTAAAGTATATTACTAATAGTAATATAGTATTATACTATTAGTATTAGCCATAAAATATAAATTATAACTAATTTATATTATATATTAATGTATATCATATTATATATAATTTATATTATATATTAGTGTATAACATATTATATATAATTTAAAAAATATTTTATATTATATATCATATTAAAAAAAATTAATTTAAAATATAAATATTATGTTGAATTGGTCCGGTCCGGTTCTAAAAAGTTTAGAACCGAAACCGAACCGATATCTACCGGTTTTAACATTATAAAAACCGATTTCGAACCGATATCTATCCAAAACCGGACCGATTCTACCGGTTTGGTCCAGTTTGGTTCACTGGTTCACCAATTTTTTCTTACACGCCTAATAAGAGCACTCACAATGGCCTAGTCCAATTCATTACTTAGCCAAATAATAGCTAAGAGCACTCTCATTGGATTGTCTAAAGTTATCATTCAAAAAGTATAAATGTGCACATTTATTAAAAAAATATATTGTTATATTTGATCAAAATAGAGAGATAAAAGTAAAAAAGATAATAAAAATACATTTTATGAATAGTAAAATTAAAATTTTGTCCAATATTGATCAAATTTGTACATAAAACTTTATATGTGTACAAAATTATACTTTTTGAAGTTTAGTTTTAGATAATTCAATAAGAATGCTTATGAAACACTAAACCCATGCTGCAATAACCTCAACAATTCTAAAAATAAAAGAGATTTCTCTCTCATGACTCTCCAAATATAATTAAGGATAAGAGCTTACCAAATTAATTTTTGGAACTAAAATATTCATATTCTCGCTTGTTTTCTCTCCCACGTAGCCCATTAAATATAATAGAAAAATATGACCATTGAAAATATAATCGTTAGAGAAATATAACTGTTAAAAAATATGATCATTAAAAAATATAACCGTTGGAAAAATACAACCATTAAAAAATATAATCGTTAAAACAAATATATTCGTTAAGAATAATTTGAATATTAGAAAACTAATATGTATTTTATAATAACAAACTAATATTTAAATTATAATTAGAATTAAAATAAATTTAAAAATTAAAAATTAAAATTTTAATAGGATAACTATTGATTTATTAAATCTATTATTTGGTATTGTAAAAAATAATTAACTAAAATCTGAAAAATAAAATTTTAAGTCAAAATTTGACTAAATTTTGGCTGGACACTGTAAGAGCTCTAAGTACCCCAACAAAAATGGAAACTGCTAGGACCACTGTTCCTATATGTAAAAAACAAAAAAACATATATTTGTTATAAAACTAAAAAGAAAACTACTAATATTGTAAGAGAAATATAAAAGAAACTCTTAATAAACTCTCTGAAACTTTCTTCCTTCTATATATTTTCTTATGAATTTTATAACAACTGAATCTCATATTTATAGGCGTTGAAATTACTATGCAAGTTACTGTGCAAGATTTAAAATAATGGTGGTGGGATCATTCACAAAATAATTAAAGGGGGTGGGCGCCGCCCCCAATAATTCATAACACCCCCCCTTGAATGACCACCTATAAAGAATCTGTCTCGTTAAAACCTTACCAAGAAAAAATCCAGTGAGAAGAAAAACCAATGGCGAAGGAAAAAAAGTACAGTCTTCTTATGTATCCACAAGTGCTTTAAGATTGCCTCATTAAAACCTTGCAAAGGAAAACCCAGTGGGACAAAATCTTAGCGAAGGAAAAAGAGTATAATCAGCACAAGTCTTCAGGACTTTTACTCCCCCTAGAAAGTGCATGATGATAGATTTTTGAGTCTTTACATTTTAATATTCTGCACAATTTTCTTGAATGTCGCAATTGGTGATGCTTTCGTGAATAAATTTTCCAGATTATTACTTGATCTTATCTTTGATATATCCTCTTTTGATTTGAATGATAAGTAGCATTATTTTCATATAAAATTGTTGGATTATCATTAATCATGGGAAAACCGCACTTTTCTTGAATATGTAGAATCATTGATTTCTATCAAAATACATTCTAAACTTGTTTTCATGAATTGCAATAATCTCTGAGTGATTTGAAGATGTAGAAGATAATATCTGGTTGACAGACTTAGTAGAAATCTGATACCTGCAGTAATACTTAAACTCTCCCTGATAATATGCATTAGTGTTTCAAGTAATAAGCAAACATTATTTCAGCATATATAACAGATTATGAATTCAAACATGATTTCTATCTAAATAATGCATTAGAGAAAACATGATAATATTTTCAACTAAAATTTTACCCCCCTCATTCGGCGTTGTGAAGGAGAACTTGTTTATATACGGTGGAAATAATATTGGAAACCATCTATGTATGACAAAAGCTGTAAAAGTTTTGAGATCTAATATTATCGGTTTGGCAGAAAATCAAATCCGCTTGACATTGTTGACAAACGAGATCTTGAAGAGATTTGAAGGTTTCATATTGTTATTTAAATATAACCAATTTTACTATTGGTTTACTCCAGCAAAAAAAATCTTACATTCTTCATAAATTCAGTTGTTGTTCATCCAGAACGATATTATATCTGATAGAAATTCTAATGTCCCAGATTTGAACCATCATAAACCTTTTATACCTCAACCACTTATATTTTCTCCTGAGGCAGTAAATACCATGATAGGAGCAGAGATATATCTTTCTAGTAAAACTGATTATGAAATTGTTGCAGCATCAAGAACCTTCAGTACTCAATATACTGTCTCTCTTACAACCATGTCTCAGAGGCTACTGGCGAGAACGAGTGAGGTTGATCATCTTAAAAATCAAATATCTGAGTTGCATCAAATGCTTGCAACTAAAGATAGAAAAAATAAAAATTTAAGACAAGAAAACAAGAAGCTGAAAAAATTTGTAGACTGGTATTCTCGTGACCTGAAAACACGAGTAGAAGAGTTGAAACGAGAGAGAACTTAAATACAAAGTCAACAAAAGCAGCTAACGGCAGAGGTTTAGCATTTACAAGAAAATAGGGATAGCTGTAATTAATCTCGCTGGCCTTTGAAATTATGCATCCAGCATATCTTGTAAAGTGAGATTTGAAGAGATTATGGTTTGTCTTATTCTTATTTCCATTTCTATAAGAACCATCTTTAGTTTCATATAGTTCGTATCAAATCTTCTTCTTATATTTATAACTTATCTATATTTGCATTCTTATTCTACAAATTCCCAATGGCTCATCAATTTCCTTTTAATATTTCTCACGATCAACATATGAGGTATCATTCACCTCAATTACAAGTTGTTCCTGCATCTTCCGCAGGTGCCATGTTGCAGCAAGCGAATGATATGTCTAATAAGTCAGATTGTGAAGCCGTTTATGAGCTGGTGACTCTCGGCACCCGATACTCCTCCTCTATTGTCGGATTTTCCAACCGATTACAATCCAAAAATCGTGAGATTGAGGAGCTTAACGAAAAGGTTTTTGTACTTCAACGACTCGTTCAAGAATCTGACAGAAAAATTGTAGACTTAAAGCAAGAGAATAAGGATTTAGAATCCTTACTTGCCTCTTCATTTCGACTGCCTAATCCTTTAGATAAAGATGGCATGTCGCTTTATGAAGAGCAAATGCATTTGAGAGATGAGGTTAGAAGTCTCAAATTCTTGTAACTCATCTATCAATTGAATAATAATATCTTTTCTTTTCAAATGGATTCATTAAATTTATAGCAGCCCTTGTGATCTTTTCAGGAGTTCTAATAAGGTAAATCATCAATGTAAACTGCAATAATGGTAAATCCGGGTTCTAATAAAATACATGGGCATATAGGATTATTCTCAAATCCTTCTTTCAATAGATACTTGTTGATTCAATTATACCACATGCATCCGGATTGCTTTAACCCATATAAAGATCTTCGAAGGTTTATAAAGTACATACTCATAAATGTAATTGGATTAGATGCTTTAAGTATCGTATATCTTTATATATGTAATGATCTAATGATCTTTATAAATATGCAGTGACCACATTCATCAACTGCATATCTAATCCTTTTGTAATAACCAAATCGATTAAAAATATGAATGTGATTGCATTCATAATAAGGAAATATATTTCCTCATAACTACTCTCGGGTTTCTGCAGGAAATCTTGTGCGACAAATTGTACTGCACAATTTTATTTCTCATTACGCTTTCGTATAAATACTCACTTATATCTTATAGGCATTACATTATTTGCTGTTTGGACAACAGGTCCAAATACCTCTCGCTTTGCTAGCGATTTTAATTCAGCTTCTAGCTGCTTTTCATTTTGGCCAATTATTTCTACATCGACATTCTTCGACAATTCTTTAATCACTTTCTTCATTACTTCTGGTAATGTCAAGTGTTATCATATATGTTGTCGACAACAGTTTTATTTCTATCCATAAATTTTTCAATACTCATGAAATGTATTGAGATCTCATTGTTCCTCTACAGGGAAAACATTTCATGAAATACCTCTACAGGAGGTTTCTCTTCAGGAGGTTTGTACTCTTCAAGAGTTTTCTCTTCAGGAGTTATACTATTCAGGAGTTACCTCTTTAGGAGGTTTCCTCTTCAGGAGGATTATATTTTATATAGAAAATACGGTCTCTTCATGAGTACCGGTTTTTTTTTCTCTTTTGCACCAATAAGTCTTCAACGCTTCAGGTGTATCTTAGACTCATTTATTGCTGTTTTAACAACTCGTCCTTCGGGGACTTCAATTCTTGCTTAAGCATTAACAGCAGTAATATATAATTTCACAACACCTTTAGTGTCAGTAAATACATCTTATAACTGATTTGCAACACTTTACAAATAGGTAATCCTCTGAACTTCTGGTTCACATTTATTTATAAGAGGATCAAATTTAGACAGGATTTTATTATCCCAAATAATTTCTATCGTGCTTTAGGCATCGATATTTCATTATTTCAAAACATGATAAAATATTAATAAGCTTATATATAAAAGCTTAGTATAAGTAAATCAAGTGTTTGGCCGTACAACAGGTACGTGACCACTATTCAGTCATACCATATCTATGACAAACATTTTCATTTTTCTATGAAAAATTATTCTGAGGGCTTTTACCCTTCTCTGAATTGGATCACTTTTGGTGATACGATATATTTTTATCATTTTTAGTTTTGTCGCTTTTGGGACCAATACTTCTATAGTTTTTCTACCACATATACGCCTTTCATTCCTTTGAAAGGATGCACCGTTTACTTCTGAGAATGGTGTAAATTCAATATCATTAGTAGGACGTAACTGGTGATTTATTAACAAAAAGTCGTTATTTAGCTTAATCACTGGAAGACAAAATAAAAGTTCAGAATATTTGTTGAACTTTCACTCTCGATATTGCTACTGCAGGAGCACATTCGAAGTATGAAAAATAATATGTATTCTTTTAAATATCATCATTAGTGACTTTCTCACTACATAATTTTAATATTGAGCTGATTTTAAAGAATGCAGAATATTCAATACTACTCTTAAAATCTTGCAACTTCAGGTGTAATAAGTCATAATGATCTTTTGAGAAGATTACATCTTCTGGTGCTCATATCACTCTTTTATTTCATTTCACACAGTAAGATGATTTTTCTCCATGAGATACATAGCACGGTCCTTCAGGGACACATGATTTTCTTTTATGATTGTATCTCCTAGTTCATCATCATATCCAAATGGATCTCATCAAGGATCTTGTATAAATAATTTTTTCCAGAAATGTCAATAATAATAAATTTCAATATTTGACATTATATTACAAAAATAAATCTGTGAAT
Organism: Platycarya longipes; assembly: GCA_036559045.1. Lineage (NCBI taxonomy): Eukaryota > Viridiplantae > Streptophyta > Magnoliopsida > Fagales > Juglandaceae > Platycarya > Platycarya longipes. The sequence continues at coordinate 32,232,703 of CM071794.1, read as the reverse complement.
TTAAGAAATATATTCATATTATCATAAGAATAAAAGTAGAATTTTATCAAGTAATATTCAGCAATATTACCTTCAATATTTATTTCGATGACTGTAAATAATATATTGAAAAACTTACTTGAAGTAGAAGACTACTAGTTTTAGTATCGGTAGAACCTCGTGCTGATAACGTGTTATAAAATTTAAAAAAAAAAACTACTACTATTGTAAGAGAAATATAAAAGAAACTCTTAAAAAACTTTCTGAAACTTTCTTCATTCTTTATATTTTCTTATGAATTTCATAACAATTGAATCCCATATTTATAGGCGTTGAAATTAATATGTAAATTACTGTATAAAACTTAAAATAATAGTGATAGGATCATTCATAAAATAATTAAGGGGAACGAAAGCCACCCTCAATAATCCATAACAACGTTAAAAAGTCTGGCCTGTTCCAATATTGTTAATTGCATTGCGTTATTTTGTTTTTGAATTTTTTTAAAAAACATTTGTTAAAAATGGACCCACACGAGGACACTACAAATTGCATGCAAGCGTACTACTTAACGTACGTCCTTGTCAACGGCCCGGCATGGTCATGATGGACCATTCAAATATAGAAAAATGTTATTTATTATTTTATAATATAATATTATTTAATAAATTCATAAATAAAATATAATAAATAATTTTTAATTATCTAATATTACACCATAATAAATAAAAATTAAGATGGTGATCAATAACCTTACTAAATTATATATATATATATATATATCTTATATGAAAAAAGTTAGGGTTCGGTCGGATCGAACCCCATGTGATTTGCAGCTCCTGCTGCTAGCGGCGGCGGTGGGCGACACCGCCCACCCCATCGAGACAGGAGGGAGCCGGCGACTTCACCCCTGCAACGGGGGTTTCAGCAACCTCCGGTGTGCCCCCGGTAGCCTTAAACCCGTTTCGGATCCGATCCATCGCCCACCACCGGCGACAGTAGCGGAGGCTGGGTGAGGTCGAATATACCTTAAAAATTCATCTTCATTTTATTTTTTATTGTATTTTTTATTATATTTTTTATTATGTTTTCTTCATTTTATTATTTTATTGTGTTTTCTAATTTTTTTATTATTATTATATCTTTTATTATGTTTTTGTAGGAGATTAGGGGACTGCAAAGATACTGGGATGCAACCCAACCATACTCCAACGTCAACCATCTTCTATATAATAAAAGTGTCTATAATGATAAACAGTAACTTTTTTCAACTTTTGATTTCCTATTTTAGCCCTGCTTTATGACATAATGCCATTTTTGTCTCATGTTTTTTGTCCATTTCTACTGGTGTTCATATATTTCTTGGCAAATAAATGCGAACACTACAAGAAATGCCATTTGTGACACATAAATTCGTTACAAAAAATCATATAAATCGCTGCAATAATCTTACCCCAGCAATTTTCATGTGCCGCACGTTCAGCGCTATTGAAAAGCCTTTACTAATTTCTTGCTGCAAAAGGCAAAAATGCTACAACTAAAAATTTTATAATAGCGATTATTTTTACCGCAAAATACAAAAATATGCGCCGCAAATGTGCAACACATAGGTGTATATAATCGCTGGGATAAATTTTGCAGCACTCATAAATCACCGCTAATTCCTTGGAAATCGTCGTAAATAGTATACTTCCACGGTCAAGCAATTGAAGCTACGACGATTTATATATTCCGTAATAAATAATTTTGTAGGAATTTCACTTTTGCCGCAAGGAATAGCCGGCATTGTTTATCATTTTCGGGGCTCCAATACCGCCGTGATAAATTTTACACAGCGAGTTCCTCAGCCGTTGCAAAGTGTACTCGCGAGTTCTATATCTCATTTGCGGCGAATTTGAATCGCCAAATAACTTTCATGGGTTAAAATTTTACCAGCGAGTTCAAAATCGTCGCAATGAATAAATATTTTGTTACACGCCCAACATTCCAATTAATTGGTTTTCAACCAGATCATTTCCTGTACGTGTTTGTATATATATCCAATTCACTTACTATTTTTTAAGAACCAAAAATTCCAAACACAACTTTACTTTAATCTTTATATTTCATATCATCCAAGTGTATACATCCAATCATCTATACAGGGGCACGGTTGCATAAATCGAGGAAATTGTTTACAGAGGCCGAGAGCAACTAATTGACAGTTTTTAAGACAATTAGCATTCCAACTAATTAGTACAATCAAACATTCATCTTCAACACCTTCAGCAATCTAGGGTAAGGGTATCCCTACCATACATCATAGTCCAAAAAAGTCCAAAGAAGTCAACAATAAGATGGCATGATCCTCATCCTCAACTTTAATGTCAATATTAGCAAGATCAAATATGAGCTTGTTAAATTCATCAAGATGTTCTCCTATTATAATTCCAGGGGATAGGTATACAAACGAGTTTTCTTATGAAGTCTGTTAGCTAAAAATTTGGTCACGTATAAGTTCTCTAATCTCATCCAAATACCAGCAGCAGTGTCCTCATTTGCTACTTCTCTTAACACTTTGTCCTCAAGAGAGAGTATGAGGACACTGTAGGCCATTTGGAGGATGTCCTTGTGGACCTCTTCCTTCCCAGCCTCAGAAGAAGTAGAACCATTCTTCTTCTCACCCTTGAAAGCCTCGTACAAGCCCTGTTGGATAAGTAGAACTCTTATGTTGATTCTCTAGAGACTAAAATCATTGTCTCCAGTGAACTTCTCAACATCGAATTTTGTGGTCTTCATGAGAACCTAGGCTTTAGATACCAGTTGTGAATATTATTTACACGAGTTCTTATAAAGAAACCCGAAACCCAACAGATTTGATCTTGAGAAAACTACGGTTTTACCGAGATATTCAAGAACTTCAAAACAAATCCAAGAAATTAAACAATAGCATGGAAATGAACAAGAATAATAAAGGAAACAGTAAAGAAAAGAAAAGAACACACGGTTTACGCGACTCTAATGACCTACATCTATAACAGAACAGCCTCAAAGATTCTCTTTATTATGAATTAGCCAAAGCTTCGTGTAAAACACAGGTGGTGCCAGCTTTCGAGTGCAAGAAAACCAGCTAAAGCTTCCTCCCTTTCACCCGATTACAAACCCTAGCACATAGACCTCTCTCTCTTAGCCGTTTCGATCTCTCAATGCCTCTGAATACAAAAGCAAATGAATACACTCTTACACCCTTGCATACAACGCAAAGAGATATATATATATATATACACTCGCAAGATGCAGACATGTGTCCCTGACGGACGGTAACGATGCATTCACTTAAGCTGAGGTGATAAGCTCTGTGTGTGTGGTGTAAAGACCACATTGCCACTCAAGTCTTTAAGTCTTCCCATTTATCAACAATTGTCCAAAGTAGTCTTTTCCTACACATATACATATATATATTAAACCAGAGAGTAAAATACACAGATATAGAACACAAGTTTTGACACACCATACTCAACAAATCATTTATTCCAAGAAGATATAGCTAGCTAGCTTGCTCCACACGCTCCACACCAAATCACACTAAATTCTGAGCCTTTAGTCCTTTTTGGAGTACCCTAAAAGTTTGCAACCTCTCCAACAATCACTGTTTCAGAAATCATATAACAAAATAGATTATGCAGAAACAACACCAAATTCCAACAGAAGTTCACAATATCCATAGTACGACCCATGATTAAGAATGGCAGTTGCTATTTAGAAGCAGATAATCACAAAGACAACAGTTTGCATGACCTAAAAAGGAATTAAAACTAAGCAAACATCACAACAAATGAAACCTATTTTGCTTAGAAAATATAAACAAGAAAAGGGAACAAAAATTAAAAACTTGTGATCTTCCTAGCCACCACAGAGGCTCCAAGAGAGAAGAATACCCACCAACACCTAAACATTAAAGAAAAACCAAAATTGATACCAAAAAACAATGCAGGAAGCTTGAAAACCTTTATGGTTAGGAGATCAAGTGTTTAACCTTTCACTAAAAAAAGGGAACCTTGTCTAGATAAATGCCCATCAAGAATATCTATCATATACTAGGAGTTCAGGGAAAATACATTTTTTTTTTCAGTTTGCACCCTAAACTACTAAAAGGGATAATTAAACGCTTTTTTAAAGAAATGGAAAAACTTTGCATTATAGAACCAAGGATAATCATAGAAACTAAGGGGCCATTCCAGGCCATGTACTAAAATAAGAACACAAAATCGAACACTTAAAGGAACCACTTAAAAGAAGCTTTTATTGAAATGCAGCTTAAAATTGTAGTGGGAGATCTTTTGCTGCACTGATCTGCCTGAAATTCTTCTAGCCGGACAAGACCATATACATACATATATCTTAGGTGTGTAAATATATGAGTGAATAATTTGAAGATGGAGAATGTAAAAGCAGATGCCTTCAGGCTACATGCTCGTTGACTAATAATAAGCCTGTACAATGCATTTTCCACAAGTTTGACTTCATTCAAGGCTCTGTACCTTCAAGATCATGTGCTATTCTGCTTGATTAATCAAAATTTATTTTCTTAATTATTGGGTGAACCACATTTTTATGAGAAGTGATTGATAGTGACAAGCTAGAGCTCTTTATATATATATATATATGAAGTTATGAGTTCAGGATATATTTCATGTATCCAATTATTAATTATAAACACTTTTTATTTTTGCAAAGTCATTAATTAATGCTATAAGCAAGCAGTAGAAAAAAGTTTTTTCCTTAAGTATAATTGAAGCATCCTGAACATTTAAAAAAAAAAAAAAAAAAAAAAAAGGAAACATTCTGATGATGATGACCTTACAGAGAGTAAACAATCAAGACCAATGGAAAGCTCAAAAAGAAATCATTTACAAGATTCTGAAATAAGAGCAATATCACAATAATTCCTTCCAGTTCTTTCATTAACTCCTGGCCTCGTTGTTCACATAAATAGAAAATAATGAAAAAAAAAATCCAACTTACAAATTAATCTTCCAAAACATACAAAACGTACATTAGTTTACAACTGTTTGGAATTATTACATTCCAAAAATATATAGGCAATGTGTGTTATTAGCTAGAAACAATATAGTTAATTATTTTGTTTTTCCGAAATGATAGATGATAGGCCACGACGAGAGTTTACGTGCAAATAGGTCTTCGGTTATTGCGAGTTTTAAGTCACTTTTATTTCATGCAGTTATGTTCAGTTTTACAGTTGTTCATTTGTATTTGCGTCGTGTGTTTGTGTCGTGCTATTTATGTGAGTTGAGCGTCCAGTTGTTAGTTTCTAGTTGTCCTTTTGATTCGGTTTGCTTGTACGTGGCCTTGCTTATTTAAGCAGCCAACTGTTGTTATGAGAAATCAAGTAATCAATTGTTATCAAACCTTGCGGTACTTTCTCACCCGAAGAGAAAACATTTCACGTTATTTTTTGAATATTTGTTGGGACCTATCATTGGCATCAGAGCGCCAGGTTGTTATGGGCACTAACAAAGAGTGTATTGAGCACTTGGAATCTAGACTCAGTGTAGTTCAGGAAGGATTATAGCGAATGGAGGAAGCTATCAATCGACTTTCTAGTGTGTTGATCGCAAATCAGGAGAACCCCAACCACAACATCCTTCACCAAGAAAACAACAATGGGGGTCGGCAGATCATCTCCTCCAAGACGGCGAAGCTGGAATTCCCACGATTTTCAAGGGATGACCCAACAGAATGGTTCAACCGTGTGCACCAGTTTTTCGAATACCAGGGCACGGCGGAAGCCCAAAAGGTTTCCATGGCAGCATACCATTTGGAATGAGAGGCTAACCAATGGTGGCAGTGGATTCGCAGAACCTTTCGGGACGAAGGACAAGTGATCTGATGGGAGAAATTTGAGGAAGAACTCTAGGCTCGCTTCGGACCATCGGAGTGTGAGGACTTCGACGAAGCTTTCTCTCGAGTCAGACAACTTGGGACTTTGAGGGACTACCAGCGCGAGTTTGAAAAGCTCGGCAATAGGGTCCAAGGCTGGACTCAGAAAGCTTTGGTGGGACATTCATGGGGGGCTTGAAGGCTGAAATAACGGATGGGATTCGGATGTTTAAGCCACAGTCGCTCAAGGAGGCCATTAACTAGGCACAGATGAGAGATGATCAACTCACAAAACAACGGGAGTTCTTACAACCACCCACATCTGCACGAGCTCCTCTAGCTCTTCCATCAGCAGCTCGTGTAGCTCCCGCAGCACCTGCTGATCCAATTAAGCGTTTGTCTTGGGAGGAAATGCAGAGGAAGAGAGCACAAGGTCTCTGTTTCAATTGCAATGAACGTTTTACAGCAGGCCATTGATGTCAAAAACCGCAGCTATTACTCTTGGAGGGGCATGCAGGTAACGTCATATGTGAGGACATCACAGATCAACAAACATTGGAGGCTGCCCAACGTGGAGGTGCAGTGGAATAAATTTGTCGAAGAAAGCTTAGTGCAGTGAAAGTATCTTTCAGCCGAGGAGGCAACGTGGGAGCCAATAGACAAGTTACAGGAGATATTTTCGAATATGGACCTTGAGGACAAGGATCCACTTGATGGGGGAGGTATTGATAGGCCACGATGAGAGTTTACATGCAAATGGGTCTTCAGTTATTGCGAGTTTTACGTCACTTTTATTTCATGTGGTTATGTTCAGTTTTACGATTGTTTATATGTGTTTGCGTCGTGTGTTTGTGTCGTGCTGTTTATGTGAGTTGAGCGTCCAGTTGTTAGTTTCTAGTTGTCCTTTTGATTCGGTTTGCTTGTACGGGGCCTTGCTTATTTAAGCAGCCAACAGTTAGGAGAAATCAAGTAAGCAATTGTTATCAAACCTTGCGGTACTTTCTCACCCGAAGAGAAAACATTTCACGTTATTTTTTGAATATTTGTTGGAACCTATCAATAGAGGGCTCCTAAGCCTGTTAATTTATAATTATATTAATGCATTGAAGCTTTAGGTGAGAGAAACAAAGAGCGAGTTTTTCTATACAAATCAACAACCATTACTACAATAAGATAGAATAAAAAGAGATCCAAGAAATTCATGTTCCCAATTAAGATATATATTATAGAAGCATCAACCTGTAAATCAAAAACTTCATTATTGAAACAAATATTTGATTAGGGTTTTACCAGCTATGAAAAACCAAGAAAATGGCGAAAATTGGAGGCGGTGAGAGGGTAGCAGTTCACGACGGAGAAGGTGGCCGATGAGATTAGAAGTCTCGCCCGATCGCAATCGGAAAGGTGGGCGAAAATTGTTATGGTTCCCGAGATAGTATGAGTAAAATATCAAATAATTGATGAATGAATGTAGTAAATGACAACCAAGAGGTTCCTAACAAAAACCCTAGAAGATTGGAGAAGCCTTATCCGGTGTTTGATTTCCCTCTGAGCTCTGAGTGGGGCGAAAATCAAATGTGGGGCGAGAATCAAAGGCGCGGGGGAAAATAAGAGAGTCAATTATTCGCGCCTCGTTAAAACCTCTTTTTTGGCAAAAATAAATCGCTGCTATAGTTAATACCACCGCACATATTTTTAGGGAGAAACAAAATTGCCGCAATAAATAAAAAAAAACAGTTTAATAAACACTACATTCTATGCGAGAAGTACTAGTGTCGAATATATGTGAAACATAAGCGATGAATAAGAAATCGTTGGAAATGTAAGGTTTACACGCTAATAAATCCAAATTCACAAACACAATTCCTCAGATGATTACCGAAAAATAGGCTCGCTATGAGTACAAATCTCCAAACACGCAAAAAAAAAAATTCCAAATTCACAAAAAAGTAAAAAACTAAAATGACTTGTTGCAGCGACCTTTACTCTGTTGAGAATAAAATTATCACTATAAATTACTTTTTGCAACAAAATAAAATTTGTCCCAGCCTTTTAATTTTGATTCGCGATTTAAATGGTGAGGTGCGCTTACTGGACTCATTTACAATAATTTTAACGTTATTGCATCTCTTATTTCGCTGCTAAAATGAAATACTTCTCTGCAAAGGAACTAAGTACAATCGTTTTATTCCCTTCCCCCCAAAAACTTTATTTCTCCTCCCCCCAAAAGTACGAAATGCTCTCTCTCAAACTCTCTATCGCGCTCTCTATCCGATTAATGCCACTCTCTCTTTGGCTCCTTAACCATCGTCATGCCGCCGCAGCCCAAGGTCCACGATCGTCTCCTCCACGACTATCTCCATTGTGGTAAGATATTTACCTCTTTGTTTTCTCTCTTTTCGTCTATTAGGGGACTCTCGATCTTGCCCTAATTATCTCTCTCGACAACGGAAGTGAACATAATGCGGATCTCTACCTGAGCGATGATGAGGGACAGCTTTCATTGATATTTTTCGTATACGAAGGGCCTCAAGACTCAAATTATAAAACACACCAAAAATAAACTCTATTCTAACCCTCGATTTTGGCTTCACCGCTTCAGTACCCACAAACCTCTCTATCTTGTTATTCTCCATCGATTTCCAGCAGCTACCTACAAAAAAATCCACAGAGATCGAGATCCTTCGTGATTCCTCCTACTGTCGCGCCGTCATTTCCTCGCCTTAAAGGTGGGTCACTCTTTCTCTCACTCACACTCTCTCTAGATATATAAATGATCTTACTCAAACCCTCTCTTCGCTTGATGTCCGTCTTAGCTCTCTCCCTCTATTCTTTCCCTCTATGTACATAGGTAGAAATCTCTCATTCTATAACCCTAGTTTCGATTTTACTAGATTTTGGGGTAAAACCTGTACCCTAGTTTCAATCTCTTGCTTCGGTTTGTTTTCTCTTGTTTGGCTAGGTTAATTAGTTGTTATGATTGTTCAAATATCATATTTTGTCGCTATTTTGGCTTCTAGATTGTCCTGTTTTGTATTACTCCTTGCATGTTGTTCATGTTGCCTACTAATTAAACAGATGAATTTATTTTTTTTGTTAATTAGTTAGGTATAATAGACAGAAATTAATTGGGGCTTTTTTGGTGTTAAGTACCTCTATTAGAAAAATGATTTTTCTTGTGATAATAGAAGTTATGGAATCGTACTTTAGTCTTGGGCTTAAAATGAGCATCTGATGATTTCAAGTTTTCATTGAGAGTTGAAAAGTCATAGTTCCATATGGTAGTTATATGTTTTTGGTAAACAAATTAATATTGGGTTTTGGGTTTTGATTTCAGATCATTAATTTATCGAACAATCTTACTTGGAGAGAAATGGCACAAAAGGAGAGCAATAAATTTTGTTTTTGGTAATATAACCATAGCTACTAAAATTTTTTTAACATGAATCAATATGTCGGTACTGCTATTTTTGGTCAATCACTTAGTTTAAAATGTTAGTACCCATGGTTAGGAAGGGCCTCTTTTGACAGGATAACAATTAACTGGTTGGATGTAGTTATTGCTAGACATAGGTCTCAGGCTTGATATTCAATGGTGGCTTGTTGTATACATTGACTCAATTGCAGCTTTCAGGTGTTTAGTGCTAGTAGTCTCTTGCAACTACCATAAGTTATCTACTTTAACATTTTAATATGCTTTGACTCTGTTATATAAAAATTCAAATCTTGATTCCTAAAAAAAGTCTTCCCATATTCTGATGATAGTTTTATTGTAGATTTACACAGCAAAATATTCTAAGGGTCTATCCAAAGGGTACATGCATTAACTTATCAAATTACAAACCCTTAATTGGGTGGTCGCATAGAGCCCAAATGATTGCATTTAACATGCAGGTTTGTTTTGATTGTTTGTTTTGTTTTTTTCTTTTAATGTTTTAAAGTTGGGGATATCTAGCTTTAACTATTCCCTTTAGCATTTGATCAAATTGCTACTCTTTCTTATTGTCCTTTTCTTTTGTTCTGAAGCTATGAGTATAGTAATTAATTGCTGCTCCTTTTCTTTTGACCCTAAAATTACATTATTAGTGAAAGAGACTCTGAAGGTAAGTGTTTTTTAATGCCAGGGCTTTTTGCTGCATTAGTTTCCTTAGTGATTTAGGGAAGTGCCTTCCAATAGATACATCTATTCTTTTTGTTTATGTCTTGATCAAGGGTTAGTTCTTTTGTTATTCACCAGGTCACTGCATTAGTTTTCAATATACACATCTATTCTTTTTATTTATATTTTTTATGATTTCAATCACACTGTTGCTCAGATGACTAACACAAGAGGGGGGTGAATTGGGTTATAAAAAAAATTAACAATTATAAACCAAATGCACAATATAAAATATAAACAAAATATGAAGCAGCAGAAAATATAAAGAGTAAAGGTAAGAAGAAGCAAACTCAGTGTTTTAACGAGGTTCAGCACCACTGCCTACGTCCTCGCCTCAAGCTACCCCTTGAGATCCCAAATTCACTATTCAATCTCTTTCATGTGGAGTAGAAACCTATTACACATTTGAGCAATACCGCTCCAAAGAATCTGTGTAGAACACTCTCTACACTTCCAATCACTTCACACTTGGTAATTCAACTAAATACTGTGTAGAACACCTTCTACACATACAAAAGTCATACGTACCCTCTTACAAATACAAAAGTCGATAATGGGTAAGTTATCAGAAACACTCCTCAATGAGTGAGATAAAAATAATACAATGTAACCTATATCTCTCTCAAAATGAATAAGAATTAAGGCACAAAATTTAGAAAAAAGAGAATGAGCGTTTTGAAAGAAAGATGCAAAGACTCTTGTTGTTGTAATTTTTACAAAACACAAGTGAGCTATTTATAGGCAAATGAGTCCCATTCAATCATCTTTCAAATTCAAAATTCAAATTTTAATGAAGTCATTACATATGTCATACGTTTTGATGAAGTCATTGCATATGTCATGCATTTGCAATAAATAATTTTCGAAATTAAAACTTTTAATGACATCATGCATATGTCATGCATAAGAAAAAAATAATTTTTGAAATTAAATATTTTAATGATGTCATGTATATGTAAAAAATACAATTTGATGCTTTATGAGAAAAGATTAGTTTTGAACCTTAATCCAATTTCGAATTTTATCAAGAGATGTATAAAATAACTCTATGAGCATCATTTGTAGACTTGATCTCTTTCTTGTTCATGCTTGATTTCTTGATGTGTTTAGCTCCCTTCATGCGTAGACAACTTGAACTTGAGTCTTTAATATTATTTGTTATCATCAAAATCTATACGTAGATACGACTTGAAACCTTGGTTCAATACACACGCACTTCGATTTTAATCACCAGGTCACAAATCAACAAATTTATTGCTCTTCACTTGTTCCATTTGGCAGTATTAGTTCATAGAACTTCCTTTTGTACCATTGCTCTCCATTATTTTATTTCAATATTATTGTCGTTGTTTTTTTTAAATAAAAATTTATTCGTTGTAGGTTCCTTCTCATGTGTTGATTGGTGTTTCACATAGTGCTTCATTCTCTCCCATCTCTACTTGGTGAGGCATGCTCAAGAAGGGACTTGACTGCGTGTAGATCTTGCATAAGTTGTTTAAAAAAAGTAGTAGGTAGCAAGTGTGCTTTCAGTACATATGTGCTTTACCTATTTCAGTACATATGTGATGAATTTATGTATAATGCATTATATTGTTTCAGAATTTATAAGTCAAATATATATTTATTTAATTTAGATACTTGAAAAAAATTATGAAAGGTGATGGAATAATGGAAAGTCTTTATTTTAGATTAATAATTGTCATTACATTATTTCTATTGTTGCTAAGGCTGATTGCATGTAATGGAGAAATATAAGTCTATTTTCTTTTGTTTAATGATATTACTTATCAAGAAAATTTTTATTTTGGTTAATTTTTACTGACATCATTTTTCATTGATAGAGGATGAAACTTATATTTTCTATCTTCTCTCTAGTTTGTGGTCTCAAGCATTTGAAGTGTATTAAGATTTTGAACAATGTAAGATATTCTTTTATCCTCTTCCATCTCCTCTCAAGTTTGGTAGTTCTTTATATTTTCAGTGAACAATTTATTTTCTCAATGTATTAAGATTTCTGTTTCCCTTGTATTACTTATTTTTTTCATCATTTACCTTGCAAAAATTTTTTTAGGAGCAATAACTGTTTGTGATAAGGATCTAACTGTTTTTCGAGATCAGGTATGGTCTTTTTATCCATTGTTTCTATGTTGTGATAAATTATTATTTAAACTATGCAATGTTTTTGTGAGTAGACATTTATACCTTTTGTAATATGGCCTTTAATATTGTATATGTTGGTATAACATGCCATTATGATTTTTCCAGACTTCTATCCGGTCATTTTTTTCTTGATTTGGTTTTTAACTTATGATGGGAATGTATGCATTTTTTTTTAAATATGTGCTCAATTTTAGATGCTTTGATCCAATGTCATTGAGATAATATTATTGTACCAACTACTTTCATGCACTTAATCACAAATTTTTAATTTTAATATCTGACCAATTGTTTTGTTGATGAGAATTATCTCCCAGTCAAAATTTGGTCTTGGCCTAATTAACACAGGTATTGTGTGAAGCCTAGAAATATCATAATGAAAATCAAGTTATGGAATATGTAAGAGTTTTGTACATATTGTCTTTTGTCACTTTATTCCAAATTTTATTTTATATCACTTTTTTTTAAGCAGAAAGTTTTTTTCTTTATTATTTAATTGGTAGAACACAAAGGATTCTAGGTCAAATGCATGCACATGGACCACAATCCTACTTGAAAATTTATGAATGATCTCGTGAGCAACATATGAAGCCTCAAATAAATGTTCCATGTATTTTTCATGTACCTTGTTCAGTGCAGTTTTTTTTTATTTAATTCGTAAAAACTATTTCATGGTAAATATACTAATATGAAAGTACAATTTGATGATAATTATCTTGTTAGTGATAATTGTTTTATGAATTGTATACATGGCTAGTTTAGAATTTTGATGAATGAATGAACAGTTAAATTAGATTTCTTTCTTAAAGATCTTATCTCTTTAACCATTTTATATTTAGTATATTATAATGTATTGTAACAAAATGACTAGCTCAGTTTGATTTTTTATTAATTTATTTATGTACACGATTATTTGCGGCGACTTTAAGTCGTTGCATAAAACACTTATATTGCCGCAATTGTTTTTCCCAACTCTTTCGACTGATGTCTGAGTAGAAATTGTGGCAATAATTATTTTATTTGCAACAACAATAGTTGGCCGCAAAAATTATTTTTGGAATGAATTTAAGCCAGCTACTCAAATATCTTAATTCAACGAAACTATTTTGATGAACATGCGGTGTTGAATATTGCACTGGAAAAAGTATAATTGCAACGAAATGAGAGGTTTTTTACAACAAAACTAAATGCTGGGAAAAGGCTTTTTCTTTGTAGTGACGCCCACGAAACTCTACATCCCCCATACAAATTTTTATAACTAAAGTAAAAAGAGAGTTTGAGTTGTGTTTGGATATTGAATAAATTTGTGAATGATAGTAAAAAGTATATAAAAATTATAATAAAATATTGAAGAATAATAAAAGAATAATAAATAATAATAAAAATAAGAGAAAATTAATAATAAAATAATAAATAATATTAAAAAGTGTTTGATAAGTTTGGAAAACTTTTGTTTCTAAACCTGGCCATATGTATAAGCCGGTCTAATTAAATCACTCTACCCACCATGACATGGTGAACCCAATTCGGTCGCCATGTCATGGGTTTTGCAGAAAAACGACTCGCGAATTGGGATAACTCCCCCTCCCCGAAAACATAATACCCCAATTTGAAATCTCGCTGTGCCCAAATTTGAAAACCCTTGTTCCCTATCTCGATTCTTCTCTTCATCTCTTCATTTCCCTAATCACTTACACGATTTTTTTCCTCTGTCTATCTTTGAGAATCGCCGTAGAGAAACCCTTTTACGGAGAAAGTCTATGTATAAGCCGGTCCATTCCACGACGGTAAGTTAATCCCTCTCTCACTCTGTAGTTCTTGCGTAGACATCATTTATGTTTTGCCATTACTGTGTGGAAAAATCATTTATTGTTCTCTGATTGTTTATTTCAAGGATAAAATACCTTAGAAAATTTCTGATTAAGATTTTTTTTGTTTTTTTTATGGGTGAGAGAGAGAGAGAAGCGATATCAAACTTGCTTCTAAGCTAAATAATTGTTGGACACATTTGTGAGGGGATAATTACAATAAGGGATAAAATGATGGATGCCCGCCATCTTGGTGCTCACCTACTGTTTCTCTTTAGCACCTTAGAAGGAATTATAATGTATATAAAACGGAAAGTTGGATTCTGATTCCCCCTTACTCAATTATATTTATCTTAAATTAGTTCCTATTAGATAAATACGATGGGTTTGATAAATTCATCGGGATTATCCCTAACACACCGGCAGTGTAATGATCAGGATTTTTATAAATATTTAATGTCTGGCAGTGTGGTATATCACATTAAATGCGGACTGATTGATATAAATATCTGAAACACTTACTGATTGCCCAAATGTAATCATATTAAAGGAGATATTATTGAGAAGAAACAAAAACAATAAATGACCCGGGAGAACGAAGGAGACACAGGAGAATAATCTGCCCCCCAGTAATCCTGGATGATTACACGTGTGCCCGATCGATATTCTAGCCCATATAAAGGAGAAAATGTATCACCTACAAAGGTTCGGACATCTATCAAAGATTTCTCTCTAAGTTTAACTTTGATCTATTTGAATTCTCTCTAACAAAAGCATCGGAGAGTTCTAAGGGTTGAGAAACCCAGTCTTCCTTCCTTTCTTTTGCAGATCAATCATCTTGCAATTTAGACGTTACTCAGGAGTGCAGAACACACATCAACAGTTAGCGCCGTCTGTGGGATCTTTTGGTGTTCTCTGCAAACCGATCGCGTTGTGATTACAAAGTAACAACTACAGTTCAAAATACATCCCGATGGAAGAATGACTAGCCGCCATGGAAGAAACAATCAGGGAGCTCACTAGAGAAAATGAGAAACTGCAAAAGAATAATGAAGAGTTGACTGCTCATGAAGAACCTTCCATTAGTAGATGTGCGGAATCTCACCGAGTCAATGAACCTAATCGTGAGGAAGTGGAGGAAGAGAGGCGTAAAATGCAACTGTAACTCAAAGAACTGGAAGTTTATTATATGCCAGTTTGGCATACCACAAAGTTTTATATCCGACAATGGAGGTCAATTCGACTCTTCACACTACCGACAGTGGTGCGCCGAGTTGAAGATCGAAGTGCGGTATTCATCGTCCAGGTATCCACAAGCAAATAGCCAAAACAGAGAAAACTAACAAGACTATTTTGTCTATCCTTAAAGAGAGATTAGGAAACTGTAAGGGAGCATGGGCAGACGAACTCTCTGGAGTACTATGGTCCTACCGTACTACCGTTCGAACTCCTATAGGAAAGACCCCATTTGCTCTTACATACGGCAATGAGGCTGTCATCCTGACAGAATTAGGAGTCCCTACTTCAAGAATAAAAAGTTTTCATCCAAAAGACAATGAAATAAAGCTGCTATAACAATTGGACCTCCTCGGAGAAAGGCGAGCAGAGGCAGCTAAAAGAGTGGAACACCATAAACGCATGGCTGAAAAGTTTTTCAACAGGCAAGTCAAATCAAGATCTTTTAAACCTGGGGACCTAGTTTTGAAGCGCACAAGAGTGATCAACACTGAAGAATGCAAGCTAGGATCTAAATGGGAGGGACCCTACGTTATCACCAGGAGTACTCGACCTGGATCGTACAAGCTTACAGACAGTGAAGGCAATACTCTCTCTTATCCATGGAATGCGGAACATTTGAAGAAATATTATGCATAGCTCAATTTTTCCTCACTGGAATTATATTATATGGAAGTTGCAAATTATTGGTGTTACAGCAAATATATTCCATCACCGGCGCCGTACAAGTCGCGGGATCTCCTGGACTCTATGCCTCGCCCCACGATTCGATCGCCGAAGGGAAGGAACCAACTCTTTCGCCTTCGCCATCTCGTTGGCACCGTACAATTCATGGGGTCACCTGGACTCTATGCCTCGCCCCACGATTCAATCGCCGAAGGGAAGGAACCAACTCCTTCGCCTTCGCCATCTCACCGGCGCTGTACGAGTCGCGGCGTCGCCTGGGCTCTATGCCTCGCCCCATGATTCGATCACCGAAGGGAAGGAACCGACTCCTTCACCTTCGCCATCTCGCCGACACCGTACGAGTTGCGGGCTTGCCTAGGCTCTATGCCTCCCCCCACGATTCGATCACCGAAGGGAATGAACCGACTCCTTCGCCTTCGCCATCTCGCCGGCACCGTACAAGTCATGGGGTCGCCTGGGCTCTATGCCTCGCCCCACGATTCGATCGTCGAAGGGAAGGAACCAACTCCTTCGCTTTCGCCATCTCGCTGGCACCGTACGAGTCACGAGGTCGCCTGGGCTCTATGCCTCGCCCCACGATTCGCTCGCCAAAAAAAAAAAAAGGAACTCAGCTGGTCACCTCTCATACAGACTTCTACTCAAGGGCCTCGCTAACTTCACTGGTCTAGCCAAACTCAGCCAGCTCACCTCACGCCTTTCCATCGTAGCTCACCAAAACATCTAATCAAGGCTTTTCCACATCAAGACAATGTGAGCTTTTCCACGATTTGCCCACAGATCACCGCATCCACGGATCGCTAAACAAGGTACATGCTCGCCTAAACTACATTTCACATAACTATATTAACACTGGAACCTCACCCGGATCACCATACTCGCCCTAATCACTCGCCATCTATCTGGCATCCGATAAATAGCATGGGCTCTCATGATCCCCTTATAAATCTTTATCAACAGATAGTTTAGTTTCATTGATAAAGATTCGCAGGGTAGTACAATCACCACTAAATGATCATCTCCAGTTGTTTTGTAATTTAGATTACAGTGTCTTCAATCTGATTATGAGAGTATAACGCATGGATATCTGAAAGGTGGTCCCTATATGTAGATTTACGTTTGTGGTCTTTATGTTTGTGCCCATCATATAAGAGCTTGCGAGTTAGCCCACCACACAACAAGAAGATAAACATATAGCGGAAAGAATGGCATATTGATAGATAGCCAAAAATACATTTGAAATCTATACAAATCTATACAGCATAATATATATATATATATATATATATATACAATGGTAGATTATCAAGGAGGCAAACGTATACGGCACTCTGGTGTCCCGATTTTAGCAACTTCTGCCTTCACTATGGGGTCAGGAGTTAGCTTTCTGGGATCCATGCTAGCCATATCAAAGGACGGGTTCCGAACGACTTCCTCTCTTAGCCACCTCAAGCCCTCTACATAACCTTAACTCCAAGCAGTTATGCAGAGGGAACGATGTTGAGTCGTTTGACGCCTAAGAACTTCAAGCTCAGCATTCGCCTCGCCTAACTCCCAGGATAGAGTATCATGTTCGAGCTCGGTAGTATCAACCTTGGCTCGAAGGGTCTCCAACTCTTCTTCTCGAGTAGCGCACGAATGCTCCAAAATAGCCAAATTTGACTTCAAGCATTTCATTTCTTGATTGGCAAGGGAGAGTTCGTTCTCTTTAGTGACGAGCGCCTGCCCAATAGACTCTTGATCCCGGAGGAGGTCATCCCTACTTGCCTCTAGGAGCAGGTTCTTCTCTTTTAAGGTTGTCATTTCTTCTAGCATGGCTTCATGAGTTTCACTATAATAATCTCGCTTCTCTTCTAACTCCATAACTATGGCTTTCAGAAGATTTCTATCTTCTGTAAGCTGGCAAACCGAAGCGCCAGCTCTCGGTATTTCTCATCGGCTTCTAGAAGTTGTTCCCAAGCCCGTTTTGCACTCCCATTCAATAGCTTAGTCACCTCAGAGCCGACTGAACCAATAATTTGGTCGGAAGCCTGAACAATAACAAATGGTTAGAGAAATAAAAGAAGTCAAAATCAAAACGGATGGACAAATGAATACCTGCGCCAAAAGGGACTGGAGTAGGTCGACCACGATTCCTGTTTGCTCTGAAAACTCGGGAATTGAAGTGGTTGGAGGTGAAGGATGTGCAGGGTGTTGAAGAGCCCGATCAAAAGAAGACCCGATCGTTGATCTGGCATCATCACCAGAAGTCTGAAGAGGCTCCCGCCCAATGTTCTCACTGACTTCGGCGTTAGTCGAATTTGCAACAGAGAGCCTCAATGCCGAACGATGGTCTTCTGTCTTTAAGCATTGAAGTACAGCCACATCTCGCCCGCCAACCCCCAGAGTGGAGGGTTCATCCCCCTCGCCTCTTTCAGGGCGACCTTCTCTAAACTTAGGAGGATGTTCTGAAATAGGGACATTTTCCTGATCAGGAGCCTGTGTAGATGATAACACAGATGCCTAAAAGTAAGGAGTCCCCGCAGCGTATGCAGGAGGATTAGATAAGGCAGCTAAAAAAGCTAACTTGGCCTCATCTATATCCTGTCCAGAGATCGAAGGCAGAGGCCTATCATTCATATTGGGTTGGCGATCTGAAGGAAGACACACGGTCAATGGCTCTGGCGTTCTGACCTCCTGCCCTTCTGGTAGATTGGGCCTTGTATGCTGGCTACTCCCTTCACTGGCAGACGCGGCAGTTATAAGCGAGGATTGAGAGGGGGGAACTTTGAGAGGATTTGGCTCGACTCTCCTCAAGTGAAGGGCAAGCAATCTTGGTATCATGGCGAGTTTTAATTCGCCTTTCTTGAGCGAAAGTGAGAATGGGAGGCTCAGGTGTTTCCACAGCAGCTCGCCCGCTTCCTTCGCGGCGAGACTTTGCACGCTTTTCTTGATTTGGAGGAGGAGCAGCACGTTTTCGGGCCGCAATAGGGCGTTCAGGTGTTTCAACAATTGGTATGCTAGAAAAATCCTGAAACTCTGCATAATCTCGTCTTGGCCCGACCAAATAGGTATTGATGTTGTGGTCGGTCAGAATGAGGTCAGACTCCAGCCGATGAAAATGGCGTTGCGCCCACCTTATGATGATCTCCAATCGAGTGCGCTCCCTCTGGTTGAGATCTATATCCAAAAGAGAGGCAGGAGGTAACTTGTCCCAATTTACCTGAATGGGAAATTCTCCTCTAGTCTCTTCCTTAGGGAATTGCCATCCGTCCCCCTTTACGTAGAATATTTTCTTGTGATAATCCTTAACGTTGGAATATCGACTCTCGAAAGTGCATAATTTCGTCTCGCTGTCTCGAGATTGAAAACCAACCAAACTTAAATAAGGTTTTCTAATTAGACGATAGAGAGAGAGAAATTCTCAGACAGTTAAGTCAGGGTACAGTTCCCCCGCCTCTAGCAATTATGAACGAAATATTATGCAAGAAGCCAATAGTATTTGCCAAGCATTAGGTGGTAACTGAGCCGGAGCCAAGCCCAAATAGTGAAGAACTTCACGAACTGGTCTGATAAACTGAAGGTGAAGCCCATTCTTGAACATGGCTTTGTAAAGAAGCACATGCTGAGCTCGTCCTTCTGCATCGCAAGGTCGCTCTCGAACAGCCCCAAAACTTGCCAAGGTAGGAATGTAACCCAGATCCCGAAGATGCTGGATGGATGAAGGGGCGTAAGATGATATCCATTGATGCCCAGCGTAGATAGAACTTGCCCCCATTGAAGCTTAAAAGAAATTACAGAGAAAGGTCGGGTTGAAGATGAAGTTGTGAAGAAGAAAGAGGTAAATTTTCGGCAGCAAAATGTTAGTAAAAATTGAACCATTAGGGAAAGCAGTTATTTATTCTACAGATAATTACAACCATCGGGAGGAGAAACGATGTGATTAACACGATCTTCGGGAGGCGAAACGACACGACTGATGAATGGAGAGCGTATACGTAATTGATACCCGGCGCGTGAACATCACGTCTCAATCAATGAAGAGTAACTGACAACAAGTATTCGAAAAACTGAGAAGCCAGACGTATAATGATGGAAATAATCCGTAAATGCAGCGCACAATATTTCGAGTCATTATGGTCAGAAAATTGCTTCCTTTTCCCATGCCCAGTGAGCAGAAGCTAAACCGTCGTGGCTAGAGGGCCAACAAACTCCTGCATGACTATTGTACCCCTAGTAAGCCCATTCAAATTTAACTTTACGCGGGAAAAATTTAATAAGTTTGGACATTGAGAGTCGAATAAATCTCAATCAAATCGTCTTCGATTGGGATTCGAGGGTTCTGTGAGAGGATAATTACAATAAGGGATAAAATGATGGACGCCCGCCATCTTGGCGCTATTGTTCCTCTTTAGCACCTTAAAAGGAATTATAACGTATATAAAACGAAAAGTTAGATTCTGATTCCCCCTTACTCAACTATAATTATTCTAAATTAGTTTCTATTAGATAAATACGATGGGTTTGATAAATTTATGGGGATTATCCCTGACACATCGGCAGTGTAATGCTCAGGATCCTTATAAACACTTAATGTCTAGCAGTGTGGTATATCACATTAAATGCGGACTGATTGATATAAATATCCGAAACACTTACTGATTGCCCAAATATAATCATATTAAAAGAGATATTATTGAGAAGAAACAAAAGCAATAAATGACCCGGGAGAACGAAGGAGACACAGGAGAATAATCTGCCCCCCCAGTAATTCTGGATGATTACACGTATGCCTGATCGATATTTCAGCCCATATAAAGGAGAAAATGTATCACCTACAAATGTACGAACATCTATCAAAGATTTCTCTCTAAGCTTAACTTTGATCCTTTCTTTTGCAGATCAATCATCTTGCAATCTAGACGTTACTCAAGAGTGCAGAACACACATCAACAACATCAACTGTTGAGAACTAAGGTTGATGCTCTAATGGATCTATTTTCTCCCATTACTTTTACTTGGTTTCAATTTGATCACGACAGCTGGAGTTCTTACAACCACCCAGGTTTAGCCTGGAAAAGGATAGAGATCTTAGGAGGCGCAAAGCCCGAGTCTTGCTAAGAGGTAGACCAAGTATAATTGGTTGTTGATTTTTCTCTTTTGTTTGATTCTTTATTTGATTCTATTTCTATACTATACTCTTTTTTTTTTTTTATGATTCCCTTTGTTTTTTTTATGGTTCTGTTAGTCCAGTAGTTGTAATCTTACAGGATTTTATTTGTGGTTGATGTAAAGGAAAGCACGATTGTAATAGTCAAAGCAGAATCAATTGATAAATGATTGATGCATGGATTCTTTGTTTGATAACTATCTTCGTTTAGGACGATGTATTGTTGAGTATGAAGTTCAGAAAGTAAAAGTTAAACTAGTTGAGAGAGAGAAAATGTTCTTTACAAGTAAGTCGTTGAGAATAGATATGCACGGATATTATTGTGAAAGTATTGGGTGTTATCAATTGTAATAATTTTTGGTTGGCTTGGACTATAAATGCATTTTGGACAAGTTAATTGTAAATAAATGTATTTTGGTTTGCTTTCTTTTGTTGGATTGATACCTTTGTTAGTTTTCTTAAAATTTATGATTATTGCAACTTGTGATTTATGTTTCTTCAATTGAAAGGTTTATGTTTCTTGAGTACTTCTAGTAACAGGTTATGCAGTACAAGCTATATCCTTGACATATAACATGACTAGTAAAGATTTTACTATTTCTGTCACTCAGTACCACAAAAATTACATATATTACAATACAATCAAAAAGAGATTATACAAGTTATGGAATGGATGAAGTAACAGATGATGTTGGGGTGGGTTGGATACAAATCGAAGAGCATCAAATCAAGAGTTACTAACGGAGGATTCAAATTTACTATTGCAACTTTTTTTTTTTCCAGTGACTATTGCAACTTGTTTTGAAAGCATATGTGCTTTTCTTCATGATTCAAAATGTAGATGCCTTGGTTTGCTCTCTTTTGTTGGATTGATACCTTTGTTAGTTTTCTTAAAATTTATGATTATTGCAACTTGTGATTTATGTTACTTCAATTGAAAGGTTTATGTTTCTTTAGTACTTTTAGTAACAGGATATGCAGTACATGCAGTATCCTTGACATATAACATGACTCGTAAAGATTCTACTATTTCTGTCACTCAGTACCACAAAAATTGCATATATTACAATACAATCAAAAAGAGATGATACAAGTTATGGAATGAATGAAGTAACAGATGATGTTGGGGCGGGTTGGATACAAATCGAAGAGCATTAAATCAAGAGTTACTAACGAAGGATTCAGATTTCTATTGCAACTTTTTTTTTTCAGTGACTATTGAAACTTGTTTTGAAAGCATATGTGCTTTTCTTCATGATTCATAATGTAGATGCCTGAAAGGCTGCAAATATGTGCTTTTATTTTACCGCAAGGTAGAATTTTGAAGGCTTTATCATAACACGTCATTTGCCTACCAAGTTCATAGAATTCCATAACGTGAAACTTCCTACGTTTTGCATCATTTGCTCAAAAATAGCCAACACTAGTTCTAAAATATGTTACAAGCACATAGAACTCTTTTTGCGCATACCAACAAATAAAAGAAAATTGAAAAAAAAATTTCCATTAGAAACATAAAAAATCTCCCATTACCAACATCAGAACTCTCCAACATCAGAAGCAACAACAGAAATCTCTTGTTACCAAAAGCAACATCAGAAATCTTTCATTACCAAAAACCAACAAATTGAAAGAATATTTCCAACGAACTATAATCCACCTTCAGTTCTTGCTAGTCTAGGCTTCTGAGAAAATCTACCGGTTTGAAACCAAGTAATCAGACACCACCTAATTGTATGTCCTACCAAGTTAACAACACCAAAATCATTGAGTTATAACCACAGCCTCACACTTCCTCATTGTCTGATGGCATTGGTAGTGTGACATTACTACATTGTGTTCCAATAATATCGTCGATGTAAGCACCAAGTTGAACTTCCGATACCTCACCATGCAAGTAGAAAGGAATCTACTTGCATCGGTTGTTGAATCCATCCGGACTACTCTGCAGTACTAGATGGAGGGTATAACATCGTTGGTCAAAAGGTGGCATTGAGGAAGGCTGTAATTAGGCACTCTTAGAATGGCTCAAATGCATGTAATAAAAAAACTTTTAAAAACTTAGAATGAATCTACCTATTTGTCCCATGCATATTAAACAAAAACGCATAAATAATTTGACACCAGTATATTTAAAATATGTACAGTACTTTTAAAAGGTTGTCAATTAAACAGTTAAATAAATATGGAGGAAAACAATATCCATAAGATAAGCTTTCTAAACTTTTTCTCATAAAATGTAAATTTATTAAAGAAACATAGAGCCTACGCGGCAAATGTTTTTGGTGAAAATGAGGAAGTGTTTATTGGGTATATCTGCAACTAATTGGGGAAGAGTTATGAACCGGACATTGAATAATCTAAAAATGTAGAAATATAAGGGCTATTATATGTAAAATTGCATTGGGTGCCTGGGCATAGCACATATGATTGCAAAGGAACTGTAGGATTTTTGGACCTTTTGTATTGAATAGAGCAGACTCAAAAACATCATTTCTTTCATGAGCTAAGAATTTGACAGGTTAGATCACAAAATCATTCAAGAGTAACAAGCTAACCAATTAATAAGTTCTAAAAATAATTATAATCGTGAACACTTTCACAAGCCAAAAATTAGACTACTAAGAGTTTTACAAAATCATTCAAACGACAGACTACCCTTATGACAAGTCCTAAGAAAAGTGGCTATCATGTGCACCACAAGTGGATGCATACTTTGAATAAACAGTTAAAATCAACAACTTGAAACACCTAACTGAAGCTAATCCTACTTCCACGAATAATAATCATGCTTGGCCTCAGCATATTCGAACTGAACTTACTAGACATAAATATTGAAGACCGCATTTTCCATCTAAATTTTAGCTTTTAACTTTTGACACATTAAGTCAAATGGGTTGTGGGTGAAAGATATCCAAAAACTAAACTCAAATCTTACCCCTTTTGAGATATATATGGGCCTAAATTAAGTCACATGTCCACTGAAAATGGTTTGAGAGTGGTAGCCAATATCTCAAGTATCAAACAAATAGAGCTACGACTCAAATTGCAAAGAAAACCCAAACATATCAAGCTTTCAGATTCCAGAAAGAAAAAAAAAGAAGCAATCCTTCTATATAAAGCTACGACTCAGCCATATACAAACAAATAAATTATATTATTTTGTATTTGAGAAAAACCCAAAGAAAGAGGACATAATTGGACCATATATAATCTGCCATGTTCAATAACAACTCAGCCATGTACAAAGAAACACAAACTCATCCATAGAGCTAGGTTTGAGTTTTTGTGGGTGTGAACCCAAAATACAGCCACTAATTTATGCATTTTACTAAGATTTTTAAAGAGAGATAGATTTCCATAAGAAAGAACCTGAGTGTGAGTGTAACGCCTCGATCCCACGGGGAGTCGGAGAGTTACTTCCTATTATAAAACTCACATTTCAACAGAATAATTAAAAACTTAAAATTCTACAATATTATATAAAAATTGATTCCAAAAACACTTTCCTCAATATCATCAATCTTGGAAATACTACGTCATAAGAATACAATAACGTTTCTTTACTAATACTTGTCAATACTTATATAAACTCCCTATGTTTAATCTATCATTCTTAAATCATCTCACTTAATGCTTCATAATCCGATTATTGGCTGAAATATCCAAACTCATCTGAAAAATATTCAGAGATAAGGAGTGAGTTTAACCACAACTCAGTAAGCAGAGGACATATACAAGAGTGCAAACATGAGCATTTTCAAAAGAAACTTTATATGCATGAACCAAAAATCCTTTTATTTTCATATATAGATTTCCAAAATATTATCAATAAAATAGAGCGACTTTTCAATATTTTTACATTTAAAAAATCATTATTCATTATCAAAAATGTTTTGGCACAAATAACTGTACAATCTCATCTCATCCTTATATCTGAACATGTACCATGTTTAACCCCCGTGGTAGGGTTGTGCTATCCCCGGTGGCCAAACCAGGCAGTTTCATATTGTGAGACTTTCCCTTATTCATTTTCGGAGCCCCGAGTGTGCACACAGGAAAGAAACACATACAGGATTACTTTATTTCCAAAGTAGTTGCAAGCCTATCATATTATATCATGGAGGTACCAACCATATCACGTGAATCCATATCATTATATCAAAACCATATTCCAAAGCAGATCAAACTAACAAGAATGCCAAAAGTTTTCATATTCATATCATATCATATCAAATCATGTACCGAACTTGTTCATATCATTTTTAAATAACCAACAATAATTTTAAACATTTTACATCACATAAATAAAACATCATTTTTCATACTCGCTCTTTTATGCATTTCAGAAACATGTCAATATTGTTCATGTCTACACTATGCATGAAATAAACATTTTTCATATTTTCATACAGATTTTATGAGTAATGCAAATAATTGACCGAGATTGTTTTTCCCAAGTTCTCATTTATAACAAAAACATGTAAAATTTTCAGAAAGTCAACCTCGATTTCAGAGTTGGTGTAAAACCAAGTATAGGAACCCCGCTTACCTGAACTTCTTAGCTTTTTAAAAATTCTCCAAACAGCGTTGAACAAATAATAATCGACACCTATAAAATAATCATGAATTCTATAAATTTTCTAATGATTACAAACCTAAAAAAGAAAAAGAACTCGAGACGTAAAATCCAACATCCTCTCTTAACATCTAAAGACCCTCAAAATTCTTAGTAACAACTTTCTCCAAAATACTTTGAGTTTACTACATTCTTCCAAAACCTTAAAATATTTTAAATTATCTAAAACCTCAATTTTCACTTAATAAACACTTAACTCAATTTCCATTTCAAATCTAAGTCTCTTTCTAAAAATCAAAATTCAACCCATTAAAGATAATGTAACACCCAAGATCCGATTCAAAATAATTTATAACACAAGCTCAAAATAGTTCAAAGGCAAATCCGAAATAATTTAAAACTGGAGCCTAAATTAAATTAAAGCATGAAACTAACCCAAAAACATTTACTCCCAAAGGTTGTAACGAAACACAAATGAAACTAAAATAAATAAAACATTCACAAAATAAAATGATAAGACTTAAAAGTAAAACCCACTTAAAGCTAATGTATTCTTTTAGTAGAAATAACATTCGATGCATGGCCCTAGAAGACACACGAAACCAAAAAGAGACAACGAAAACTTGAAGCTTTCAGATCAAACCATGCGGCAGGGGTGTATGTACTCACCAAAAGAATGAGTGGCACGAAGGGCTGGGAGGTGGCGGGGGTTATGTCGATGACATCGCACTAAGGTCAGAGAGAAAATAAAATAAAATGAGAGAGGCATAAAAAGAGAGAGAGAGAGACCAAGGGGATAAGAGCAAGAGGGAGAGACGGAGATGAAAGCAGTTGGGAGGGAGCTCGTCGTTGGCTTACCGAGGGGGTTACGGCGGTAGGGGTGGTACAGTCAGAGGCTCCTGGGTAGTTTCCGCTTGTTCTGTCATGTGGGGGTGCGGCTGGGTGAAGTGTGAATGGAGGGAGGAGCAGGGGACTACTCTGTTTCCGGTTGCTAAAAACAGAGGCTCCCAATTTCGGTGATAAATAGTGGTGGTTCTGTGAAGGTGCTAGGATGGCGACATGAAGGGGCTGCCATTGGCAGGTGGCTCCGAGTGAAATGGTACTAGGCTGTTGATACTCTGGTTCGGGGAACCAAAAACAGAGTCACTTCGGTGCGGTACCGCCTGATGAGTGGACACCGCTTGGGGTGGCTGAGACTTCGTGTGGCGGGGAGGGATCCAGCGGCTGGTACGAAGGTGCAACGATGGGGCTGAAATGCACGGTGATGGGCAAACTCACCCGGTGGCTACACAAGTTGGTGGGTGCTCTATTTTGGTGATGTAAAACAAGGGTGGTATTCTTTGGGTGTTAACCGAAAGGCATAGGACTCATGGTGGGTGTTATCCATGATGGGAATGATGACCTTGAGGGGTGGGTCAGTGGTGTGGGGCTGGCGCTGCCATGGCTTTACGCAGTGGCTGTTTGGTGGCTACTTGAAGGTGGTGCGGCGGTAATCTAGTCTAGGTTGAGGATTGTCGATAAATGCATGAGAGTGCGCGGCTAACAGAAAGGTATAAATAAATGAATGGCAAAGCAAAAAATAAAATAAAATCATCGAGATGAAAGAGGAAATAACTGAATGTGCAAACTGAATAAAGTAGTGGCGTGAATAAACTGAATAAAATAACTGAATGTGCAAATTATTGCCGTGAAAGTAGTGGCGTGGGATTTGGAAACGTGCATGGGAGTGGGAGTTGGAGTAATCTGTAAAAAAATAAAAAAAAAATTAAATAAACTTAACCCGAAATCTAAATATTCAAAATTTCAAATGGACTATAAATGTATTTAAAACCAATAATTTTATAAGTAAGTTTGGCGCCAGAATGGGATGCTACAGTGAGTTTCTGTTGTCAATCGAAGTCGTCGGCGACGCCAAAATGTGGGAGACGCACTGCAAGGCATGGAGGAGCGAAGGCCAGGAGGGAGAACATGGGGGACGGAAAAAATTCGAATAAGATAATTTGGGATAAAACGTGGAGAACGACAGAACGTGTGATACTGATAAAACATGTGTTTTGCTGAAGAAAAAAATTAAAGAAAAATGCCATATCAGCATTAAAGTGTGGTGCGGGAGAGAGAGCTGCTGGGAAAAAAACAACAAACGAATTAATATATCTTTCTGTATTAATTTGGCATACGTACTCGCACGCATCACTATTATAAAAATGTGCATACTTTTCATTTGAGTTATATTATATATAGTTATTTTTTATATTTTTTTATAAATTTCTTTATTGGTTGATATAATTATTTTATATTAAAAAATATGTAGCCAATCACACCAATAAAACAGTACATAAAAAAATGCAAAAATCACTATATATAAACTTTTTATTCTCAAATAGTCTAATAATTCCCACGGAGCAAATAAATACACGCATGCGCATACAAGATACATAGAAGAGGTAGAAGTGTAGAACACGTAAGATGGGTGGGAGTTAGATGATGATCAGTAGTCCAGGCTGACTAGCTAGCTGCATGCATGACTACATAAGAAGCTTCCAAGATCATTACATGATACGTGTTCGAACCTGAATTAATTTGGCCCCCTTAATTTTTAAAAATGAGATAAAATAAACTAAGATAAAATTTTTAAAAAATATATATATTATTAAAATATTTTTTAATATTTATTTTATTTTAAAATTTGAAAAAATAATTTTAAAATTAGAAAAAATTAAATTTTTTATTATATTTTATATAAATTTAAATAAATATAATAATAATTTTTAATTTTATCTCCCAAAACCCTAGACATCGTTCATTTGTACAAGTATTTCCCGCATTTGTCTATATATGCGAATTGTAATTAATTCATGGCCGTATAATTTTTTTAAAATAAAAATCTTTGCTGCATGATCAGCAGTTATATAATATAATTTAATTTAAAAAATAAATTATAAATAATATTTTCTTTAAAGAAAATGAAGCTTATAATAGTCAGCGTCTAAGGAATATTACATCACGTTTAAATGATGTCATCCATGCATTATGCGATTGCTATTCAACAACAACTGGATCGTTGTAATTAGTACACGTGGTCTAAATGACTTTTCGATCATCAGAATGATTTTTCTTTCTGATGATCATGATTTGATGCGTACGTGTACATTTTCCTTTCTTCTTCCCATAGCGGGCATAGCCCTACCTGCTATTATATATATATATGTGTGTAGAAAGTTAGAAACCCTTGCACTATTATCTTCATCATAGAATTCCTTAAGCTTGGACGCGTGTTTTTGTTATAAACTGCTACATACGTACGTTCCCTTCAGATATCTACAAATACAGGTATAGAAACGGATCTTGAGGTTCTCCAAAATCAGCAAAAATAGTTCATGTAGCAGTTAAATTATCTTTTTTGTAGTGCAGATAACTATGGAGTTTGACTTGGCATCCAAATCTGCCCAGAAGATATTCGAGGGAGATGGTGGATCATACTATAGCTGGTCGAGTTTTGAATTTCCTGTGCTTCGTGAGAGCAATGTTGGTGCTGGGAAGCTTGTTCTACAGCCACGTGGTTTTGCTCTTCCCCATTATGCAGATTCTTCCAAAGTCGGTTATGTCCTCCAAGGTTAGTGCGCAGGCGCCGGCTACCTTTTCCTCGACCCAGATTTCTTTTCGAACAAACTTTCTCACAAATTAACTTAATTTGCAGGTAGTGATGGAGTGGTTGGGTTTGTATTCCCAAATACAGAAGAGGAGGTAGTCTTGAAATTAAAGAAAGGAGATGTCATCCCTATTCCAATGGGAGCAGTCTCATGGTGGTTCAACAATGGGGACTCCGAGCTAGATATTGTGTTCATTGGCGAAACTTCTGTGGCTCACATTCCTGGAGAACTCAACTACTTCTTTTTGAGCGGTGCCCAAGGAATCATGGGAGGTTTCTCACAAGATTTTATAAGTAGAGCTTATATTAGCAGTGCAGAAGATGCAAACAAGCTTGCAAAAAGCCAAACCGGGGTGCTGATAATTAAGCTAGAGGAAGGAACAACCATGCTGCCTAAACCACATGAAGACACCATTAACACTAGAAAACTGGTGTATAACATTGATGCTGCGTTGCCTGACATTGTCGTCAAAAATGGTGGACGAGTTACGACATTGACAGAGGCCAAGTTTCCTTTCCTCGGAAAGGTTAAGGAGCTGAGTTGCAGTCGAGTTAAACTCGATCCTGAAGCAATGCATGCGCCGAAATATACGACTGATTCTGCAGTACAAGTAATCTATGTAGTTAAGGGTTTTGGAAAGATTCAAGTTGTGGGCATTAATGGAAAGCGAGTCTTGGACACGGAAGTAAAGCCTGGTTACTTGCATGTCGTGCCCAAATTCTTCGCTGTTGCCATACTCGCAGGCAAAGAAGGACTGGAGTTTTTCTCTTTGGTCACAGCTAAGAGGTAATTTTCAAAATCTCTCTCTCTCTCTCTCTCTAATCACATAAATTATACAAATTAATATAATATGATGTGGTTTATTAGATTAAAAAGTTATTTTTATTTTAAAATAAAATTAATTAGTAGATTATTATATAAAATTATGTCAGTTTGTGCTATTATTTTTATATAATTTATTTTTAATTGTAGCAATATTCTATATCTTTTGCAAAATTGTTGTTGTTCATAATAATTAACGTATTGATTTTTGTTTTTGTTTTTGTTTAGGCCTGTTTTGGAAGAGTTAGCTGGGAAGACATCTGTGTGGGATGCTTTATCTCCTGCGGTCATAGAAGCCTCCCTCAATGTTTCGACAGAATTTGGCCAAATTTTCAGGTCGAAATTGGGAAAGACAGCAATCATCGTACCTCCACCACGGAATTAGATCATCATCGATCATTGCTATTATTAATGTAAAGACAAATAAGTTTATATATTTACGTATATTGTTGTATTGAGATTGAATAAACATATGCCACAGATCAGTAGTACTACTGTTACTGTTTTTATTTTGAGATCAAGTTGTAATATATATTAAGATATTATATATAAATTCATGGTGTTTTACTTTGTTTTACCAAGATATGGGAAATTTTACATATATATATATATATATATACCGTAATAAGCAAACATTGCTACTGGCTATCTTGGAGTTGCGTGAGGATCATGATCAGGTCCTGCTCCTGCATCGAGTACGACCCATTTTGCATTGACAATTTCTTCAATTTTTTTTTTTGTTTTATGTTTTTTTTTTTTTTTACTAGAAATTTAACATGCTACAAGAAAATAGATATTTATAATATTTTAATTATGATTAAAATATTATTTATGATTAAAATAATCTCATATATATATAGAAGCCTTATATTTCACATATCTACTTAATTATTACGTGATTTATTATTTTTAATATTTTATTTTAATATTTTAATATGTCTAGTATACCAACACATTTCACACCGAAAAGAAAAGTGCTTAAATGTCATATAAAATGAAATAATATGGTATAAGACTTTTCTCATACCCAAATAAAATAATAAAAATAAAAATCACGTGCGTTAGGTAGATCTATGTCGTATATGGTATAAGACTTTTTTGTATCATTATATATATATATATATATCATTGTCCTTCTAGCGTCTTTAATGTGATATTATAAGAAAGTCCTCATTTTTGCAATTCAATATTCTAATATCTGCTCATGATCATGTGGTTGCCATTGTCCATAACGAATTATAATTAAAAAAAAATTATAAAAAGGAAAAGTTTTATTCACCGTCCTTAGTCCCCTTGATGAATAGCTATTCATCATCCTTTTACTTGGTTTATAATGATTGAATGACAAAAAACGAAAAAATATTCAAATTTTAAGTTAGTATGTAGACTCTACGTATTTTTTAAAAAAATAGATATATATGATATATATCTACATAAAAATAATTTTTTAAATAATATATTCCAATTTTTTAAACACCAATTTTATATATATATATGCTCTTATATTGATGTGTGAGATTTTTTTACAAACACATATGGTGCTTTTACAACAATGTATTAATAAAATCTATTTACCTAATCGGCAAAAATTCAGGCTACATCCCTCGGGGATGTAACACTGCTCAAGAATTAATATTGTAAGGAGTTTAGTCACAGATACGAGATATATCAAGCTTTATGATCTTCTTCTATTTTTCTCATATTAAAATATTTAAAAAGTCTCTAGTATTAGCGACAAAGAGAGCTTATAAAGACAAGAAATGATGAGGGAGAACCGACCAATCCAATTATAAGGATTAGACCTGAAGATCAAAACCAATCTCATGTAGAGGAGCACGTGTGGCCTTTGACTAATTCACGACATTAACAAATTAATCAAGAAATTAGGAAATATTTGAAGCCCGAACTAAAGTTTTGGATGCTGTGGGGTCAGTTTGTATAGTGAAAATATTTAACTTTATCTTAATTTATTTTATTCTTATAATTTATTTTAAATTTACACACAAAATATAAAAAATAATTCAATCTTTTTAAATTCAAAAATAATAATAATATTTAATACTTAAAAAATATTTTATTTAACTTTTAACTTTAACTTAAAACATCTTGTTTGCCATGAATTTTACATGTTATATCCACAATATCAGGTGGTGGGAAAAAATTCGTATTTGTCATGAAATAAAATTTTGGTAGAAAATTATTTTTGTTCATGGATTATATGCCACCAACATCCCACTAACAAATTTAGTTAAAAAAAAAAAAAAATTCTCATTTAACATATGCATTTTTTCATCCTATAACTTTGTGATAAAAAGTCTAAAATTTTGTAGTGTGTATACTATCCAAACCGCACCATATCACGATCTATATATAGTACTTATCTCACATTAAAGTCAAGAATCATGCATGCATGCATATGGCTGATCACTGATGGAAAAAGGGATTCTTGAGTAAATGTGAAGAAAACGATCGAACATGTAATCGACACAAGAACTTGGGATTTCGATGAAGAAATAATGGGACAAATAGCTAGCCTTTTTGTTTTATTGACTTGTATGGGGATCGGCAAAGCACGCGTAATCTTGGCCTAGCTTTATTTGTTTTCCGAGTCAGTACTGAACCGTGTGTGAATTCCTAGCTATATATCTTTTTCCAGTCAGGCTTATTATATATAGGCTTCATGTAGGTATATACTGTACCTTGTCTTTGTCAAATATGTCCATATCCACTTAATTCGGAACGAACGAGTCTAACAAAAATGTTTGGGACTGATAAAGCTATAATTTGTCTAATATGTCTAACTGTTGCTCGCTCTTGAAACTAAATATAAGGCCGTCGCTAATATGAGTAGTGAGATTTTATGATACAATCCCTTCAAGTTCTAATATATTATAGTGTGATAACTTGGAAATCAGGTATTTATCCGTCAATTTTGTGCTTTATTCTCGCATCAAATATGTTGAACTAGACTATTATTTTATTCATGAAAAAATCGCAATCAAGACTCTCACTGTTTCATTTGTCTCTAATAAAAAATAGAGAAATGATAAATACAGTCAAGGAGTTATAAGCGGCATGCAATCACTTTAAAAAAAAGTAAATATATATGAAACTCACGTAAAAAAAAAATTAACTTTTTTTTTAAATAACTGTATATCATTTATAACTTCACAATTATATATAATATTATCCTCAAAAACAACTTACTGATATCTTGACAAAACCGCTCTCTACCGCTCGGTTCTCTTTGTTGCAATCAAGCCTCGTTATTAGCCAAGTGCCACTTGATTCGAGGGGGGTTGATATGGCAACTGTACTACAAGATGTACACGGCATAGCAGCTCATGATGGACACGAACAACAATCACATTACAGGGTTAGGCCACGACAAAAGGACTGCATGGCACAACAGCAATTGTTGCACTACAGAGTAAGGCCACTGTACCGTTAGGTAAAGCAGATGAACATGGCACAACAATAATCGCACAGTAGGATAAGGCCACTGCAGCATTAGGCGGACACGGCACAGCAAAAGGACATGGCATGGATCAAGAAAGACTCTAAAGCAAAATGAGAAGACCTCCTTGTCAAAACAGAATTAACTTTTTGTAAAAACACGTGTCACTGTATTAGAGGATGGTTTGTTATGAAATGTAGTATAAATTCTGTAAAAAGGAAACGAAAGATGTAAGAACAAAAATTTGAAATAGTGAAATTCTCGTAGCAGCATTACAACAAACGCGGTGGCCGGTTTGAATTCACATGTGAGACGAGCTTATTTTAATTTATTTTAAATTTATTATTAAATTTATTTTAAATTTTAATACAAAATATAAAATAAAAATTTTAATATAATTTTTTTAAATTTTAATATATATTTTTTAAATTTCAATTCAATTTTTTAAAATTTTAAAATAATAATAATATTAAAAATAAATTAAATTTATCACAACACAACTCATCTATCTTTTCATCTAAACCGGACTATATGTACAATGTCTCTTTCTACTTTAAATTTTCCAGTATAGAAAGCCATGCTGAAATTTATCTTGTAGGCTAGCAATGGACAAGTCGCGCGTGCGTCGATTGTCAACAGTAGTACTACTTTCTTAACTTATAATTTTTTTTTTTTAATAA
Organism: Platycarya longipes; assembly: GCA_036559045.1. Taxonomy (NCBI): domain Eukaryota; kingdom Viridiplantae; phylum Streptophyta; class Magnoliopsida; order Fagales; family Juglandaceae; genus Platycarya; species Platycarya longipes. The sequence continues at coordinate 32,198,463 of CM071794.1, read as the reverse complement.
TATTACATATAATCGTGAAATTGTAAATAACATACAATCACTTTAAAAAAAGTTAACTTTTTTCACATAGATCCCATATATATTCTCTTTTTTTCGAAATAACTGCACGCCACTTACAATTTCATGACTACATTTATCATTTCTCTTTTTTTTCTCGACAATTCTCTACTCGTAAGTTAAAAAAAAATGTTTTAGTTATTAAAATCAATATTTTAAATATCGTATCAGTCGAAATTTCAAAAATATGTCATATTGATTATATACTCATAATTTTTTTGTACTAAATCATTTTTCGGCCGTTTCAACATGTACTGGTTGAAATCCGACCAGATTTCGAATTTAAGCAAACATTTGTTTTTTTTAAGTGGTTTATTAAGTATGTTTGCATTTTTTCCCTTTTTGTATATATAAAATATATATTTTATTTGTAAGAACCACAAAACGAATAGTTATTTTATTTTATTTGTAATAATTTATGCATGTATATATATATAATTTATTTATATATAGACTATTCTAAAATAGTATAAGTATCGAAATATTTCATTTCAATACTTTGATCGGTGTATTGCCTCCAATACAATATTCAAAACATTGATAAAAACAAAAATGATGGGGAGAAGCCACATCCCAGAGCACTCACTCATATGAACAGTGACATGAACAGCATATCTCTTGATAAAAACATCTTATGACAGTAAATTTAAAAATTAGGGTGATTTAATGCAATACATTAAATTTGTAAAATTATTTTTATTATAAAATAAATATAATATATAAATTACGTAAAATTATATCAATTTATGAATTTACACAATAAACTTTAATAAAATTACGTTATGGATCGAATTATAATTACAAAATTAGTTTCAATCCGTAAATAGGATACCTACGTACGTCCCTTGGCAACATGATGAGTTTCATAATTTTGATCAAAACTGTTGATCTCATGGCAAGCTCCACCCTCATGCCTTGAAGAAACATTTCCTATTAATTATAATGCCGCTTGAGGACAATGAAGGGGCTAGCTACTGTATATGACTGATAATATTTGTCAAGATTCCGATCTTCAGCACTAAGATTCACACAATTACAAGATGCATGCATTCTTAGCTAGAATAGAATATTATAAGTATGATATATATATATATATATATGCATTAATTAGATTCATGATGCTTAATTTAGACTACATGAGTTGAAGTGGAAGATACAGTACTACGTGTACTGCAGGCATATGCATGTTAGGTACCTGACCTAATTAGGACAGTTCAGCCGACCCGACTCGATAAGATCATTTCCGATTCGACCCGCTTTTAGATAGTTCCGTTTGGCCAATACCGATAGCCCAATAACGTTCCGATGCCATTTGCTCATCTTCTCCATTTCACAGTTGTGCATCATTAGGGTTTCTCATTGTCTTCTCCATTGTGCAGGTGCACATCATTAAGGTTTTTTGTTGTCTTCTCCATTGCACAATTAGAACCATTCTTGCATCATTAGAGTTTCCTGTCTTTCTCAGCAACCAACTAATGAATCACATGAAAAGGCATACAACCTGAACAAAATCGAAAACTCAATTTCTTAGCAACCAAACAAAATTTTTCTTTTTATTTCTCAGCAACCAAACAAGTGATAGATCAAACTAAAATCACATGAAAATGCATACAACCAGAACAAAAAAAAAAAAAACTAAGATTCTCACTAACCAGAACCAAGTCTTTCAAAGCTCAAAATCGGTCTTCGGCACCTTAGCAATCCATGTGTTCCAGGAGATTAGTATCATTAGAGATCTTGGTGTAGATTATCGAGGGAGAGAGACCATTTCGCGCCGTGTGAATATGAGATCTTGGGCTCGTCGTTGCTTGGTCGGAGATCTTGGGCTCGTTACTGCTTGGTCAGAGATCTTGGCTTGTCGCTGCTTGGTCGGTTGGAGAGAGAGAGAGTGGAGAGAAGGAAATGGAAGAGTCTCGACGAAATGGGAAGGGGAAAAATGATTAAATCGATAACGGATAAAACCCGATTACCCAATTACAAGAGACAGAACGGAATATCGGTAGTGAGTCGGGTTGGGTCGAAATTCGTGTTTTTTGTTCACCCCTAGACCTAATCGTACGTACGTAGACTGAATGGATCGAGGAAACAAACATCACGTGGTGTGGATATGATAGTACCCCATTAAAAACTGTCCTAGATCATGCCTTGACACCGCGCTTGGAGGGTCAGGACAGTCACTTGGCTAGCATGCATGCATGTCTTGACTCTAGTCATGACACGCAGCAGGCAACCATGGAGGCTACTGGCCGCGCACAGCCAGACATGCGCCTTTGTGCGCATCATTGCATACTTCCTTGCGCACACACTTGTATGAGCACCTGCGCACCATGACCCGCGCACCCGAGTGTGCCCCAACAACCTCTAGAGAGGTCAGTGGCGTGTCTTCACAGGCACGCCATCCAGTGGACAGCACCAGCCTGCGCCTTGCAGAGCAGGCTAGTGGCATGCCCACCAGGCATGCCATCCAGCGCATGGCTCCAACCTATGCCTTGCAGTGCAGGTCAATGGCATGCACACCATACATGCCAACCAGCACACGGCACTAACCCGTGCCTTGCAGCCCACAGCGCCTAGACCGCCAGCTTGGGCCATGCATGACCATCACCCCGGCATCCAACTCGGGCCATGAAAGACCACCGCCCAAGCCACCTGACTGGGCCACACTACTACAGCACGACATCACCCTGGACACATCATCAAGCCTAGGCATGTCACCATACCATGCACACCATCAGAGGCCACATAGCCAGATGCCATGCAGACAGCCACCATACAGCTTAGTCTTGTCGTGGACCATGCCACATCATAGCCATCACGGACCTAGCATGCCACGGCCACGGCACCTCTCAATTATGTTTATTTGCTTTATTTATTTATTTAATTGCATTTGATTATTTTAGTAATTATCTTATTTTGCTAGGAACCCATTGGGGGTTTTCAATTTGTTAGATTTTATAAATAGGACCTCTAAGGTTTCATTTTATTATCTTTTGGAGAATTGAGATTGAAGTGGCTTCCTAAGAGCTTAGGCCCGCCACTTAGTATGGTTTGGATTTTCGGTACTTAGGCACTTGGGTTTCAAATTGTACAATTCGTGAATCCCTTTGTAGAGAAACACATCGTGCAATTCGCAAATCGATGTGTTTCACATCTATCCTTTATTTATAAAAAAAAATTGAGATATTACTTCCATTTTAGTGTTCTTGTTTATTTAGTGTTGTTCTTGAGTCTTTGGAGTTTGTTGGTTTGTCCTTTTGTTCATAGAGTTATTTGGAGTTCATTTCTATTTGTTTGGTGATTGAAAAAAACTACAAAAAGAATGTTTGAGTGTCTTGTGAGAGTGCCAAATTCACACCACTTGTGAATTTGGAGATTGTGTGTGAGCGTTCTTGTTAAGTTTGAATTTTTGTTCTTGTGTCTTGAGTGTTTGTTTGATTATTGAGTGAGTTTGAGTGGCGAGGCCGAATTATCTCTACTGGTGAATTTGAGAATTCTTGTGTGTTTTCCCTAAAAGAGTTCGAAGCTCACACCATTTGCAAGTTTTGGATTCTTCAAGAGTGTTGAGTTGAGTGAGAGTTGATTGAAGAATTGTTGAAATGTTGGAGTTGTTGGAGAAGGGCATAGCCGAAACCTTGGTGCCTTGAAGGGAGTGGGTGTGTTCTTGCTTCATTTGAGTGTTCAATCTTCTCTTAATTGTTCATTCAAGTGAGTTGTGTTTCCCTTGCCTCAAGCAGCCCACAGCAACACACCCCCCTCCCCCCCAAAAAAAACCCTAGACACCACACAGCCAAACCCTAAAATCCTAGCTCCATAAAGTGTCCACCTTGCCCTTTATTCTAGCCGGCCATCAATACCACTCAATCCTTTCCTATTTTGTCTCACATTTAAACCAATATTTCCTATCCAAAAATAACCATATTCCCTTCTTACAAGAGCCCCACCAACCAGCCATCATTGTCCATTTGAATTCAAAACTTTCAATTTGAATTCAAATCAATTTAAATTCAAATCCTATCACTTTCCATCCTTATCCAAATTTGGTCAACCTATCCTTATCCTAGCCGAATTCTTCCTTTGCTACATCATCTCGTCTTACATCACTTCCTTTCTTTGATTGGTCATTAATCAAAGAGTGAACCAATCACATAAACTCTATACATCATCAAGCATACACTCGGCCAACCACCTCACCTCATTGCCGCCCACTTCTCTTGCCAAAACCAACATTCCTATATTTTATGAATTATACAAATCATCTCAAAACCCTCGACCACTTAACCTAAAACCCTGGGCCGAAACCCTACCTCAACCCTAACCCTATTTTGCCACTCATCCCCAATACCCTAGCCGAACTCTTTTGCCATATCATCTCATCATAACTTCATTCCTTACTTGATTAGTCAATCAATCCATTAGTTGACGTAATCAAATAATCAACTACCAACCCTAGCCTTAGCTGAAACACTCTTGTAACCCTAGCCTAATCTCATTCATCCACTACCTTATCAAAATGACCAAAACCCTAACCCTAATCCTTAATCTCAAAATTTTCCTTAGCCTTCACTAAAACCCAGCCCTACTATACCATATAACCTATATTCCTTACCAAAAAGATTTCAATACATAAGTCTACCCAAAGGATATTCCCCTAAACCTTTTCTACCCTAATCTACCACTTAGATCACCATATCTACCTACCCAAACCAAACTTTATTGCTCCATACACTTAACCCTCAAACCTAATTGCAGTGCACCACTTTACCCAACCTTAGCCAAGACGAACTTAATCAATTTCCTCTAATCACCTCAATCTCAAATCACCCTTCTTCCATTGTTGGTGCACGCAAACCATCACAAGTAAAAGGAACCTTATTCAATCATTGAGGAGCAACAAGGCGGAGATGATTAGCTTAGTTAAGTGGAGACAAGACCGAAATATCTATCAGAATAGCCATGATCATCATGTTCAATTTATTTTACATGTTATCCTCGTGTATTCACCAAATACATTGCCCCATCCATATTGCGACAAAGATATACATGCTGCAGCATATATGGCAGCTTAGATATACACGCAGCATATATGGTCAAATATGGCAGCTCCTCACACACACACAGAGTCAAATATGGCAGCTCCTCTCCCCCCCCCACCCCACACACACACACACACACACACAGTCAAATAAGGCAGCTCCCCCCCCCCCCCCCCCCCACACACAGAGTCAAATATGGCAGCTCCTCCCACACACACACACACACACACAAAAGAAGATTATACGAACAAACGTGCACCACTACAAAAAAAAAAAAAAGAGGTATATATAATTAATTATTTATAATTAAAAAATTTATTTACGACAAACGTGCATTACAGAAAAAAAAATTATATATATATAACCAATTAATTGTAATTAAAATATTTATTTTTATTATAAATAGTCTTTTTAATTACAATTAATTGATTATATATATATATATTTTTTTTTTGCAGTGTTGGGTGTGTCTTCAAGTGTGGCTGCCATATGGATTGGTTAATTTCCTATATATGTTTAGAAACAGTATATATGATGTGAGCCACGGACGTACCAAAAAAATTCAAAGAAGAAGATAGAAATTAAGAGGCACAACAGTCATTTGATCAAATGCCTTTGAGAAGGCAGAGTATTATATTATGTTATTCAGTATTGTATTACTTGCCTTTCATCTCTCCAACACTAGAAGGCACTCACGAGCATAATTGGAGCACTCAAATATTCTAACAAACTCCAGCACGTCTGCGAAAGGTAATTCCAAGCAAGAATGAATGAAGATCAGTTGCCATCTGTCTTATATCTAAAAGATTCTCATGTCTTATTTTTGTCGACGTGCATCATCGATGGAATTAGTGGTTCCTAACTCCCTCGGCATAATCATACTAATTTATTAGTCTTAGATCTTTTATGATTATTATAATTTATATATTGTGTATTGTGTATTTTTAAATTAATTAAATGTTCAGTTTGTGAGATCTCAAAAAAGAAGAAAGAAAAAAAAGGGGCTAGAATCCTATGTGGTAACCGGCCCCCTTGTCCAATTGAATGATATTAATAGGAAAATAATATTTTATTCACTCATTTTTACATCTTAATCATTTTTATTTAATAATTAAAAAAGTAATTATTGATACATTAATATTTTTTTATATTTTTTAAAAATATTTTAAAATAATAAAAAATAAAAATAAAAATGTCAATTATGCCTAACGGTACTCACTTAGAACGATAAGCCATATTAGTAAAAGATAGGCACGTATGCCAAGATGAAAGTATTATTATATTTTATTAAGATAAAAATAAAATAAAATAATGTGAAATTAATTATTTTGTGTAATATTTTTTATTTATTACTATCATGCATTATACTTATTTTTTAAAATCTGATAAAAACATTAATTAAACAACACGTACATCTTATGCAGAGATATTTTATGAATATACAAGGAAGTAGATGACAAAGAAAAGAACGGTGAAAGTGCAGAAAATTAAGAGAAAGCACAATGAGGAAAAGTAAAAAAGATGTAGATCAATCAACACATAAGAATTGTATATTTACATTTGTTAAATAACACTATGTTATGAACAACAAGAGATGAGATAATTCAATAAATATGTAGATCTATTTAAGATATTTATTAAAAAACTAAAACATTAAAGTTAATGGAAGTAATATATCATTATTTTAACCGTTAAAATCAAATCCATATGCTATATATTACTTATTCATTACGTAACGTTTTAATTTTAAAAATATAAATTGTAACACAAAGTGTTAAATAATTTTAAAATATAATTATAATGTAAAACCCCAACCTTCACATGAAGAATTAGATAAACATGTTGTAATATATATAAATCATACTTGGAAATAGCTTTAATTTTTTTAATTATATAAGGTTAATAAACAAATTATATAAATCAGAAAATTGACGGAAAGTAATTTTCACAATTATTTTATTAATTGTGTTGGGCCCAGTCAAACGTGGAATGCGGCTTCTTCTCAATTGTGAAATGCGGCAGAATCTTGAAGTTCTATAACTTGCTAGTGCCCTCTCATATGTGAAGTGAGGTTCGGCCCAAGGTGAATCAATTGTGTGTTGCGGCCCATGAAATCGATATGCTGCTGTTGAAGTTCAAATGAAGTGCATGTAAATTATGCGGGCCCAAGTAAATGTTTTGAAGAAGTGTATTGTCGCGCATGTCTTGTGTGAAGTGAAAATGGGTTAAATAAAATTCTGACCCGATATTGTAAAGCCGGGAAAAACAAATTAAGCCCAGCCCCACAAACCAAAATTCCCTCATGCGGTGTCGTTTAAAGAGCTATCAAGCAGCCCTTCTTCTCTTCATATAAATATCAACTTCCCCCCTCTTTTGATTTCAGACCTTTTTGAGACAATTTAGTGAAGTTTCATTCTTTCTTTTTTTCTTTCTCATGGCATTTTCTTTTGCTTTTGCATGAAGAGATGGTTTCTGAATTTGCATGCGGATTGCGGAGATCGTTTTAACCTTTTTTTTTTTTTTTTTTTTTTTTTTTGTGCAAACCAAAGTTTAATTTTAGACCTACATGTTTTTTTTTTTAATTACATATCAATTTTCTTTCTATGTGTTTTGTTCGTCGACAAGGGTGTTCATTCGGATTCCGGATTTTCAAATTCGAAACCCGGATTCGAAATTTCCTTAAATAATTTTAAAAAAAAATTTTAAAAATATTAATAAATAAATAAAATTTTAAATCAGGCCGAGTCTCCTATTCGTCAATGTTCTTCTGTGTTTTTTGTTTATCGATATTTTTCATTTCAATATGCATGTTCTTCTATTTCACTTTTTGTTATAATTCTTATAACTGTTGCGTGTAAAATGAATTTGTGTATGATCTATTTTTTCATATTTTACAAATTCATACACGTTGAATGGAGATGAAAAACAACAAAAGTTTATCCAGGCACAAACGAAGGATAACAAAATAGTAGAACGGAATCTCATTGTAAAAAGTAGGGGCAAGAAAGTAAAGAGAATACTGTAAAATGTAGGGATCAAAATGTAAAGCCATAAAAATCAAGAACAAAAAAGTACGGACAATGCTGTAAAATATAGGGGTAAAAACATAAAGGCAAACTAGGAAATATTTAAATCAGGACTAAAATGAGAATATAATTAAAATGTAGAGGCAAACCAAACAGATGAGGTTGATCTTATGCCATTTGATGTATTTTGATATATTGAATTTTTCTGATGTATGTTGATTGTATAGGTTGCCGTTTTTTAAAATTATAAAAAGGAAAATAGATATGTGTCGATGAATTTAAATACAAATTTGAAAATAGATTAAATAAAAACAATATACTAATAATAATAATAATGAAAATGTATTATTATACAGAGAATTATGCCCAATATTTCAATGTATTATTGATTTGGAATAAATTAGCCAAAATATAAAAAAACTAGTATGTTTAACTATCAAATGGCTCAACCAATGCCTATATCAATGTTAGTGCTATTATGAAAAATCGGCTTGACTGTCGGGAAGTTCCCTAAGACTATTTTTATTAAATTGTCTAAAGTTATTATTTAAAAAGTATAAATTAATTTAGTGTTTATTAGATAAAATTTTAATTTTATTATTTATAAAAATACTTTTATTCTATTTTTTTACATTTATTTTTATACTTTTGATCAAATATGATCAATTTTTTTTTATAAATGTATAAATTTATATTTTAAAAAAATTAATTTTAAACAATCTAATGAAAATGTTCGAAGAAACATACGTAAACTTTGGCCGAAGACTGTCTATATGAATATTTACAACCTAGGGGGATAGGATTAAAGAAGAATGGATAATGATATTTGTATTCTTAAAGTATATTATTTTTTCATATATATTAATTCTAAAATAGATAAATTTAGATTCTATATGAAAAATTAATTTTTTAACGATGACTTATACTTTTGTTTCAAATGGAAATGAAGCATGCAGGAACTGTATACTCCAGGATTATATAAAGGATTACCAAAAAAATAAAGAAATAAATTATAAAATTTATAAATTAATTGATAGTTTTATAAAGAAAATAAGAGGTTTTTTTTAATAGAAAAAGAAAGGAGAATAGCCAATAGCTAAGAAAAATTCTACTCATTATTACACGTTACAGATAATTTTTAATTATTTTAATAAATATTTGATGTAGGAATGATAATTAAAATATTAATTAATTTAATAAAAAAATTAAATATAATGTGTGATATGTAAAAGGGCAGTGTTAGTGTGCCATTAGCTTTGACTATTAGACGTATCCACTAGTACAATTTTAACCATTTTTTTAATATTTTGTAACATATTTAAATATTTTTAAAAAAATAAAAAATATATCAATATATCAAAAGTTACTTATTTATTATGAAATAAAGAAAAATATATATATAAAATGTTAAAATAAAATATCAAAATTATGAGATATAATAGCATTTTTCTATGTAAAATAATGAATAAGAAAACTCAATAGTTATAAAATAAGGCGGGGGCAAAACATCATGCGTGGACCCAACAATCGGGCAGTGTGTAGGACGACATTTCTCTGGACTAAAATAAATCCCAACAGTTTTGTGCGCTGTAAAACCCCAAAACACACTCCCACCTCTGCTCCCTTAAATACAAAGCAAAGCAAAACTCAAAAACCCTCAAAAGCCTCGACTCGCGGCATCAGCCTCCATCATAAGAAAACTGAAAAAGAAGCCAGCCAGGCCCTTTTGAGAAAATTCAGAGAGCGAACGAGCGAGGCGGACAGAGAAACAGAGCAATGGCGCAGTCGTTGGAGCTCTTGCTGATACAATTCTTGATGCCGGACAATGACGCGAGGCGGCAGGCGGAGGAGCAGATAAAGCGCTTGGCCAAGGACCCGCAGGTGGTGCCCGCGTTGGTGCAGCATCTCCGCACGGCCAAGACCCCCAACGTCCGCCAGCTAGCCGCCGTGCTGCTCCGCAAGAAGATCACCGGCCACTGGGCCAAGCTCTCTCCGCAGCTCAAGCAGCTTGTCAAACAGTCCCTCATTGAGAGTATTACCATGGAACACAGGTCCAAATTAACTGTACTTTTTTCTCCACCTGTTAAAAGTTGAATTTGGATGTGGGTATTATTGATTTCAATTATGCTTTTTGGTATATTATGAAACTTAATCGATTTTGTTGCTTTATCGAACTGCGGCTGAATGAGGTGCATTGATCTGATGTTGATGATTCTAAAGAATTGAACTTTGAATTTTTAAGATAATTGTTTTAAGAAATTTGTTTGATTAGAAAAGTTAGGGATGGGAGAAACATTAAACTTGGAATTCTTTTTCCCTTTTTAACTGCGCAAGATACTAGTTTGGTTTGGTCGAGGTCTTGTTTGTTGTGATTGAGGTATTGATCTCATGGTTTCTGATGCCTCCTACTCGGTAGGAGCTTATTTCTTTTGCCTCCGTATTGATGCACTGAAATTGAGCATTTGAAATTGCCAATATATCTCGTTAATCTGTAAACTTGCTTTTATGTATGCTGGTTCAGTTGCTGCTATAGTGAATTTTTACCATGATGACCCTTGCATATAATATGTTCAATTTTTATCATTTAGCCTTCTTGCATGTCTGGCATTTTGTTAAATGAATTTTTGAGGCTTTGAAGCTTCATGTTGGGTGCCGTGAAGAGTTTGGAAATGTCAGTTAAAGTAATGTATCCTAGAGTGGAAATTTTTGTAGCTTATGGAGACAAAGCAACTGCTCTATAGTTCAGGCCCGCTACCCTTTTTCATTGAACATTCTCACATGAGGCCTATTCTTTAAAACCAATCCCGCCTATTCTTTTACTTAGTGGTTTGTTAAATTTGAGATTCTCTTTCTCTCCAGCTAGTCAACTGCCCCTGATGTCCCGTTAATTGTATTTTTAATCGCTTTGCTTTGGGATTTTGATAGTGATCTTATTGATTGTACTACTGCAGCCCACCAGTGAGGCGAGCAAGTGCAAATGTGGTGAGTGTCATTGCAAAGCATGCCATTCCAGCAGGAGAGTGGCCTGATTTGCTGCCCTTTTTGTTCCAATGTAGCCAGAGTGCACAAGAAGACCATAGAGAAGTAAGCTTACACTCTTTGAAGCTATGTGGTTGCCCTTTACGTGTTGTTATAATCTCTTGTGCTGCCCCCTCATTGATATCTTGTTGCCATATTAGATCTCTTTCAATGCATCTACATTAACGGTTTCTTGATTCTGTAAGTATGATGGATTATGTTAATCTTGATGGGTTTTTCTTGTATACACAAAATTCATGGTATATATTCCTCACTATGTTTACTGACGTTATAAGCTCACAGCTTTGGTTGGCAGTTTCAAGAATAACTATGACCCTAGAGAAGATTGCTCTGTCCAATTGGTAGTGTGTAGCTACTTATATAAGAGCATGAATATGTATCAGTGATAATTGTGTCACTTGTAATGTGCTTACTTCTTTAGGAACATAGTTTTCACGGAATCCGAGATTTTCCGCATTTTGCATTAGTATTATCACTCTAAAACCTATCTATATCACATTTAAGGGGATGAACTATGGTCAAATCTAATTTTCTTTGTTCTTATATCACCAAGAATATGTTTGGTCATCAATCTCTGATGATTCGTAGGATCTATTCTGTATCGTCACTAGCTCAGACAAATACTATTATCCTTATCTTTTCAGCGAATAAGTTTTTCATAAGGATGCTTGCTCATGTTGATGCATATTTACAATGTTAAATAGGCTAACGCATACAATTTTTCTTCTTTGTGGTACAAGGTGGCCCTGATCCTTTTCAGCTCCTTAACTGAGACCATCGGCAGTAGTTTTCGACCGCATTTCACGGATTTGCAAGCTCTTCTATTGAAGTGCCTACAGGATGAGACTAGCAATCGTGTTAGGATTGCTGCTCTCAAGTAATTTAAATTCCTTTTCGTATTCCTTTTTTACAATTTTTTTATTCCTTTTGTAGTGAACGAGCAATATCATATGGTTGCTTACTAGATTTTTTTCCATGTACTACCAGAGCAGTGGGGTCTTTTCTAGAGTTTACTAACGATGGGGATGAAGTGGTGAGTTTGTAATGTGTTATCCGATTGTCGTTTTGTGGTGGTCATAATCTTCTAATCTGTTTTTATTAATACAGAAAATTAAAAATATAGAATAAGTAAAAATTATACTTTGGAAGGAATCTCACTGTACTGAATTATTTGAACATGTATTTGTGTTTATCTTGTATTGTAAATGATGTTGATCAAACGACTATAGTTATTTTGAAGACTTCGTGCGTGCATCTTTATTATGCAGTTCGTGAAATTTCTAAGATGAGTTTTTCCTATTGTGATTAACTGATTATGCTTAACTATTCAGTGTACTTCTTTACGGGACTAATGAAAAACAAAAGGCATTGTCCTAGAAGTGACTCATGATATTTATTGATCCTAAGAGATGAATTGCATTTTAGAAATGTGATTCCTTGTACTAAATATTAAACATTAATTCCCTCGGGCTCTAACATTATATTTTTTCTCTTTCTGGCCTTGACTCATATTGATTCCATTTTTTTGTTGCATGATTATATCGTACTGATGCAGGTCAAGTTTCGTGAATTCATTCCCAGCATTTTGCATGTTTCCAGGCAGTGTCTTGCCTCTGGTGAGGAAGATGTAGCTGTAATTGCTTTTGAAATCTTTGATGAGTTGATTGAATCTCCCGCACCTCTTCTTGGGGAATCTGTTAAATCCATTGTGCAGTTCTCTCTTGAAGTGTGCTCAAGTCAAAATCTGGAATCCAACACACGTCATCAGGTAGGAAGGAGCTGCAAATATATTTTCCTGTCTTCCATACTCTAATCAGCCTAGCCGGTTGGTATAAAGCTTTATTGGATTTTGATTTGATCCATTTATTCGCCTTTACTCCCTTCTAGGTGTTCTAGATAATTTGCTTACTTCTTATGCTTTGTTCAATTTATCAGGCTATTCAGATAATTTCATGGCTAGCAAAGTACAAGTCCAATTCCCTTAAAAAGTATAAGTTGGTTATCCCTATCCTGCAAGTTATGTGCCCTTTGCTTGCAGAATCAACTGATGGAGATGAAGATGATGATCTTGCACCAGATAGAGCTGCTGCTGAAGTTATTGACACTATGGCTTTAAACCTCCCCAAGCACGTGTTTCCCCCCGTTCTTGAATTTGCGTCTCTGAGTAGTCAGAATGCAAACCCAAAGTATCGGGAAGCTTCTGTTACTGCTTTAGGTATCATTTCAGAGGGTTGTTTGGAGTTAATGAAAGAGAAGTTGGAACCTGTTCTTCATATTGTCTTGGGGGCTTTGAGGGATCCTGAACAAATGGTTAGAGGAGCTGCATCATTTGCATTGGGTCAATTCGCTGAGCATTTGCAACCTGAAATTGTATCGCATTATGAAAGTGTTCTTCCCAGCATCTTAAATGCCCTTGATGATGCATCTGATGAAGTAAAGGTAAATATGGACGGAATATTGAGTTCTGCCATTTGTATTTGTAATTATTTTCTGAGCTCAACTCAGACTTATTCTGCAGGAGAAGTCATACTATGCTTTGGCTGCATTTTGTGAGGACATGGGGGAGGAAATCCTTCCTTTTCTAGACCCATTGATGGGGAGACTATTGGCAGCCCTCCACAGCAGCCCTCGGAATTTGCAGGAGACGTGCATGGTACAAAGATGTATCTTGTGTGCTTTAAAGAGTTGCATCATTGGTTTGAATTTGGTGATCATTATCTGCAAAGTTCATTTTCCTCTGTTTGACTATAACTTTAGGATTCCTGTTAATTTCCTTGCAGTCTGCAATTGGTTCAGTTGCAGCTGCTGCAGAGCAAGCCTTCCTTCCATATGCTGAAAGGGTTCTAGAGTTGATGAAAAATTTTATGGTACTTGCTAATGATGAGGATCTCCGTTCACGAGCAAGGGCTACTGAACTAGTTGGAATCATTGCAATGTCTGTGGGGAGAATGAGGATGGAATCAATATTACCTCCTTTCATAGAGGCCGCAATTACAGTACTTGCTTTGGCACTTCTCTTTCACCGGATTATTATTGGTACTTTTAAGTAATTGATTAAGAATTCCATTCCCAGGGTTTTGGACTGGAGTTCAGTGAGCTTCGGGAGTACACACATGGATTCTTCAGCAATATAGCAGAAATTTTGGGTGAAGGCTTTGCACAGGTGTGCAAGTATTTGTATATTGTGACTTTTGTGGACTTTTCTTATTGCCTATATTTATGAGTAGATATTTATCCTGGTAAACAGTATCTTCCTCATGTTGTACCTCTGGCATTTGCTTCATGCAATCTGGATGATGGCTCTGCAGTGGACATCGTTGAGTCTGATGATGAAATTTTTAATGGATTTGGAGGAGTTTCATCTGATGATGAAGCTCGTGATGAACCAAGGGTACGAAATATTAGTATAAGAACTGGGGTTTTGGATGAAAAGGCTGCTGCAACTCAAGCTCTTGGATTATTTGCTCAACACACGAAGAGTTCTTATGCACCGTATCCTTTAGCTGTTTCTTCTAGTTTTTCCTTTCTAATTTTTTTATCTCACCTTTGCAATAGTAGAGCATTAACTGAAGGCGAGAAGATTTTTTGGTTCCTTAATCTTTTTAAGCTATTTGGAGGAGTCATTGAAAATTTTGGTCAGACACTCAGGTTATTTTCATGAAGATGTTCGTCTTCAGGCAACAATAGCTCTAAAACGTTAGTATCTATCTGCTATCTGCTTGTGTCAAAGTTGTTTTGCACCATGCATCTAACCTTTTTGTCTCCTTTTTTACTTGGTGCATCTAAACCTTAAAAATAAACTCTCTGAACTTGGTTAATGGTTTCAAAATTGATGAAAAAACTATCCGTCTTTTCAGCATTAACTCTTTGTTCTTTTCCA
Source organism: Platycarya longipes (assembly GCA_036559045.1). NCBI lineage: Eukaryota > Viridiplantae > Streptophyta > Magnoliopsida > Fagales > Juglandaceae > Platycarya > Platycarya longipes. The sequence goes on along the minus strand of CM071794.1, from coordinate 32,183,428 downwards.
TTCTTTCTTTAGCATCCCCAACTCATCTCCAACTCATTTGTTTTCACAGCTTCCAGCATTAACTCTTTTGTTCTTTTCCATTCTTTCTTTAGCATCCCCCCTTGTTCCAAAAATAGGGGGAAAAAAAAGAATAAATATTTATATCAGAAATCAAGAAAAAATATATAGGCTTGGTCAAGCTCAATTGTACAATAAAAGTGAAGGTTTATTTCAGATGTGCGAACAGGTTTAGAGGGTGTGGTGATTGTATACATGTATAATCTTCTAAGCTGACATGTGCAGTTTTTCCGGGTCATTGTTTTCTTTAACTTGTCTCAATATTACATTCAACTATTTGGATTTTAATTTTTATGATTAATAGTGGAAGCACTGTTAAAATTTGCAAGCAAGATAATATTCTCTTTATATTGTGTTTGAAATTCACAAATGAATCTATAGAATTTTCATAGTTAATTTTTATTTATTTTTTTAATTTATTGCAGATATCTTACTAGCAGCGCTGACAATCTTCCAGAGTCAAAATGTTAGTCTGCATCAGAACCCTCTCTCTCAATCTCTCCCTCTCTCTCTCAAGTACTATTTTCTTGAAAACCCTTGCAATCTTGCATACTTCGGGTCAATCAAAAGCTTTATAATAGTATTGGCATAAGTAGTTCCTTTTGTGGTTATCATGCTTGGCAATTTGAGCCTGGCTTTTATTTGTACTTTGGATTTTGCGGATCTTTTTATCTGCCAATATTGGTTCCATTTTTATCTTATTCATTAAAGAACTACCTCCCTCATCAATGTTTCTAGAAGCGACACCTTTAGCTTTAGTTTGGAAGCTAGCTCAGTCTCGGTACTCTTATGTTGTGAAAGCTCCATAGATTGCAGGATATACTAAAAAGTACTAACATTTTCGCAATCCTTCTCGTTTTGTAGGAAGGAGCAGCAAAGACAAAAGTAATTTTAGGTCAGAACTTTTGAGTTAGGAATAGTAAATATCTTAGCTCTGAAATTGCCTGGTCTAGCTCTTATGATTCCTTTTAATTACAGACACTGTGATGAATATTTATATCAAAACTCTGGCTGAAGATGATGACAAAGAAGTTGTTGCTCAAGCTTGTCTGAGTATAGCTGACATAATCAAGGAATATGGTTTCATGGCTGTTGAGCCATGTAAGTAAAAGTTTAGTTGCCTCCATTTTGCCTATTATTCAAGGAGATCTTCCTGATATAAGCCAAGCATCTTATTTTGAACTTGCTTGTTTATGTGATCTGATTTCAGACATGCCTCGGCTTGTCGATGCTACTTTCTTATTGCTCCGAGAGGAATCAGCTTGTCAGCAAACAGAACCTGACAGTGATATTGATGATGATGATACCCAGCATGATGAAGAGCTTATGGATGCAGTTTGTGATCTTCTTCCTGCATTTGCCAAGTCCATGGGTTCTCATTTTGCGCCCATATTTGTGAAGCTATATGATCCTTTAATGAAATTCGCGGTGGGTTAGCAATGATCTTGTGATGTATGTAGTTGCAATTCTACGCTATCATTTCTTTTGTTGTTGTATGTCACTGTTGTAGTTGTTGACTAATGCAGAGAGCTTCACGCCCTCCGCAAGATCGAACCATGGTGGTCGCTTGCCTTGCAGAAGTAGCTCAGGATATGGGCTCTCCAATTGCAGGCTATGTTGATGTAATGCTATTGCTTTTAAATATATCATCTTATTTTTGGATAACTAATGTTGTCTTCAAGAATATGTGACTTATTTGTGGAACTCACTCCATACGAATCAGAGAGTAATGCCCTTGGTACTGAAAGAGTTAACTTCATCTGAGGCCACCAATAGAAGGAATGCTGCTTTTTGTGTTGGAGAGCTGTGCAAAAATGGGGGCGAGTCCGCTTTGAAGTATCCTTCTCTATAGTAATCTGCGTCATGTTCTCCTCTTTTTCTCCTCCTCCTTTTTCTATATCCTCTCACCCTCTTTGATGGTTGTAAGTTTTCCTTCTTGTTTGATTTGATGTTGTTGGGTTTTAATCGGGAGTGGGCAACATATATGCTAAGTATTCTGTTGTGGGCTTGAACACATCTTCTCTGGTACTTGCATTTACATTGCTGTAGCCTTTTCCTTTTATCAATGCCAGATACTATGGTGACACATTGCGTGGACTTTACCCCCTATTTGGGGAATATGAGCCAGACAATGCGGTCAGGGATAATGCTGCTGGTGCAGTGGCAAGGATGATAATGGTGCACCCCCAGTCTGTCCCACTAAATCAGGTTATATTGTGGTGTCTTCTTATGTTATTTTTTTTTCAAAAGAAAAAAGAAAAAAAGAATGAGCGTCATTACTCGTTATAGCTAATTTTTCTTTTTTGGCTCTGTCTATCCTATGGTTACTCTTGGCAGGTCCTTCCTGTTTTCTTGAAAGTTCTTCCCTTGAAAGAAGATCATGAGGAGTCCATCACAGTCTATAGTTGTGTATCTAATCTTGTTTTATCATCAAATCCTCAGGTATTTGTTTCATTTCCTAACTGCAATGTAAATTTGGCCGATTAGTTGTCTAAACTCTTGCTTTTCCCAAGAAGTGATGTCTTTGCTGTTTTATTTTTCCCTTTTAATGCGAGCAGATCCTCTCTCTGGTTCCGGAGTTGGTTAATCTTTTTGCTCAAGTAGTGGTTTCCCCTGAAGAAACTTCTGAAGCCAAGGCCGAAGTAGGCAAAGCTTTCTCTCACTTGATTTCATTGTATGGTCAGCAAATGCAACCCCTTTTGAGCAACCTCTCTCCCGCACATGCTAATGCACTAGCTGCATTTGCCCCAAGAAGCTGAAATGTAGTTTTTGAGTTACCATTCTTTCCCATAAGTTGTGGGCCCTGAAAGAGGATCATCATCCCTATACCAGGTATGCATCTGACTTTGGGGGAAAATAATAATGAGTGGCATTAAATAAGGAAAATAGATGTCACTAAAATTCCACTTAGGTTGGCATTTTAATACTTCACCAATGCTTACCTCTGGATTCTGTCTGTGATTGTAAAAGTTTTAGTGCTGGCATTGTACACTTAATTTGATATGTTAAACATTGAAAAACCTCCACAAAAAGGTCCACCACTTTAATGGATTATTGGTTGTTGGTGACTCCCAAACGTTTCTTTTGTCTCAATATTGGAAAAATGATTAGATCTTTGCTCCGCTGAATAGAGGTTTGAAAACAAGATCCAACACTGAGTCCTTGAAATTATGCCTTGCTCGACTTTTTCCGTTTAGCAATATTAAGTTTTATTCTGTTGACTTTTTTTATATTGGTATCGGGTCTCTGGGAATAGCGTCCTGACTAATATTCTGTCAGAATTTAATCACTGCATTAAAAAAGAACTAAGATATTCTTGCCCAATCCTGCAGGTTGTTGGTCCTGCTGCTTCCAGTGACTACCTTCATTTTTCCTGTGTGGAGACACTGCTTTTTCGTTCAAATTCACACCTTGCAAAAATATATTTATTTTTTCAATACCTATGTTTTATTTGGTTTTGGCTCCCGTAAGTGTTGCTATGCTCTCTCACTTATTTGTTTGACGGACTTGAAGCAATGAACGTTGTGATTTGAGAGTTTCCCTACACGTTACAAGTTGGTCCCAATTTACGAGAAGCTTGTGTATATTTTTCCCGTTTGTTTTTACATTAATTTATAAATGGAGATGGTTTAACATTGTCATTAATGAGTTTGTTATTATTAGTTCAATGAATCTTGAATTATTTTAAGTTTTTTTTTTTTTTTTAATTCCAATTCTCAAACCAAATGCAAACTACTAGATGTCAAGAACCACGTAGTAGAGATAATGGCATTTCTTTTTCTTTTTGTTTATTTTTATAAATTTTGGTATGTCTTCAATGAATTGGATCTCAACACGTGTTTCTAGCGAAGGGAGCTTAGTCGTACTGCTTGTAGGTGCTTGTAAATTATTGAGAGACATTCCTATGATGTTGCTAATGAAACATAGATATTTTGTCTTGGGACTCTTGGCTCCATGTATAATCGATGTGCTTCTGTTCCTAAAAGAGAGATTGCGAAAATAAATTTATAAATTAATGTGATTCGATATAAAATGTTAGATTATTAGATTAAGAAATTATTTTTAAATATAACATATCATATTAAATTATATCAATTTGAGAGTTTATTTTTATAAAATTTCTTTGAAGTTTAACTCGTTAACTTTCATAATTCTTCAAACAAGCTCAAATCTTTTTACTCCTTATTGTAGAACTCTTTGATTATTGTAGAACTCCTTGATTATCATAGAACTCTTTTATCTAAAAATGCTAGGCATCTCGAAACCCTCTACTAATTACCTTGAGTATTTTCATTAGTAAAGAAGATGAAAAACTATTCAAAATCACAGATTTGATCATCAAACACGTTCTTGAAGTATTCTACAAACTTCGGCTCGTTGTTCATCACCCAAATCTATAGGAAACTCAACCAAAAACTTGATTCGAAGATCGCCTCTCCTTCCTTGATCTTTAAGAAGTGGCATGCCCTGGCCTGGAATAATCTTTTCGTAGCCTGGATATATGATATCATCAAATGATAATGTCATCTTCTCCCCTCCTAACAGAGGAATCGGAATTGAGCAGCCTGTAAGGGCATTCACCAGAGGGATCTCCACCCCTATTTCCAAATCGTCACCTTCCCTCGTAAATAGTGGGTGTCTTCCTTCATCTATTATGAAGATTATATCAGCAGGGAGATAGCCTGGTTTTTCATCACCTTTTCCCTCAAATGTAACCTTGGTCCCTTTTCTCCATCCTTGTTTCACTTGTATCTTCAATATCTCCTCTTCTTGGATGATTATGCTGCGCCATGTTTCAAAATGATGGTTTACATTATCTCATGTTTGGATCAATGGCAAACATTCATGAAACATATTTATAAGAAAAATAATAATTGCGTGCAGTCGTGGACTGCAATTATCAAAATAACTGCACGATGCTTGTACAATTTATATTACTGTACGTAACATTATTCTAAACTAGAAAAAGATGAAAAAATTACGTACCCATTGTTGGTGATGACATCTCTTGTGATCTTGATCATCTTGAGACATCCTCGACACAACTCCTCGAGAGTACAGTGGAGCTTTTTCTCGACTGGTGGAGGTTTTCTCCTTGCTGTTGATTGTGAGAATATGATAGGGGTAGTACTTGAACTCCTTCGGCTCGTGTTTCTTGACAAAGGAGGGGCCGGCTTTTCCGTTTCCAAGGAGATCAAGTTTTCCAATAGAGAGACTTCCGTTTCCGAGTTGCTCCTTCTGCTCGAATTTCTTGAGAAAGTAGGGAATTCGGTTTGCGAGGTGCCTCTTCTACTTCTAGTACTACTCGTGCTTCTTCTTGATTGTGGAGTAGTGCATCTTCGACTTGAATTGTTGGTCGACGATCGTGGGCTCGGTGTCGGCGTTTTGCTTCTTCTTCTACTCCCACTCCTCGAGAATAAGGAACTAGTTCGGTGTGTGAAGAACATGCTATCATCGTTGTTTCGATGATGACTGGAACCTTCTGGTGTTGTTGGATCGCTATAATTTGTAGTACTAGTTTCCTCATCTCTGATCTTTCCATTGATGACCTAAAAAGATGTTAAAAGATATCATTATCCAACTCATGTTTTTCCTCGAGGACTCTGGAAGATTATGAAAACACAAAGCGTCTTTTATTTACTAGCTTAGATCTCATAATACTATTACATTTGCAAATAAATTAAACAAAATTAATTCTATAATTTGATATGATTTTATTTATTCATTAGACTTATTTTCTAATAAAAATAATTTATAGTTTAAAAAATTATATCAAATCACATTAATTTGTAAGAATAATATTACTCATCATCTCATTTTTTATCATTATCTCATCATCTTATGATATTTAATTAAATTATTAGAGATTATTTGTTATATTTTACTTATTAATCTATTATTTAATATCACATTATAAAATAATGAGAGGATAAAATAAATAAATAAATAAATTTATTCTAATCTGTAAAATTATTTTTATTTAATTTTTTTATATTTAAAGTATTTCATATCGATTTGAAATTGGCGTGACATATCCAACTACATGAGTTACAACATGCTTTTCACCGATTAAACGTAATCCTAAAAATTATTTGTAAATTATTTGTACCAATGACACGAGCATTTAGATTTAAAGGAACGTACCTTCATCAAGATCAAAACTCTTGCCACTAGCCATTTGCTAGAGATTTTGTTATTACATAATTGGGTTGAATAAACAAAAACTGATCATGTCATTATATTGGATTGGTTTTGTATGAAAATGTCACATAAAAGTAATTTGTTTTTACCTTGTAGTACTCTTCATGACCATTAGCTTTGGATTTGGCTTGGAGTTCGATTTTGTTCTTCGGACTCTTATCAGTATTCCATTTCAAGAATAGAGATTTGTATACCTTGCATATTTCTTTCGAGATTCCAAAAATGCTGTAGATATCTTGAGTACTGGTCACTGAACGTTGAGAATCTGCCATCATGAAAATCAGGTAGAGAGAGATGAAGAGGATGGATCAACATATATAAAAAGATTGATGATGCAAAGAGAATTTGCAGAGAGGCTAAACCATGAGCAAGCGTGTTGTTAGGGGTTTTTATAAGGCAAAAATCTGTTTGTTGTGAGAGGAAGAGGCCATAGATGTCATGATTTTGTTTCTTGATAAGGATTTTCTTACACTAATGTAGTTGCTATATTTAGAAGAAGTTAAATCCATCCATCTGTTCTGCTTACCATCCTTAAATTAATAAGTGGAGTTTGTTTGTTATGGGCCTTGCCACATATCATGTCTATCGAGCAAATTTTGTTTGGCTCTAACATATTATTAAATCAGATAAGTGTAGAGTTTATGTTCGAATTTATGATTTATGTTTTAATTTTATGTAAAATTATTACTTATTTCAGTGTGGCTGTTAGTGTAAAATTTGGTTTTTATTTTTTCTAAATTTTTTATTCATATTTTTATTATTTTAAAATACTTTTTAAAAATATAAAAAAATATTAATATATTAATAATAACTTTCTTAATTATAAAATATTAAAAAAATTAAAATATATGAAATATCAAAATAAAATGTCAAAACACGTGGATAAAATAATATTTTTTTAAAAAAATAATGGTACGAGGAAAGCTTGCATATATTAGCATTGTAAATATTATTTTTCTATTTTAAAAGATTAGTTTGATAAAATGAAGTAGATTTAATTATTTATATATTAAAAAGTAGATAATTGATTTTTTTTATATTTTATTATTTTTTGATATGACATTATTGAATAATGGACAGAACTATGATGTATTATAACATGGGACAGATGTTTGGTTCTTAGATGGCATTACCTAGAAATCTTACAAAAATTAGCTTTTCAGCTTTTTGACGTTCGGTGGCGGCAAGGCGGAATTGAAGATAACCGCAACTAAGTTTGGATGTTGAGAAATATTAAAAAAAATTATAAACAATAATAAAATAATAATAAATAATAATAAAAATAAGTGAAAAAAATAAAAAAATAAAAATAAAAATAAAAATAAGTGAAAAAAATAATTAAATAATTAAATAATAAATAATAATAAAATATTTAAAAATACTTAAATTACTATTTGATTGTCAAACGCAACCTTATAACCATGGTGGGTCAGTTGCATGCCGTGGAGTGGAAGCCAAAGTCGAGACTCTTGACCAGTTCTTACAAATAAAAATAATAAGAAATAAACAAGACAAAAAAGCTACTATGGAGCATTTAAAAAAACATATATATATATATATATATATCTATATATTGAAAGGGATTAGAGATATCTACTATATCTCAATAGTATAAAAGTAGACAAGATTTAACTAGAGATGATAAGGGCTGTCAAGAAAATAAAGAAAGTAATAGGAAAAAAAGTAGGGAAGTAACACACGCATGACATGAGTTCGACTGACACATGCAAACTAAAATATCTGACTGCACAGACTAAAATTTAGCTATAAAAGTGCTCGAACAGATAAAAGAAAGGGATCTAAAAACTCTTTCTCTGGAACGATTTTGGCAGCCTTCTCTTTCCCGAAATCAGCTTCTTAAGCATTCTTCGAGAGTTTCAACCGGCAGATTTTATTTACATATTTATGTATATTTTTCTATACAGAGTAAGCTATAAGAGACTATAAAAAGATCTATTATAGTGGATTTTCATCCCCAAATACTCATGGGCGTAGGCACTTGCCGAACCACGTAAAATTGTGTGTCTGTCTCTATCTATTTTATCATCTGATATCCACGTATGCACGGCTCCGTCGGAACCTCGCTGGGAGCCCCAAACGACCTCGAACGAAGCTCAATTCGCACTAGTGGATTGGAAATAATTCTTTCTCTCACCCTGACTTGTTAGCCGATTTTTATGGCCTCAATAGTGGCTCCGTTTGTGGGATCTTGAAGTCAGAGGTGGAAGAAAGATGATTTTTCAGCCCACTGAATAAAAGTTTCTGACCGACTCAGCAAAAATTTTCCCTTTAAATAAGTGTGATCGACACCTCATTCTTATTTTTATTTTTTATCTTTATCACTTACACGACCAGAAAAGTATGGGTATCAGCTCGGTTATGCTCTTATTTTGGACCCCCTATTTGTGTACCTTCCCGATCGAGATGCTTACAAAAGTCACTAACACATGCACTAAACACGTGATAGTCCTGAACACAACTCGGAAAAATAATGTACTGTACACTTAAAATGCACAGGAAGGTAGATATATAGTATATACCATGCATGCATGCACAGTGCTCGGGGGCTCAGCGTGGTGCACCCCGAGCACAGCATCACCCCGAGCCTCACAGCCTACCACCGTGGGCATGGCTGGCCTGTCGGCGGTCTCCACTAGAACCGCCGGCAGTTTTTGCCTCTGCCGAAGTCCCGATGGGCCATCGTTCCTGTCGGTGTAGCCCCGTCGGATTTACTCCCTTTGCACATGCTCGGGATCATGCCCAGCCAACTCATTGCGCCGTTGGGTCGCCTGCCGTCACCATGGAAGTTGCCGACACCGTCTGTCCCAGACGGAAGTTTGCCGGCGATCCCTATGTCCTTGGAGGCTCCCTACTTCGCACCCCGCCTGCTGCAAACCGGGTCGTGATTGGACCTGGCAAGTATCTCGGACTGCTGGCTGTGCCAGCAGCCACCAAACATCCCGCCGGCAACCTCTGTCTTCAACCGGGAGACCCCCTTGGCAGAAGGTGGGAACCCAGCTCGGCAACCTCATTCGGCTTAGAGGTTTCTGAGTGCACCATCACGCGACTCAGACTTTCCCAAGCTCTCCCCCCATGCTCGGGATGCCCGCTCCCGAGCCCTCACTGGAGTGGTGCCTCCTGGACTGCCCCTCGAGCATCCCACCTCTCGAGTGTTAGTCCTCCGGCCCGATTGAGCTGAGCTTGGGAGTCCACCGAGCACCATCCCTCTCTCCCGGGACCTTTCACACAAACCCCAAACTTACTGCACCCATATTCGCTATGCATGCTCGGGAACCCCAACTCGAGCTCCTCTAGCTCGGGCTCCACCAACTCGGGAGTTCACCGAGCTCCCTCCCTCTCTCTCGGGACTTACATCACACATACGTGTTCAGGCCAATCACGTTACACACATTCAGGAACACAACTCATCAATCACCGACTCCCTCAGCTCAGACCAATCGAGCACCAGCTCGGAATTCTCTTAGCTCATATCGGATTCCCTCACGTTACACACATTAGGGAACACGACTCATCAATCATGGACTCCCTCAGCTCGGACCGACCGAGCACCAGCTCGAAATTCTCTCAGCTAAGATCGGATTCCCTCATCTCGGAATTCCCTCACGTTGCACTCCATGGACATAGTGGAAACTTGAGATCTCCATGGGCTCGACTCCCCTAGCTCAGGCCTAGCTTGGGAGTCCTCGGTTCGTGCCTAGCTCAGGATCCCTTAACATGGACGCCCTCAACACAAGCTCCACCAGCTCGAGGTTCTTAGGTCTGAGCTCCACCAGCTCGAGGGTCCACCGAGCTCTTTCCCTCTCTTCCTAACTTGTCATACAGACTCCAACTTAACGCACCCATGCTCGCCATGCATGCTCTAGAACACCAGCTCGGGCTCCTCCAATCCAGGCTCACTAGTTCGGGATTCTTCACCACCTGAGCTCCCCCATACTCAAGCTCCAGCTCGAGGTTCCCAAAGCTCGAGCTCCACCAGCTCAAGTTCTACCCTCTCATCAGCTCGGGCTTCACCTTCTCTCACACAACCCACCAACGAACTCATGCCTCCCTCATTTGCCAGCTCGCCACAGCCCCATACACTCGAGATTCTTTTTGAAATGAGCATCAAACAGCTCATAAACCATTCAGGAGTGCTGCTCAAAAAACAAAATGTCTTCACCGTGCCACTTGGAAACCCCCACCTCCATTCGGAGCTCATAGGTTTGGGCCGCTCAACTTGCGGGGTACTGCCCACACCTCGAGCTCGCAACTTCATTCGGGCTTTGAGCACACTTCCATGAACTCGGACTTTCCTGTAGGAGATTGGGAAGCACATACACACAGACCTCCTACACCAAACTCCAATGTTTGACTTGCTAACTTGCACGGACACAACACATAAGACCCACTCCCAAGCATAGCATCAAGAACTTGTTCACTTGGCACTTCACACTATGAACTCCCTTCATATTCCATGATCTTAGTAGTCACCACTTAGGAACATCTCTAAATACACTCATCACGCACTAGCTCGCCACCTTAGCCCAGATCCTCTCTCAGGATTTATTCATTCAGGAACTAAGTTTGAGGTCGAACCAGCTCACAATTCCCTATACGGGAACCCACTCGCCATACTCCCTCGCACACGGGGCATCACCTTGCTTCACCATGCTCAAGCTGCACCAGCCCAGGCTTCCTCAACTCGGGCTCCTACAACTCGAAGTTCCATCGGCTCGGTCGCCTACCACTCGAACCACTTTACCACACCAAGGTACGCAGCGCACATGCATGTCCCTGGCACCTCACGGAGTGCATGCATGCATAGAGACTATGCTGGTGCACGGTAACTGCACCATTGCAGTCTCACGGTAACACATCCTGTACATGGGACACCCATTCGATTAAGACTTCTCACATGCACAGCTCACCGAGTCGCCACACAAGCTCGCATACCGTCACCTACTCATTTCATACCAGCTCGGGAACCTGACTATCACGGACACTATCTCGGATTCCAACCCAACTCACCATCACACGGGCTCACACGCCCCTCACCTCATCCAGTCGCATAACATACCCACAACTCACCCATTGTGCCACTCGGGACACGCCTCACGAACACACTTGAGACCCTCCACGACACTCATGCCATAATGGATCATATGCACGACTCACCTTCACGAGCTCCACCAGCTTGGGGGTCCACCAAGCTCCCTCCATCTCTCTCGAGACTTATCACACGTCCCTTTACTCGGGACTCACATCACTCATGCATATTCGGGCCAAACACCTTACACACATCCGGAAACTCGCCTCACACGTGAACCCACGGCATCACACTTAGGATTTATTCATTTGGGAACCACTCATAGTCTCTATGCTCTTAGGACTCTCCTAAATCCATTTACGTGGGTCCATTCCTCAAGACTTGGAATTTTGTCACCCACTCGGGACCAATCATGCCCTTCTCGCAGGCACATCGGCCTTAGAAAGTCATCAGGAACTATACTAAGAAGCTTGGGTTCTCATTGTTCATGTACTCGGGGCTCACCTTGCTCATGGAAAACTCACAAGCTCAGAATACTCACGCTCTATAAAAGCTATCTTCCTCTCCTTTTTGCAGGAATCAGGCAACCACTACCCATGCCTCGACACTTGGAAGTCGAAACTCGGAAGTCGATGCTCAGGATCTCACGGCTCCTCACTCAAAAGTCGAAACTCGGGAGACGACGCTTGGGATCTTACGGCTCCTTGCTCGGAAGTCGACATTCAGAAATTCATCGCTCGACATTCGACACTCGAAAACTTTTTTCTACAGACAAAAATACATCAGTTTGTCTCTTTTACAATTGCCTGCAGCATGGGATGTCGGCGCATTATCACATCCCGCGGGGTCGGTCTATCCACTCACGCGAAGTAACAGAATCCCGCGAGGTCGGCTTACCCATCTACGCGAAGTCAATCAAATCCCGCGAAGTCCCAGGCGATGCACTCCCATCGGGTCTCCCGCGATGACACCTCTCGCGGACGCGATGACACCTCCCTCGGAGTCTTAGGTGATGTACTCCCGCCGAGTCTCACGCGATGACACCTCCCATGGAGTCTTAGGCAATGCACTCCCGCCGGGTCTCAAGCAATGACACCACCAGTCGGGTCCCATACGATGACAGAATAGGCTTTGCGCCTTCATCACAGCAACATCCTGTTCAAAGGCTCACGGGGTTGTCAGATCAAGCACAACCCTTTCGACGGCTTGCAAGGTTGTTAGATCAACCACATCTCGCTCGAAGACTTGCGGGTTTGTCTGGCCATCCACAACGTACCCAAAAACCCACCTACGCGAAGTCAATAAATTCCCGTGAGGTCGGCCTACCCACCTGCGCGAAGGTTACTAAATCCCGCGGGGTTAGATTACCCACCTACACGAAGTCAATAAAGACCCGCAGGGTGATAGCCGAGCCCTAGCCTCGCGCCTCAGCTCACCTACGCGATGATTCCTCCCACAGGGTCCCACGCGATGTCACCTCCCGCAACCTTTTGAGCTCCGCGCTCCCATCTTAGCGATCGAGTCCATCTCCCGCCACTTTTGAGCTTCACGCTCCCATCTTAACGGTCGAGTCCATCTCCCGCCACCTTTGAGTTCTACACTCCCATCTTTAGCGGTCAAGTCTATCTCCCACCTTAATCTAGCTACACAATTGCATTTTACGCAATCAGTATTTTTAGGGATCAGGAGACAAACTACCACCTTCTCGAAAGTCAGGATACCAAATAATAAGACAGAATTCCCATCAAAAGTATCTTTGCTAATAATTCACGGGGTACTAAAATGGATTAGAAATATCTACTACACCTCAACAGTACAAAAGTAGACAAGATTTGACTAGGGGTGATGGGGGCTGTCAGGAAAATAAAGAAAGAGATAGGAAAAAAAATAGGGAAGTGATACACGCATGACATGAGTTCGACTGACATATGCAAAGTAAAATATCTGACTGCACAGACCAAAATTTAGATATAAAAGTGCTCAAACAGATGAAAGAAATGGATCTAAAAACTCTCTTTCTGAAACGATTTTGGTAGCCTTCTCTTCCCTGAAATCAGTTTTTTAAGCCTTATTCGAGAGCTTCAATCGGCATATTTTATTCACATATTTATGTATATTTTTCCTGTACAGAGTGAGTTATGAGAGACTGTAAAAATACCTATTATAGTGGATTCTCATCCCCAAATACCCGTGGACGTAGGCACTTGCCGAACCATGTAAAATTATGTGTCTATCTCTATCTATTTTATCTGATATCCACGTACGCACGGTTCCGCTGGAACCTCGCTGGGAGCCCCAAATGACCTTGAACGAAACTCAATTCGCACCAGTGAGTTGGAAATAATTATTTCTCTCACCCCGATCTGTTGGCCGATTTTTATGGCCTCAACATATATATATATATATTATATGTTATATTATAGCAAAAGTGTTTGATAGATTTAAGTGGATAATATGATTCTTTGAGTCATTGTTTTATTTAAATTTATAAACATTTTTCACTAAACAATCTAAAAAATGAATAATTATGAAAATGTATGCTTAGAAATGTCCCCGAATGGACATTCGATAAAATTGTAACGACACATAAAAGATTAATATGGCCCCTATGCAGAGAGGACATGCACAAATTGAAAAATGGTATATTTGGTGATGGATTAACCTAATCCTAAGAGTAAAATATTAATATTTTTTTTGATTTTTTATTCTTTTATTATTCTTTAAGTACTATATTGGAAGATGATCTAAGATTAATTATTAAAATATTTATAATAATAATTGACATGCAATGACAAATGTGACTATTGCCTGAATTATTTATTCATACACAAAAAACAATTTTTATGATTCCAAGTTTATAAATAGTCTTTAAAAAAGGTACATCCAAAAAAAAAAAGTAGAGTAATAAATAATCTGTGCACGTTCGACCAATTGTTGCAGCACAGTGATACATTGCCCGTTGATGCCTATCGGAGTTGATGTCTCCAAACTTGCTCTTATCATTCATGACCAAGCATTCAGCCATGAATCAGGTTGCTTTGTTGCTTTTCTCATTATGTTCTCTCCCTTTAAATTTAACCATGGCAGCCCCCTCCCCACCTCCGGCCAATAATGTCTCCACAACGGCCACCTACCCGATGGACCTCAACTACATCCTGAGAATCCCATGGAACACTTCACTCTGCCAAAAGTTTCAACATTCAAACGGCTCCAACAATGAATCCCCCAAAACATCTTGTTGTCAAGCTCTCTTATCCCTCCTTGGTATAGCTCTCGCCCAACGCCTAAAAGAAACATCTCTCTTCCAACTCCCTAACCTCGTCGTCTCCACTGTTAGTCATAACTACAATACTCCAGACGTGAAGACAGACAGCTCAACAGTAAGTCTAAAATAGAAAGTTGAAGATCACAGACAAGAGAAAAATATCATGGCTGGAATCAAGCAATCTAATATGGAAGAATTATAACACTGATATGATGAATTTATGGTGATAGGATTCAGTTTTGTAATCATAAATGCATTGTAATTCATTATTCTTTAATTGTATAACTTTGAATTCTATACGTTACATTTTGACATGTATATAAACCAACATGTATAAGCTGATGAATTCAAGATCATTATTTCCATATTCTGAGTTATTTTACATGGTATCCAGAGCCACCAAGGCTAACATTGAAAAATCACTATGTCAACACCTAACTTTGCTACTGCTTTTTCCATTCCAAATCTTACTCAACTTATTTCTATCAAACTCGATACCAATAACTATCTGTTATGAGTCTCTCAATTTCTTCCAGTTCTCAGAACACATGATCTTGAAGGACTCATTGATGGTTCTGAACCTGCACCAACCAAGTTCCTTTCCACCACAGATGAGTTCTCACCACCCACTTTGAACCTAGAGTATGTTATCTGGAACAAGAAGGATCAATACCTTCTGAGTTGGATTAATGCAACTTTATCAGAGAGTGTTCTCTCTACTGTTTTTGGTCTTCAAACCTCACACCAAGTTCGGTAGTCTCTAGCATCTTGATTTGCTTCTCATTCCAAATCAAGAATCAACCATCTCAAGCGGCAATTGCAAACACTGAAGCTGGAGTCAAAATATTGCACTCAATACCTTCAACTTACAAAATCCTGGGCTGATCAACTTGCTGTAGTGGACAAACCAGTGGAAGATGATGACTTGATATCCTTTATCATCAGTGGATGAAATCTCTCTTATACTCCCTTTGTTACATCTTTTTCTTTTGTTACCCGTGCTAATTCAATAACAGTTGATGACTTTCAAGCAGAATTACTCAATTATGAAATTCTTCTTGAATCTCAAAACAAGTCCATTCCTCTCGAACCTGGTAGCTTTGCTTTCTTTACTCCTAAGACCAACAAGAATTTCAACAATCGAAAGTTCAAACCAAATAACTTTTCAAAATCATTTCCATCAAAAAAGTAAATTTCTCATACAAAACACAAATTTCTATACACATTTTTCAAATTTTAAAATAATAATTATATTCAAAAATAAATTAAACTTATCTCATTTTCAAATCCAAATGGGACCTTAATGTACTGTGGACTTTGAAGGTAGAGATCACTCCAAAAATGGATGATATATACCAAAGTTTTAAATACCATATCGTACCGGCCGATATAGCCAAAAATGTCGTATCAGCTGGTTCTCCGATACATATTATAGGGCTGTACTGTTTCGCTCAAAATACGGTTGTACTGAACTGTACCGGCCATTTTTGTTAATATTTCGGTCGGTACCGGCTGCGTACCGGCCGGTATGGACCGGTATCGGATTTCGACTATTCAATTCTTTTTTTTTCCCATTTTTTTGCTATTTTTTACTTTAATTCATACTAGACTAATCACACACACACACACACATATATATATATATATACATATATATAATTATTCATATTAACTATTATTTTAAAATATAATTTATATATGTATTTATATATATTTTTATATATACTATTTCGAAATGGTACACAAAACAGTATCGATATTGAAATATTTCATTCCAGTGTCTTGATCAGTATGCTCACTAGTACAGTATTCAAAATTTTGATATATACAATTGATCACATCGTGATTCTCGTTAAAGTATTTTCTTATTTTTAACTATAAGAATGAATTTAAAAGCGAGAAATATTGTTTCTATTTTAAAATTTTTTCCTAATCACGTTCGTTAATAGGACAAATATTATGTGGTTATTCGTAATAATAAAAAAAAAAAAACAGAAATGAAAATAAAAAAAATATTTTTTAAGCATTTCTATTATATTTTTAATTGTGGTGGTTAATTTTTTTTTTCAATTTATAGAAAACTACGTGGAGATAAAGATAAGATAAATATCTTAGTTATAATGAAAATCAATTCTCTTGATTTGATAATTATGAAAATCAAATTAAAATAATAATTAAATCACATTTTGATTTTGATATTATCTTCAAAAGTTAGTTTTAAGTAATTAATATATTGATGAACATTGGTAGAAGGAAAATAAAAATTTGCACGAGATGCAATAGGATTAATACAATGAGTTCGAAATTCGAATTGGATCCCAACAGATATTCCTCTCGTCTTCTACTTTCAGGGCCTTTGGCTTTCCCCACTCTGGATCGATGTTTCTACTTAGAAATATTACCAATCACAGACCACCACATCACATTTTGACGTGGCACCTTGTTTACATTTACAGAAACACCCTCTAGTTTCCACAAAGAGACCATTTTTAGTGCCGTTAACAGACGCACTCGGCACTCTCAAGTCTTCCATCCGAGTCTTCTCTTGCTTATTCCCAGAAGCTTGGGTCTCTACACAGTACTCAGTGATCCATTACCTGCTTCCTCTGTTGTCAATGTTGGATCTACTTGAACCTCTGTAGTCGCGAAATATCCGAACCTGGTTCGATTCTTTGGCGGCCCTTCAAAAATGGGGACTCGTTCGAGATCTGCGTTGTGGGTTCTGATCGTCCTCGTTAGCCTTTTGGGACTCTGCGGTATAGCTTCGGTTTGCGCAGTAAATCGAAGACCCAAGAACGTGCAGGTAGCCGTTCGGGCCAAATGGTCCGGCACGCCGCTGCTTTTAGAAGCCGGGTACGTTGCCTCTCTCTTTTATTTCATTCTATTCTCCATTTGATTTATGATATTTGATTTATTTTAAGTAAAATTTTGTTCTTTGATATAATTGGTTGTATATTCTTTAAATAATGATGCTATCACGTTCTTTTCCCGAGTCTGTGACTCTGTAAGGACTTCAAATTCTTTGTTCGTTTACAGTGAACTATTTTCTATGGAACGGAAGGACCTTTTTTGGGACTTCATTGAGGCCTGGCTTCATACTGAGGATGCCTTCGATTCTCATACAGCTAAAGGCTGCCTGAAGAAAATATTAGAACATGCACGCTCTCTTTTAAGCGAGCAATTGGCGTCGTTGTTTGAGTTCTCTCTTATGATGAGATCAGCATCTCCCAGATTGGTGCTTTATCGACAACTAGCAGAGGAGTCTCTTTCTTCTTTTCCTTTGGCGGATGAGGGTATCTCAAACAATGTCAGCGGGGAAACTATAGACACAAATGCAGAACTACAGATAAAAAAACCCGATTCGTTGCTTGTTGGGGTAAATCCAAAGAGTCCTGGTGGAGAATGTTGCTGGGTGGATACTGGTGGGTCACTGTTCTTTGATGTTGCAGAATTGCTATTATGGCTACGCAATCCTCCTGAAATGTAAGTTCTTCTCTGTCATTTTCTCATGGCCTACTTGTTTTACTGTTTTACTGTTTTACTTGTCTGATAATTGTCATATTTTGCAGTCTTCCTTATTTTTATTTGCTCATTTTTTGGATTCCAGTTCTGGAGATTCATTTCAGCAGCCAGAACTATTTGACTTTGATCACATCCATTTTGATTCAAGTGCTCAAAGCCCGGTTGCTGTCCTTTATGGAGCTCTTGGAACTGAATGCTTTAGGAAGTTTCATGTCTCATTAGTTGAAGCTGCCAAAGAGGTCTATCAATTGAATAATTAAAAGTTCCAGTTACTGTTTTTATATTTAAGTAATTATCTGGTATCGTTGTTGCTTCCGTATAATGACTCCTTAAAATGGATATTGGATTACTTGAGCCGGATAAAAGGAAATTTTCATGTCCGATTTTGAAGGGGGATAATATATAGGATCCCACCCAAAATTTTCTTTTGCTAGGCCGTCCATAGCTAAAAAACCTACTTTCTCACTATTACAAGGTTCATTTGAATTATACATGGAAAATAGATGCAAAATAATGTGTCTCAATGGTGTTTAATTAGTCTAGAGATGTCTTTCTTTTGTCTCACTGATCTTTTGAAGGTGGTTCTTTTTTTTTATAGGTAAAAGTAAACTATATTGATAGAAACAAAGTACACCAATAGTATACAAGCAGATCATGAAATCTAGTTACCACTAGGTACTAGTGAGAGATACAAGCAGGTTCTTTTGAAGGAGGTTCTTTATCCTTTGATAATCATTCCCCATTTGTCTAGCATTACATGTTGCTTCTTTACTAAATACGTTTCAGTGTTTTAGAACTCAAAAGTTGCTCCAGCCATCCTAACATAAGTGCCTTTCTTTCCTTTATGGGATGTAATCAATATAAGTTTCCACTGTTATACTTGTGAAAACAACCAATAGAACTTTCCACTTTCTAATTGTGGTAAGCAGTGTATGGGAAGATTTTGACGGTGGATAATCTAAGGAAACAACCAAACAGGGTATGGTTTTAATGGAGTGGTGCTTCATATGTAAGAGGAATGAGGAATCGGTTGATCATTTGCTTTTACATTGTGATGTGGCTAGGGAGTTATGGGCTGGCATTCTAAGTAGAGCTGGGCTGAGTTGGGTCATGTCTAGCATGCTAGAATAGACATCTTAATTGCTCTCAACTGGCAGCGGTGTAGCTGATGGTACCTTTGTGCTTAATGTGGTGTTTATGGACGGAAAGGAACAATAGGTTTTTTAACAACAAGGAGTGTGTAGTGGGGGAAATCTTGAATTTGTTTATTTTCTCTCTTTTACAGTGGTTTTCTGCTATTGTATTAAAGGGTGATAATGTACATGAGTTTTTGTCTACTTTCCAACTTTTTAGAATATAATTAAGTGTCTCATTTTTTATTTCCTGTGTACATGGGCATTGCCTAGTTTCATTCGATTCAATAAAGATTCTTACTTATCAAAAAAAAAAAAAAAAACAATTGTGGGAAGCACCCAAGAAGATCCAGTATTCAAGGAGTATACATCACATATGCCTAACTCGAGAAGGTGAAGAGGACTCATTTTTTTTTTTTTTTTGATAGGTAATTAGAAATTTTATTCCATGTAAAAATGTATAACTAAGTACACAGGGAGTATACAAAAGAAAATACCTAGATACAAGCTAGAGAAAGACAAAACTAAAACAAAATATTACAAGAATTCTCATCCCTTACAAGATTTTGCACCCAAAAACTAAGAATATTAAAGAAAAAGTCCCTAAATTCCCCCAAGATTTGTTCTCGGTCTTCAAAACATCGTCCATTTCTTTCTAGCCATATACACCAAAACAAGCACAAAGGCACCACCCCTCCATAAATCTGCATTGCCTCCCCTCCCCATAGAACCATTCCAAACTTACCAAAAAATCCACCACACGCAATGGCACCTTGCTTCTTCTTAAAGTTCATTAAAGGTTGTGCTTGCCTCTTATATATAATATGGGCGTTTTAGAATCAAGACACATGTTTGGATGAAGTAGAATTTTGGCTTCCCACTTCACTGCACTCAAATTAAATTTCGAGTTGTCTTCTGTGAAGGAAGTTCTCAATAAAACATCCTGATTAATAGTATGACTACTTCTAGCAGTTGCTTTAGTGACCAACATATATGTTCTTAGGCTCTTTTTGCCTCCTTATTAATCCGATATTAGTTTTGATAAACCTGGAAAATTGTCCAACTTAAAAAAAGAATCTTTTTCTCTTTAGTCTCTTTGCCAGCTTATTTAATGGTCACAAAAGTAGTTCCATCTTTTAGACTTTTGGATTCATTACATTTGAAAGATAATTGCTGATATATTGTCTCAATTTCTTCTAGGGAAAAGTTAAGTATGTTGTTAGACCTGTATTACCTTCTGGCTGCGAAGCAAAGATTGGCCATTGTGGTGCTGTTGGCACAAGAGATTCATTGAACTTGGGCGGTTATGGTGTAGAACTTGCTTTGAAGAACATGGAATATAAGGCCATGGATGACAGTACGATAAAGAAAGGTTAGAATGATTGATTCATGCTCTAGCCCACTTTATTTTAACTTATAGTCATGGTTAATAATCCGTAAAAAATACTCAACGAAGTTTTGACTCATTGTCAAGTTTGGCATTTGCACATATTGATATTGTAGTATTGAAGGAAATCCTACATTGCCTAAGAAGGAGTTTGTCCTGAGTTTTATATGAAGCATCCCCTCCCTTTCTAATAAGGCATTTTAAGGCTTTTTAGAGAATGATGCATGTGCTTCTTTATGGTATCAAAGCCAAATTTTTCAACAATGCGCTCTATCTATTGATCTAATGAGGTCCACTTGTGGGAGCATGACAAAAGATCGGCCCACAAATGAGGGGAATAAAGGAAATCTTACATTACCTAAAAGGAGCTTGTCTTGGGTTTTGAATAAGGCATCCATTCTTCTTCCTAATAAGGTCTTTTAGAGAAGGGTGCATGGGCTTCTTTAAGCATTGGGTTATGTTCCTTGTCATTTAATTGGATATTTATATGCACTCTTCCTTGATACACCCCCTGTGGATATATCTAATGACATCCATTTGTGGCCCTTGAACAATTATCTGGTGATGTTCTGTACAACTTTGTCATTCTATTGATTTTGTGAAATTTTGTCACTCTTTTTCTTGACTAACCTTTCAGGTATTGCTTTGTAGTGTTTCATTATTTAGCTTATATATTTTTTTGATAGGTAATCAAGTTATTTAGCTTATCTTAGTTTTACATAGATTAGGGAGTCACTTAAGATGTTTTGGACATGTCCAGCAAAGACCGATCAACGTACCAATGAGAGAGTGATTTAATTTAAGTTGATGGGATGGAAATAAAAACAACTAAATGGCGTCCTAAATTAATTAACTTGAGTGGGAATAATGGAAAAGGAAAGGTTAGATAGTTAGAATGGTGGAAAAGAATATGTGTTTGACACCTCTTAGTTGATAAAGATCCATAATCGGTCCTTAATTAATTGGGATTAAGGTTTTGTTTGAGTTTAATACTTGTTATTTTTATAGACCTAGTCATCAGGATAAGGCATCAAAGCAATGGCTTTCCACTGGTTCGTTACCAGAGGAGGTTGCAGTGTCCACAACTTTCTTCGTCACATAATCCCCACATTTTTTTGTTCTGAATTGAAAATTTTAAGTAATTAATAAACTGAAGAAAAAATCAGTAAGATAATAGGAGCAATTTGATTAATAAATGGAAGATGAATTCACTGGCAATAATTCAAATTTCTATTGCCAGAAGAGAATTATTGTGGGGATTTCTTTTGATGGTTATGAGGAGCAGTTTAGAGCTATTCTCACTGCCATTGAGGCTAATCATCCTAAGTTGGCCAGATTTGCTTCCAAAAAAGAGAGGGAGTTGAAAAGGTTGAAATGTTCCATTAATTATAACACCAGGGAAGGGAACTCCTCCTGTTTTAAAGGAAAGGAGAGGGCTGTAAGCAGTTCTCAATGAAGCCCAAGATCTTATCTTGGAATGTTCAGGGTTTAAATGACTTTAGAAAATGTCTTCGGGTGAATAATATGATTTGTCAGTGGAAGGCTGATGTTATTTGTTTTCAAGAAATCAAATTAAAGAGCTTTAATCCCTCGGTGATCAATAGCCTTTGGAATTGTCGCTGGGCAGGTTGGGTTGAACTTCCTTCTATTGGTGCTTTGGGAGGTATTATTATTATGTGGGATAGAAGGGCTGTGGAATTAATTAATCATTATGTTGGAACATATTTAATGGCTTGTCATTTTAAAAATTTGGATGATGGTTTAGAATGGGCTTTTGCTGGCATTTATGGGGCTAATAATGATTCCTACAAGAGTATTTTGTGGGATGAGATGACTGGCCTTTTCAGTTGGTGGGACCTTCCTTGGTGTTTTGGCGAAGACTTCAATGTTACTCAGTTTCCTGGTGAATGCAATGGTGCTGCACAGTATAACAAAGCCATGACTGATTTTTCAGACCTTATTTCTGAGGGGGATTATACATGGTCAACTGGAAGAACTTGGTCGGAGTTGGATAGATTCTTGATTTCGCCATCTTGGGAGACTCTTTTTCTGAACGTGACATAGAAAAGACAGCAAAAAATTGTTTCTGATCACTATCCCATCTTATTGGATTGTGGTGGCATCTCAAGAGGTAAAGGCTATTTTAAATTTGAAAATATGTGGTTGAAAGATGAGAGCCTTGTTGAAAGGATTCGGATGTGGTGGACTTCATAATTTTTCTGGTACTCCAAGCTTCATTCTAGCTGGAAAGCTTAAAGCGTTGAAAAAGGATTTGAAGAATTAGAATGTGGAGACTATTGGCAATGTTTAAAATAAGAAAAAGCAGCTTCTTGTTCAATTACAATCATTGGAAGATAAGGAGACAACAGCTGGCCTTTCCTTTGAGGAATTAGACTAGAAAAAAGAGATCACCGCAGATATAGAATAATTATCTCTCATGAAGGAAATCTCTTGGAGGCAAAAGTCACGGATTCTCTAGTTGAAGGAAGGCAATAATTGCACGAAATTCTTTCACAAAATGGCAAACTCTCATCACAGAAACAGCACCATTGAATCTCTTCATGATGGTGACATTGTTCTTTCTGACATTGGTGAAATTGAAGACCATATTATAAGCTTTTACAAGAAGCTCTTTACTGAAGAATACTCTTGGAGACCAAAGCTAGATGGGTTGTCGTTTGAGCATATTGATCACTTGAGCGTTGGATGGTTGGAGAGACATTTTGAGGAAGATGAGGTTCTTGATGTGGTTAGAGGTATGTCGAAAGACAAGGCTCCGGGCCCTGATGGTTTCTCCACGGTTTTCTTCCAAGCATGTTGGGACATCGTTAAGGATGACTTTATGAAAGTTTTCGATTAATTCCACTCTCTTTCAAAGTTTGAAAAATGTATCAATGCTACCTTTATTGCGTTAATCCCTGAAAAGGTGGGCGCACGGGAATTGAAGGATTACCATCCCATTAGTTTGGTTAATGGGGTTTATAAAATTATAGCCAAGGTGCTAGCCAACCGTATTAGCATGGTTATGGACAAGATTATCTCAAAACCTCAAAATACTTTTGTGAGAGGTAGGCAAATTATTTATTTGGTTTTGATTGCTAATGAATGCTTGGAAAGTAGACTAAGATCGGGGAAAGTTGATGTTTATCATAAAATTGGACATGGAGAAGGCCTTCGACCATGTTAATTGGGATTTTCTGCTTTACATCTTTGGTAGATTTGGCTTTGGTGAGAAGTTGTGCTTTTGGATCAAATTTTGCCTCTCTACGGCCAGATTTTCAATTTTGGTGAATGGTAATTTGATTGGTTTCTTTAATAGCACTCGTGGTTTGAGGCAAGAAGATCCCTAATCTCCTTTTCCTTTTGTTATTGTTATGGATGCCTTGAGTCGTATGCTTCAAGCGGCGGTCAAAGGAAATTTTCTGTCAAGTTTTGTGGTGGGGAATGAGTCTTGTGGCACTATTTCAGTTTCTTATTTGCTTTTCGGCAATGACACATTAATTCTATGTGATAATAATAGAGATCATTTTCGTGTTTTGAGAGCTCTCCTTTTATGTTTCGAAGCTGTCTCTGTGGTTTAAGAATTAATTTTTCAAAGTCTGAAATTGTTCCTGTGGGATCAGTTAGGAACATTTTGGATTTGGCCAATATCTTGGGTTGTAAGATTGCCACGATCCCTATGAAGTTTTTGGTTTGCCTTTGGGTGCTCCCCACAAATTTGTTAATATTTGGGATGAGGTTATTGAGAAGATTTGGATGAGACTCGCCGGATGGAAAAAATTATACTTATCTAAAGGTGGTAGAGTTACTCTCATTAAGAGTACGTTGATTAATCTTCCTACCTATT
Source organism: Platycarya longipes (assembly GCA_036559045.1). Lineage (NCBI taxonomy): Eukaryota > Viridiplantae > Streptophyta > Magnoliopsida > Fagales > Juglandaceae > Platycarya > Platycarya longipes. The sequence continues at coordinate 32,158,969 of CM071794.1, read as the reverse complement.
TCCCTTTTCCCTTTACTAGTTGGGGTTGCTAAAAATATTGAGAGAATTTCCAGGAATTTCCTTTGGGACGGCATCGGGGAGGATAAAAAGATTCATTTGGTAAGTTGGAATAAGGTTTACCTTCCGGTTTCTCAAGGAGGCTTGGGTGTGCGTAATCTAATAAGACTTTTCAATAAAGCTCTCCTCGGAAAACGACTTTGGAGATATCACATGAGAACAATGCTCTTTGGAGAAAGTTAGTGGATGTCAAGCATGGGAGGATGTGGGGGAGTTAGTGTACAAATGAAGTTAGAGGGGACTATGGGGTGGGCTTATGAAGTCTGTTCGAAAGGAATGGGGGACTTTTCAAAGCATATTTCTCTTGAGGTGGGAAACGGGGCAAGGACTTACTTTTGGCATGATATTTGGTGTGAATCTTCTCCCCTCAAGGATTTATTTCCTAACCTCTTCAGAATTGCTAAGAATCAAGGGGCTGCTGTAATTGACTGTTATCTCCTCTCAAATGACTCTTTTTGTTGGAATGTGGAAATCACTAGAGACTTTCAAGATTGGGAGTTAAATGAAGTATCAGTTTTTTTGGGAAGATTATATGAGATGAAGATTGTTCAAAGCAGGGAGGACAGTTTGTTGTGGGCCCATGCTAATAATTCTAGATTTTCTGTGTCATCGTTTTATAAGGCTCTATTAAGTCATGGGGTTGAAGACTTTCAGTGGAGAAGCATTTGGAGAGCTAAGGTGCCTTCTAAGGCAGCTTTTTTCAACTGGCTGGTATCTCTTGGCAAAATTCTTACTATTGATAACTTGAGAAAGAGAGGTGTTCAGGTGGCTGAATGGTGTTTGATGTGCAAGAAGGACAGTGAAACTATTGATCATCTTTTTCTCCAGTGCGAAGTTGCATCAGCACTATGGAATGAAATTTCTGCCAAGGCTGGTTTTGTTTGGGTGATGCCTCTCCATGTATTGGATCTTTTTGCACTTTGGCCAGGCATTGTAGGGAGAGGCATCCACTCCGCTGCTTTGAAGATGATTCCCTTGTGTTTATTTTTCTTAGCACTATAAGTTTTTGGGTGAAAATTCTTGTAAGAAATGGAGCTGATTGTTCTGTTCTGTTTTAGCATTTCAGCTTCTTCCTGTTTTTAGGTGTCTCTCAATTGTATACTCTCTGTGTACTTGGGCAATGCTTGTTTTTTGGAATAAAATTCCAATTATTACTTATCAAAAAAAAAAATATATATTCAAATCTCTAGCCTACGTGTGTATGTTTTTTATTTATTTTTATTTTTTATACAATTGAGAGAGTGGGTGATTGTGAAAGTGATCCTCCAGATCTCCTCTTTGTACATTGGCCATTGCTGTGGATTTTCATGGCATGGATCTACATCATTTCCTTACCTCAAATGCTCCTATTAGACAAGGCATTACTTATTGTAATTGGCATTTTGCCCATTCTTTGATGCATAAAATTGTTATTACTTATCAAAAAATAAAAAAAAGATCCTCTAGATCTCCTTGACAGAGGGTGAGGTGGTTCGCATAGAGAAGAGAGAGGGATAGAAAGAGAGGATGTGATTCAGAGTGAAGAGGGTTAGAGGCAAGCTGTAACTGAATCTGTCAAGGGGGGAGAAAGAAAAGAAAGGAGAAGTAAGAAGAACGAGGGCTAGGGTTACAGAATGGCGCTGTTTGAATGGCAAATAAAAATTATTAATGACATCATTTTTGAATGGTAAATAGTGTAAAAATGATAGCATGTGTAGGTGAGATTCAAATGTCTAATCTTTTATTTACTCAAAAACGCGCTTGCCATTGCACCAATTTAAATTTTGTTCAACAAAGCAACTTATTATATATATTTGCAAGAATTTTTTTTTGAATAAAGTCGGAGTGCGGAGTTTTTTGAGCCCTATTAGACTCTGAACTTCAGCTTTGCACTCCATACTCTTACTCTTACCACAGCGGAGTTGTAGTTTCTGAGTTTTTGCAGCCTATCCTGGATTACTTGATGCACAGTTTTGGCTGGTGGGTCAAATATCCCAGGTTTACTCCTCAGGGTGAGGGGACCAAATGCCCTGGTTATACCTCATTAAAGTAGAAAAAAATTTATCTTGAAAGGGTTTTCCCCCTGATGAATTAATTATTTTACCCACCTGTGGATAGTCCAAGTGGTAAGGGCTAACTTGTATGTGTGAGCCACATGTCACAGGTTTGATTCCCCTTGGGATCAAACTGCGATTTAAGTGGGAGGTCATGGCGGCGGGTTGCTGTGGTAGTCTCCCTCGAGGTTTAGGTTCCATGGGTGAGTCTTAAGGGCTCTACTGTGGGGTGGTTCCCCCGTCATAAAAAAAAGAATTATTTTATATTTGATTAAAATGTTAGTCATTTATGCATGTTTATTATTTATAACTGTTATTGACGATTACATTACCATGTTTGAGCACTTAGATTTTATTGGTTGAAAGTACATGTTAAAAATGTGCGGTTTGAGTTGCAGGTGTCACTCTGGAGGATCCTCGGACTGAAGATCTCAGCCAAGATGTTAGAGGGTTCATATTTTCTAAAATTCTGGTTGGTTATTCTCAGTTTACACTTTTTCCAGATTGTTTCTTACGTGAAGTGTTGAGTACAGAACCCTTACTATTTATTCTGTATATAATGGGTATAGGTGGGTGTGGTGCAGGAATATGGGCTTGGTAGATAATTCATTAATAGTTTATTTGCCAAATTACTTATATAAAAATAGTAATAATTCATTAATAGTTTGATGCTAATTATTGATCTCTTTGGTTTAACTGATCCTGAACTGAAAAAGTGGCCTTTTCTATCGGTAGAATTATTTTACATATAAAAAGTGGCCTTTTGCTATCATAGTTGATTTTGTTTCATTGGATTGTTTATTTTACTTCCCTCACATGATTTTGAACCCCTCTCTCTCTCTCTCTCTCTCTCTCTTCCCTTCTCGAGAAAGGTTTTTATTGTCCTGCCAACATATGCAATAGGTGCATTTAAATTAAATGATCAAGTATCAGCATTCTATGCATATAACTGTAAAAATAAAATAATTTTTTAGTGGGATCCAGTGGCTGTGCCTGCTTCACAAACATAAACTTATGAGTTGTTTTATTGTAATATGTGCACAGTTTGTCCTTTTGTTTTGGAAGAGGTGGATAAGAATTATGTGCTGGAGCAATTATGTTCCTTAGGCACCTGTGCAAAATCCTTGTTTATTTTATGCATACCTATTTGACCCCCGACCGTTTACTGCTCTTTTGGTGGAGTTGAAAGAGTGCATGTTCTCAGAGAAAGTGGTATTGGTTGAACTGTTGAAAGTAAAGCTCATTCTGGCATGCTCATTGCTCATTGATTTAGTTGGTGACAAGGACTTCATTATTAGAACCTCTTCTAAGCATATAAGCATTGGATAATCGCTTTTTTTAAGGACTAAATCCGTCAATAGTTCCGTCGTTTTTATGTTTGTTCCATAGTTCTAACAATGAAGCTAGCAAGAAGAGGACCATATTGTTATTTCCATTTGCAGTTGATTCAAAGATGTAAAATGATTGAAAGACCTTGCATGGTTCTCATTGAGTTATAAAAAGCATAAGATCTTCAGGATTTCTCTTTTGATGAAAAAGTTTGAAATGACTGTTTAAAAAAAAAAAATGAAAATGACTGTTCAAAGTGGGAGAGTCAATTGCAGTTGAGTCCTTCAGGGGTTGATAATTATAGTTGAGGAGGTTGATTGATTTCAAAGGGGGCCAGGCTATACAACTCAAAGAGGCTTTGCAACTTTTCATGTGTCAAGCCTATCAACACCATCCAATCAAATAGCTTCAAAGGGGCTTGTAGAAGTTTATGGGCCCATAGACTTAACTAATAATCTCAGGCCCAACTTAAAGATTTAGAGTCCGGGTGTCACATATTGCGTGTTGGAAAAGGAAGTTTGATAGTCAGCAGGGTGAATATTTGTGCAAAATTGTTCCAGTTTAGCAATCAGAAACATATTTGATTATTTGTGCAAGATAATTCTGCTTGTAAGTAGATGTTCTTCATTTGTATACACCTGTGTACTTGGGCTATGTCTATTCAGCATTTACTTCAAATAAAATTTCTTTTATTAATTATTAAAAAAAAATTCTGCTTTGTTTAATGGGGTTTAATTCGAGACAAAGGAATAACCATAATTTTGAAGACTATGAGAAGTCGATGGTGGATGTTAAGGATTTTTTTTAACACTCGTTACTAATGGGTGGGAGCCATCGCTTGTCTTTCTGCTTTTAGTTTTCAGGATTTTATGGTTTTTTATTTTTTTCCGGTGTTCTCTGAGCTTATTAATAATTTTGCTTTGTGTACTTAGCTAGTATTCTCTTAACTTATTAACAAAAGTTGCTTGTGTGATGGGGACGTGTTACACGGGTCTGGAGTTTAACCAGGTGAAAGACATGATGCATTTGCATGGTCTCCAAGATTCCTCATCATAAAAATGAAAAATTAAAGTTACCTCCTCCAAAAGATAAAAATGGAGAAGATATATTATTTATGTTGAAGGTGCCTTAACTATTTGGAATTAGGAATTTGGATTAAGTGAGTAGTTTTTTAGCTTTGTTTTTTCACTTAATGAGCTGGTGAGATTGCAAACTATTTCTATTGTGCTAAACCATTTTGAAAAACAGTTATAGTTCTAGAATTGTTGTAGATTAGATAATTATTGTCTTAAAAAAATGTCCACCTGGCCAAACTTCAGACTCAAAATGTGATTTGGTGTATATTGGCAGGAACGGAAACCTGAGCTGACAAATGAGATAATGGCTTTCAGGGATTACCTATTGTCATCGACAATATCTGATACTCTTGATGTTTGGGAACTAAAGGGTATTTATAATTTAAGTTTTTTGTTTTATAAATTTTTATAACTCAAACTACAATTACTATATTGCCTTTCTTCCCTATAGATTTGGGACATCAAACTGCCCAGAGAGTAGTTCATGCTTCTGATCCTCTACAGTCAATGCAAGAAATTAGTCAAAATTTTCCAAGCATAGTTTCTTCCTTATCTCGCATGAAGGTATGCTGTATCATTACAGATTTCAAGATCTGATGTGTAATATTGAAGTAGTTGTGTTGGACGAAATATTTGCTAAAAGGATCTACATGCTATCATTTTCCTGATCAAACCGTGTAAATGTTTGGCAGCTCAATGATTCTGTTAAGGATGAAATAATTGCAAACCAGCGAATGATCCCACCTGGCAAGTCCTTGATGGCTCTCAATGGTGCCCTAGTCAATATTGAAGATATTGACCTGTATCTGTAATGCTTTTGCTACCCTTGATATGCTTTACTCTTTTCATTATGAGATTTTTTTTTCTTCATTTAACATACAATCCATCGTGTCCAATACCAATTTTTTTTTTTCTTCATTTAACATACAATCCATCGTGTGGTCTGCTATTACTAGTTCTAATACTATATGCTTTTTTAGGTTGACAGATTTTTTTGAATTGAAAGAGATGGGGCTGGCTTAGTTTCAAAATTCGGTTATACTTATAAAGAAATTTCAAAACATGGTTTATGTGTATGTATGTGTTGCAGTGCTATTAGTTTATCTGGTTTAAAGCCATATATTGGGTGCATTGTACTTCTATGTGATTTTTGGCAATTTGTGCTTGTTCTTTTCAAGAAGTCATGCACGAGTGATCTGAAATGAGGAAGAAAGTGTACGGAGAGAGAAAGAGTACTTTAATGTGACTATTATTTTTTCTTCGGTGGTTTGCTGCTATGGTCGTTTGTTCATGGATTTAGTTCCTTTAGTCGTATAAAGTTATACTGATTAAGATGGGGGTGTGTAGAGAGGTTTTTATCGACCAAAAGGTGTTCTTGTTCAAAAAAGAGCAATGGTGGAAAATAACAGAGAAAAGTCACAGGGTGGTGAAGTATATTTCTATTGATGTTGCAGCTTCCGGATGGCTGGTCTCGGTCGTTAAGGAATGTTTGGCGTCTTTGGGCCAACTAGAGTTCCTTCGAACTTAGAGACATGGGAATATGGTGCTAGTTGTTCAGCGAGGTTGCAACTCCAAAGGTAGGTTCTTTTCTCTCTCGGAGTTCAGACACGAGAAGAAGAGAGGAATGATAATGGTGCCAGAAGGTAGGAGAAGGGAGGGGTGGATGAGCTTTGTCGAGACACTGAAGGAGACTATCTCGGCTTCCCCTGTCTCGAGTGCTGGAAACAGAGCCATCGTTGGCTTGAGAAGGGCAGTGAATGGCAGAAAGGTGGGTGGTGGAGAGAAGGGCGGTAGTTTATCTGGTTTAAAGACATATATTGGGTGCATTGTACTTCTATGTGATTTTTGGCAGTTTGTGCTTGTTCTTTTCAAGAAGTCATGCACGAGTGATTTGAAATGAGGAAGAAAGTGTACGGAGAGAGAAAGAGTACTTTAATGTGACTATTATTTTTTCTTCGGTGGTTTGCTGCTATGGTCGTTTGTTCATGGATTTAGTTCCTTTAGTCGTATAAAGTTATACTGATTAAGATGGGGGTGTGTAGAGAGGTTGTATCGACCAAAAGGTGTTCTTGTTCAAAAAAGAGAATGAGCGGTGGTGGAAAATAACAGAGAAAAGTCACAGGGTGGTGAAGTATATTTCTATTGATGTTGCAGCTTCCGGATGGCTGGTCTCGGTCGTTAAGGAATGTTTGGCGTCCTTGGGCCAACCAGAGTTCCTTCGAACTCAGAGACATGGCGGAGTTCGGACACGAGAAGAAGAGAGGAATGATAATGGTGCCAGAAGGTAGGAGAAGGGAGGGGTGGATGAGCTTTGTCGAGACATTGAAGGAGACTATCTCGGCTTCTCCTGTCTCGAGTGCTGGAAACAGAGCCATCGTTGGCTTGAGAAGGGCAGTGAATGGCGGAAAGGTGGGTGGTGGAGAGAAGGGCGGTGAAGCAGGTATACCAACGTATAATGAGGTGCTTCAGAAGGATGCATCTCGAGTTGTGCAATCTGCAGCACCTGCAGGGTAGGGTTGGGGCATAAAGAAGAAATGTACTTAAAAGCATTGGCAGATATGGAGGGGAGGTTAGGGGCACTTCTAAAAGGTGCTTCAGAAGGATGCATCTCGAGTTGTGCAATCTGCAGCACCTGCAGGGTAGGGTTGGGGCATAAAGAAGAAATGTACTTAAAAGCATTGGCAGATATGGAGGGGAGGTTAGGGGCACTTCTAAAAGATATCTCGAAGTTAAAACGATGCATTAAAGGAAAAGGGGTTATGGACATGGGCTTGGGCCGTGATTTAGGACTTGAGAAAATGGTTGAGATAGGCCTTGGCTTGAGTCATGATCCGGGATTCAACAAGGGGGCGGTGTACTCGTGTAAGGGTCAGACAGGCCTTGGGTTGGGCCACACAGGCCCAAATCAAATATGGAAAGAAAACTAAAGTCCTTTGAAACCGATATATTGGTTTTGGCTCAGGGCTTGAGCAACCATGCGATGCCGGAAGAAGCCCCAATGGTCTCTTCTCCGGTACAAAATCGGTCATTGGTGAGGGTCGATCAGAGTGGAGGGTCAAATCGTGAGGAAGGCAAGGTGGATGAGGTGTGCGATGAGGTTGGAGCCGCGAACGTAGATGTTGGGCTGTCACAAGTGCCGAGATACCATCCCGGGGAGGTGTCACCTTCGCGGGAGATAATTCCATGTTAGGGGGGAAGGGAGGAGGAGCAGCAGCACGGGTCGGGAGCCAGCTGATGAACTCAAGCAGATGAACTCAAGAAGGCTGAGTTTGATAAGAACTGGGATGCTGAGGGCAGTGTTACTCCCATATGCGCTATCCTCCCTAGCCCAGTACTTGAATCTTTGGATTGGGTGCTAGACAAAGTGGCGAATACACACCATTTCCTGGGACTCTCGGTTGCAAGGTATGAGGAACAATTCAAAGCCTTATTAGTGGCACTTGAAGCAGGCAGACCAAAGGCAATGAAGCCAACTTTAAAAAAAGACAGGGAATTAAAAAGATTGACGTGCTTCATCAACTATGATCACAAGGAAGGTAGTGTTGGCCGGGATAGAGTGAAAGGATAGGGGAACAATGTTTCTTATGAAGCCTAGACTATTATCGTGGAATGTGAGGGGGATCGATAACGTTAATAAATGACTTAGAATTCGATCCCTATTACGTAGTTGAAAGGTAGATATCGTGTGTTTACAAGAGTCTAAATTACAGTTTGTTGATAGAAGCATCACCGCAGCTTACGAGGTAGCGTATTTGCGAGGTGAAGTTATTTAGTTTCTTTAGGGGTTTCAGGCGGGGTGGTGTTGATGTGGGATGGGAGGGTGGTTGATGTAGTTGGGTTTGTATTGGAAATTTTTTCATAGCTAGATTATTCAAGAACATTGAGGATGGTTGGGAATGGGCTCTTGCTGGAGTATATGGGCCTAATGTTGATAGCGAGAGAATCTACTTATGGGAGGAATTGGCAGGTTTGTACTTTTTGTGGGAACTTCCGTGGGTTGTGTGTGGGGACTTTAACGTAGTACGATTCCCTAGTGAAAGAGAGGGGGCAACGTCTTCGACAAGGGCGATGGAGGACTTCTCAGAGCTTATTTTTGATCTGAACTTGATCGATCTTCTCTTGGTAGAGAGAGTCTTTACATGGTCCAACAGCAGAGGAAGCTCACGATTGGATAGATTCTTAATATCTACATCGTGGGAGTCTCAGTTTCCAGATCTATGTCAGAGGAGATTACCCTGAGTTTGCTTAGACCATTTTCCTCTATTGTTAGATTGTGGGGGCACGCAGGGAGGGAAACGTTATTTTAAATTTGAAAACATGTGGTTAAAAGTGGCGGATTTTGAGGAAAGGGTGAGGGATTGGTGGAATTCCTACTCGGTTCATGGCACTCCTAGCTTCATAGTGACCAATAAACTCAAAGCTCTCATACTAGATTTAAAGAAGTGGAACAGTGAGGTGTTCAGACACACGGATAAGCAAAAAAGCCTTCTTTGGGAGGAGCTGCAGTCTCTCAAAGCAGGCGGGGGAAATGAGAAAAGAAAGGTTGAGGTGGTGGCAGAGTTAGAGCAGGTTTTGTTGAGGGAAGAAATCTCATGGAGGAGGGAGACAAATGCACTAGCTTCTTTCACAAAATGGCAAACTCACATAGAAGGTTTAATGCTATTGAGGAGATCCACTCAGGTGATAGGGTATACCGGGGCCAAGAGGAAATCCAAGAACAAATAGTGAGCTATTATGAAGAACTCCTCAAGGAAACAGTGGGATGTCGGCCTAAATTAGACGGCTTAATTTTTTATCAGTTGGAGGATAGTGTAGCAGAGTAGTTGGAGAGACCATTTGAGGAAACCAAAGTGCACCAGGTGGTATGTTGAATGGGAAAAAATAAAAATCCAGGTCCCGATGGCTTTTCCTTGGCCTTCTCTTTCAAGAATGTTGGGATGTGGTGAAGGAGGAGGTGATGCTGGTTTTTCATGAGTTCCATCGCTGCCACAAGTTCGAGAGATTTCTTAATGCAACGTTCATAGCTTTAATTCCGAAGATTGCGGGTGGTACAGAGTTAAAGGACTTCCGCCCCATAAGTTTGGTTGGAGGGATCTATAAAATCATATCGAAAGTGCTGGCAAGCTGCATGAGTTTGATGATGGACAAGATAATTTCCAAACCTTAGAATACATTTGTTCAGGGTAGAAAAATTTTGGATTCAGTTTTGATCGCAAATGAATGTTTGGACAGCCAATTGAGAGACGGAAGCCCCGGAGTACTCTGCAAGCTGGATATGGAAAATGCCTACGACCATGTGAATTGAGACTTTTTGCTTTATATGTTAAAGAGATGTGGATTCGGAGGAAAGTTGTGTGGTTGGATTGAACATTGTATCTCGACGGTCTGCTTTTCCGTGCTAGTCAATGGCAAATCATGTGGTTTCTTCTCTAGTTCGAGGGGATTGATATTAGGAGATCCGCTTTCTTCTTTTCTATTTGTCCTCGTAATGGAGGATGTGAGTCGCATGATGGATGTCGCTGCCCGTAATGGTCTTGTTACAGGTTTTGCAGTGGAGAATGGTAATAATGGGTTATCCATCACACATTTATTGTACGCCAATGATACACTAATTATTTTGCGATGCGGACAGCGAGCAAATCAAAGCTTGGAGGGCAGTACTTTTATGTTTTGATGCTGTTTTGGGCCTCAAGGTCAATTTGGAAAAGTCGGAATTGGTTCCGGTTGGAAGGGTGGAGAATATCAACTTCGTAGCTGACTTATTGGGGTGTAAGGTGGCTACCCTTCCTATGCGATATCTCGGACTTCCTTTGGGAGTTTCTTTTAAAGCAAAATCTATTTGGGATGGAGTGATAGAGAAGGTGGAAAGAAGATTGTCTAGGTGGAAGCATCTCTACCTTTCAAAGGGAGGGAGGTTAACACTTATTAAAAGCACTCTTTCCAACCTCTCTACATACTATTTATCTCTTTTCCCCATACCGGTGAGAATTGCCACTCGGATTGAAAAAATCTTTAGAGAGTTTTATGGGGTGGCATGGGAGAGGAACCCAAATTTCATTTAGTGGGATGGTCCCAAGTGTGTACTCCAAAGGAGTTGGGTGGTTTGGGAGTGTACAATTTGACCACTTTCAACATAGCTTTGTTAGGGAAATGGTTGTGGAGATTTCCATTGGAAGAGTCATCATTGTGGAAAATGGTTGTGGAGGAGAAATATGGGTGTGAGAGGGAGGGTTGGTGCACAAAAGAGATGAGAGGGACCTATGGAGTGAGCCTTTGGAAGTTTATTAGAAAGGGGTGGAATGTGTTTTCAACACATACTATTTATGAGGTTGGTGATGGTATAAGAATCAACTTTTGGCTTGACAAATGGTGTGGTGAGCGAGCACTCTCTTGCGCATTCCCAAGGGCTTTTAGTATAGCAGCAAACCAGCAAACTACAATCTCTAATGTAATGAGTCTCTTTGCCTAGTTGTAACCAGCAAGTTACAATCAATAGAATGTAACTAGGTTTCTCTTTTGTATACTTCCTGTGTACTTGGGTTTTGCCTAGTTGCATTCAATCAATAAAAGTTATTACTTATCAAAAAAAAAAAAAAAAGAAGTCATGCACACATGACATGCATGAAACTTCTGAGGCCACACAATGTTACAATCTTGTTTTGATTCAAGTGGAACATGGGAAAAGCTAATGTGGGGGAACTCAGGTTTCTTATTTTGAATTTATTTAGGACCTATTTATTATTTTACATCTTGGGTCTAATCTTCATAAAAAATGGTAGCAACTTGTATATCCTTCTTTAAGCAATTGGAATGTGGCTTTAGTGAGTTGGGAAAGCCATACCTTTATGCAGCATTAAATGTGGTTTGGTCATGTTAACTGAAGATATTAGACTTAAATTACTCGTGCTTCATGACTGCTGATGATCTTTAGTTTTTATGTTATTACACTCTGTTTTCAAAAGATTAGACGTGTAGATTTAAATGGTTTTATATCTGGCTGTGAGCTTTTGTGACCAGACATGGTCTCCGATTAAATGCAGATTGCTATGTTTCATTTGTTAAGCTTTCTAATTGTTCATAAGCTTTTATTTCAACACCTTCAGGTTCAATATTCTATCATTTCTGGCTGAATTTTGGTCTCATTTTCATGTTATTTTCTTAGGTTGATTGACATGGTCCATCAGGATTTACTGTTGGCTGATCAATATTCGAAGTTGAAGGTGAAGGGTGTTTAGTTTGTAATGGCATTGTTGATGAATTAATATTGTGGTGAATTATTTATCTGATCTAAAAGTTATGGTTGGAGAAAAGTTCTCAATTGCATTCTTATACTTGATAATTCGTTCTGTATATAAAAGTTTGAATAAGTGCGAAGTTTGTTTTGGTCAAAAACATTCTTATTGATTTCTTACAATCCCCATACAAAAATGATAGACGTACAACTAATTTCCGATTGATTTACAACTGTGAATTAAAATAATATATTTTTTAAATTTAAATTTGACTTTTGCCTTGATTTGATGTTAAAGATTTAAAAAAATATTATTTTAAATTTAAATTTGACTTTTGCTTTGATTTGATGTTGTTAAAGATTTAAAAAAATATTATTTTATTTAAAATTGTAAAATAACTGTAATATCGTCATACGTGTATCATCACTCATCCCCATACTTCCAATTTATATTTGATTCCATATGATAAATCTTTTGTTCTTACTTATAAAAAAAAAATCTTTTGTTATTTTATCAGTGATTCCATATGACAAATCTCCAATGAATTTTGTGTGAAGTTAGGTTAACCAATCCAATTGTGTTCTTACAATTCTACCAGAGTTCTCACCTTGTCTCTAACAAATATCATTATCGAGTCGATGTCTATATTCCTTGAATTTTCTTTTGTATAATGCAAATTATGTTGAAAGTGTAGAAGTGCACACCCAAGTAAATTGGAAGTATGGGAGAGACACCTAACTAACAATACGAAAAATAGCATTCTAGTTTCTAACTAGGTGTAATCTCATTCATGTATACTTCCTGTGTACTTGGGCTATGCTTATTTCAACATCAATAAAATATCTTCTTAATTTAAAAAAAACAATAGGAAAAATAGAAAAATTCCATAAAGTCTAATGGGTTGGAGAATGGGGAGTTATCGTGAATGGTCAACCAAGGAGAGAAATTGTTTCAAATTATGGCTTTTAAGTCCGTCACCGTCCTCTCACAGTTTTCAAACTTTTGGACATAGCGTTCTTGTCCAATTCACCATCTTAAGCACAGGGTGACTTTCTTTAAACATCTGATTACAGTAAAGACCATATGGGCTCTGCCAACAATGTTATATGAAAGGATGCAACTTTTTAGTAACAAATTTTCGTTTCTTCTGTTTGCACTGTAGATCTTTCTTAATACTTGTAAAAAAATGATTTTGAAAAGTATTTAGACATCTTTAGAGAGTGATAGAAAAAACTCTTTTCAACTTGGTGAGTATGTATTTTGATGCTACTGGAGTAAATATATCGTTTTAAATTACGAATAACTTCTGAATATGTCAAACTTATATTATCGGTACTATCAATAAACACAGATTCCTCATGCCACTATTCGGAAACTCCTGTCAACTTTGTCTCCTTCAGAATCCAATATGTTCCGCATTGATTTTCGTTCAACTTTTGTTCATTATCTCAATAATTTGGAGGAAGACGCTATGTATAAGCAATGGCGGAGCAATTTGAATGAGGTAGTTCAATCCTTCTTTCTTATTTTTGATACTAGGAAAGTGTTGTAAATTCTTTTTTAATAGGTAAGCAATCATTTTTGTAGTAAGGTAAAGGCATTGCCCATGTACATTTGTCGTTTTATAAGCTTAGGTTGTAGATAACATCCTATGTTTTATTTATTTATAATTTTTTTTTCTTTCTTTTTTATGCAGATATTGATGCCAGTATTCCCTGGACAATTGCGCTATATTCGTAAGAACCTTTTCCATGCAGTTTTTGTTTTTGATCCGGCTACCATTTGTGGCCTTGAGGTAAGTTAGTTTCAAATGTTCTCATTTTCTTATTACGCTTTACCTTGCTGGCCAGATTTTTAATGTTTGTTTCTAACTTTTTTATTGTTACTTTGGAATCTTGCAGTCCATTGATATGATTATGTCTCTGTATGAGAATAATTTTCCTATGAGATTTGGGGTTATATTGTACTCTTCAAAGCTTGTCAAGCAGATAGAAATGAACAGTGATGAGATTTCTTCCTCTGCCAAGGAGAATGACAGTCAAAATAAGGAGGATATATCCAGTTTGGTAATTACTTTTTTCAACTTTGTATTGCCTGTTTGCAAAGATTTTAACTTGGAATGAGCTACTGCCCATTTTCATACTGTCTGTACTATCTGCACATAGCATGGTATGTTTTATATATCTTCCGGCATTACTCTTATAAGTGCTGGTAAATATTGTTGAAAATGTTTTTGATCTGCACACCATGAAAGAGTATCGTTATTGACACGTTTTTGTTTTTGGCAGATTATACGTCTCTTCATTTATATCAAGGAGAACCATGGAATTAAAACATCTTTCCAATTTTTGGGCAATGTATGGGTTCAGCTCTTTCCCTATATCTTTTAACATATATTCTTTGATGCAATTGAGATGTAAACTTGATCAATAAAATCTCTTATTACTTATCATAAAAGAAAAAAGATGTAAACTTGATGATGTCTCTCTTAGCTGCTTCTGGGAAACTTTGCCGCTATGCTGCTGTTCCTTTTCTCTCTCTGTTCATTACTAGTAGTCTAATACTAATGTTAGATAGAACACTCTGCCTGCAGTACATAAAAATAAAAAATAATACATGCCGTACAAAATGATACATCCTCCTCAGGAGGATTACAAATCCTGAGTTTCGACGCAAGGCTTCCTTCAGGAGGATTGCGGGTCCTTCTACGATGAGGGGGAGATGGGAGTGTTGGTAAAGTTGCAGGGGGCAAGTAGGGATGAGATTGACATGGTAGAGGAGCCCTAATAATATAGTTGCAATCGTGAATGCACAAGCATTGTGCAATCATTTAAAAAAAAGTGAATAAATACGGGACTTGCTTAAAAAAATTAATTTTTTAATAGTGGATCCCACTCTTTTTCAAAGTAATTGCAGGTGCTTGTACGCTTCATGGCTATATATAGCTTTATTTGGGAAGCTCGCACCCTAAATTATCTGCTACCAGATCAGCTTCGAGCTTTCGATTGAGTTTTACATAAGGTGTCTCCAACATTGTGTGGGGTTTGAATGCTCGGGTTTTGAGGAGCAGTTCATGGCTTTGCTGATGGCCATTGAAGCTAGACGAGATCAGATTAAGAAATCAGGATAAAAGAAAAAAACAGAGGGAGGTAAAGAGGTTAACTTGGTCTATTAACTACGAGGGAAGCTCAAGCAAAGCAAGATCAAAAGGGAAGGGGGCCAACTTTTTCTTTATGAAGCTCAAAATCATATCCTGGAATGTCTGAGCGCACACTAGAGGAGCTGAGATTATTTTTTGTTAGAACTTTGCTTTTATGGGCCAAAGTTGTTGATTTTAAATGGCCTTGGTCTTCATGATTTTCTTATTTCCATTCCCCCCATCCCCCCTTCCTAGATGTGTGTTACCTCTTGGATACCATTCTGTGTACCTCTTGGATACCATTCTGTGTGCTTGGGCTATACTTATTCTTATTAATGCAATCATTTAATTATCAAAATATATATATATATATATATATATGGACTTTGATTCAAAATTTTCATGTGTTTTGCCTAGACTCATTTTTCTTGCCACCCAAATGACATAACTTTGAACCTTTTAATGTGGCTTAGTTGCACTCAGTGACTTCGTAAAGGAATGATGGTCTGTAAACTGCTTCCCACTTGATAGCAGCATGACACTATTATGTATAACAGCACCTTTCCAGACTGTCTTTACTTGTACTGTACATATTACTTCAATGCTTTGGCAGTATCTTTCTGAAAAAGCTTTATTCATATTTAGATGAGAATTATTTTGTACATATGTGGCAGATAAATAAACTACGTATTGAAGCAGATGATTCTGGAGATGATATACCTGAAATGCACCATGTTGAAGGAGCATTTGTAGAAACAGTCTTGTAAGCTAAAAGAATATTTTGGTTGATTTCCATGACTTGTATGTCGATTAGTAATGATGTTCTCTCAGTTCAGCTTCTTTCCTTGAGCATTATAAAAGTGTGAATTATTTATTTTAAATCTATGTGACCTTACATTAAGTGATATCATTCTGTTTCTGCAGACCAAAGGCAAAATCTCCACCGCAAGATATACTCCTCAGGTTGGAGAGGGAGAAAACTTTTAAAAATGTGTCAGAGGAGAGCTCCATGTTTGTGTTTAAGCTGGGTCTTGCTAAGCTGCAGTGCCGCCTTTTGATGAATGGACTTGTCTTTGATTCTAATGAGGTATTGCTGAAGTTTCTTTTTTAAAAAAAATAAATAAATAAAATGAATTCAGCATGCTTCCGCTTGGCATTACCCTTTTGTAATTACTTTGAACAGGAGGCTCTTTTAAATGCCATGAATGATGAGCTTCCCAGAATACAAGAACAAGTTTACTATGGGCATATAAATTCTCGCACCGATGTGCTGGACAAATTCCTATCAGAAAATGGTATTAGTCGCTATAATCCACAGGTATAGCATTTGATAAATTGAATGAAATCTTAGGTCCGTATTATCTTTTTGGAATATATCTGAATTACTACTGAAATATTTCATTCCTGTTGATGCAGATCATTGCTAATGGCAAACCACGATTCATACCCTTGTCTACATCTATTCTTGGAGGAGAATCTGTGCTGAATGATATTAACTACTTGCACTCTCCTGGAAGTAAGCTGTGCTCTAGTTGATATCATTAACTTCACACCTACAATGTTTCCACTTTCCAAGTCAACCCCAAGTGGTGGCGTAGTGGTCTTGGGGCGAGCCGTATAAACCGGACGTCCTAGGTTTGAAACTCCATATTCACACTCTTGGGGTAGTGGGGTAATTTCCCCTTGAATTAATTATATAAAAAAAAGTAATTTTCCCTTAAATTGTCCAAGGTGCACTTGTGGGAAATTTCGTGCCAAGGGCCTGTGCACTCCCAGGATTAGTCGGCACGTTCTTGGATCTAGTGTGAATAAAAAAAAGGTTGCCAAGTCATTGTCTTCCTGACATGTGCTTTCTTTATGTAGCTGTTGATGATTTGAAGCCCGTTACTCATCTTCTTGCTGTTGATGTTTCATCAAAGAAAGGAATGAAGTTTCTACGTGAAGGCCTTCGCTACCTGGTTATTGTTTATGACAGTGCTTATTTCTTCATGATTTTCTCTGCTATGACTACCATCATCGTCACTGACATCATCAACATCATCATTAGTGATGCTTTTCAATTTGTGCATTATGATGCAGATCGAAGGTTCTAGTCTTGCTCGAATAGGTGTGCTATTTAGTGTCAATTTGGATGCTCGTTTATCTAGTCTCCTCTTTGTGAAGGTGTTTGAAATCACGGCATCGTCATTTAGGTACTGAGTTTATAGAATCTTGGTTTTGTGAATATCAATTTTGTAAACTTTTGTTTTTTTTTTTTTATTGGTTTTGAATTTAAACTCAGTTCAATTTCCTTTTGAAATGTGGATGCCTTTCTTTTATGGGTTTTTTCAGTCATAAGAAGAACACATTAGACTTTTTGGATAAGCTTTCCTCATTCTATGAGCAAAGATACTTTACATCTTCTGGAGCAGATGACAACACTAAAGCATTTTTGGATGAGGTATATGAGCTTGCTGAGGCTAATGGGTTACCATCCAAGGCCTTCAGATCAACTCTTCCTGAATTTTCTGTCAACCAACTAAGGAAATATGCAAATAAGGTATATGATTGTTTATTGCCTTTTGAATTCTAGATGTTTATATTATACTACTTTGGTAACAATTTTTATCTTTCCGAAGTGTTTAGTTACTGTTTGGATCTCCTCTTTCTGTCTTTAATAGAGTCAGATTCTAATACTTCGGATTTCGCTAATATTTTGGGGTCTAATAATTAAACACTTTGGAAATTGTGGAAATGGCTATTGTGATATCATCTAGAGAGGGATTCATTATGGAAAAATGTGATAGGTGTTAAATATAGGAGAATGTGGGGGAGTTGGTGTTATAATGAACTAAGAGGAGTGTATGGGGTGGGTTTGTGGAAGTCCATTTGGATGGGTTGGGGGGAGTTCGTTAATCATGTTAAATTTTAAGGTGGGGGGATGGGTCAAGGATACATTTTGGCATGATTTTTGGTGTGGCGATTCAGCCCTGAAGAATGTTTTCCCTTCCCTCTTTAGGATTGATTGCAAGGGACTAAGATGCTGCAGTGGCTGATTCCTTTTCTTTTTTGAATATTAGTCCTCAATTGAATAGTGATTTTGTGAGAAATGTGCGTGATTGGGAAGTGAATGTAGTTTCTGATTTTTTTGGAAGATTATATGAGTTGAAGATTGTTCAAGGATGGGAGGATAGCTTGCTGTTGATTCGTACAGGAAATTCCAGATTTTCAGTTTGATCCCTGTACAAGGCATTAAACTGCCAAGGTGCTTGTGATTACCCGGGGAAATGCATAAAGTTAAGGTGCCTAGCAAGGTGGCTTTTTTCTGTTAGCTGGTGTCTCTCGATAAAATTCTGATAAAAAGAGGTTTGATTGTTATGGAATGGTGCTACCTGTGTAAGAAAAGTGGGGAAATGGTTGATCATATTTTTCTGCATTGTGATGTGGCAAGAGAGCCATGGGATGGTCTTCTTAGGAGGGCTGGATTGTCTTGGGTTATGCCCAAGAGTGTTGTGGAGCTCCTAGCTTGTTGGAAAAGTACCATCAATGCGCCAAGATGGTTGCAACGTGGCGAATGATCCCGCTATGTTTATTATGGTGCCTATGGATGGAAAGAAATGAGAGATGCTTCAACAACAAAGAGAAGACCATGGGAGAAATCTGGAATTTTTTTGTATCTTCTTTGGTGTAATGGTTTTCTGCTATCGTATTAAAGGGAGAGAATATTCAAGAGTTTTTGAGTTCTTTTCAGCTTGCTAGAGTGTAACTAGGAGTCTCTTTTGTATACCCCATGTGTACATGGGCTTTGCCTAGTCGCATTCAATCAATAAAGTTTATTACTTATCAAAAAAAAAAATTCTGACCATGAAAAAGTTACGAAACATGGACTTTGCATTGTAGATTGGTGCTTTATGTGCAAGAAAGATGGTGAATCAGTGAACCACCTTTTTCTTCATTATGAGGTGGCTAAGTTTTTGTGGAACAAGATTTTTGGTAGGATTATGGATATTGCTTGGGTGATGCCTAAGCAGGTGGTGGATCTTCTTGCTTGTTGGGGGTGTAGAGGGGAGACAATGTATTGCTCCTGTTTGGAAGATGATTCCTTTGTACTTGATGTGGTGTTTATGGCTGGAGAGCAGTGAGAGGTATTTTGAAGACACAGCGTTTGATGTGAGAAATTAGGGATTTTTTCTTTAATACATTGTGTTTGTGGGTTAAGGCTATGGTTTTGGATGGAAAAGAATTTCTGGATTTGCTTTAGTCTTTTTTAGTTAGTGTATGTAGGTAGTTTCTCTTGAATACTTGTGCGCTTGGGCTATGCCTATTCTTGGTAATAAATCTCTTATTAATTATATAAAAAAAAGAGTCAGTCTCCTATGGGTTGTAACAAATGATATTTCACAATAGTTCTGTTCGTAGTGCTTATTCCTTTTTCTTTTTTTACTTGTCTTGAGGATGTTAAACACTTTTGCTCTTGGAAATTTAAATATTTATGATGGAATGTAGGTTTCACAATTTTTGCAAAGACATGAATTTGGTGCTAATGCAGTCATTACTAATGGAAGGGTGAGTCTTATGGATTTTCTTCTTCCTTTTTTTTCCCTCAGAAGTTTTTGGTAAATTGTATTGTAATTTCCCATGTACGTTATTCGAGTGTCATTTTTATGGGTATAGTTTGTTAATTGGATAGGTGATGTCTCCCATTGATGAAAACAACTTTTTGAGCCATGATCTACGTCTTCTAGAGTCTGTGGAGCTTAAGCAGAGAATAAAGCACATTATCGAAATTATTGAAGAAGTGAATTGGCAGGACATAGATCCTGACATTGTAACTAGGTTAGTTGGTTTTCTCCTCCTTGTCGACTATGAGGGGCAGGGGAGGTGAACTTTCTGCAAGTTTTCTCATATCTGCACCTTTTTTCATTTATGTAGATATCTGTAGCAATCTCTCTCTCTCTCTCTAACTGTTGCCTGGACTCATTCTACCTCCAAGTTTCCTTGAACTCCCATTTTTGTGAATTTTTCCAACAATCAAATCCATTTTTATAGTGTGGCACTTATAAAAAAAAATTATAGTGTGGCATGACCCATGGTTTCCCTCCTTTTTGCAATTACCTACACTGCCAACATTGCTTCTGTTGCTAATAATACATAGCTAATATTTTCTCAAGTGATATTGTCCACAGACTCCACACCTAGAAAACCACCCTCAAGGAAGAGAGGGTGTGCGAGGGGTTACCTATCAAAGAATTTAAAAATAAAAGGAGGGTGTGTGAAGGGACGCAAGGTAGGATAGAAGATGGAAGGTTCTCACCTTAAAACTCATTTTCTTGGAATGGATCCACTAGATCCTATCCGCACACCCCACCTCCCAATGTGAACGAGTACAAGAGTTGAGTGAATGAAGAAATCAACTCCAATTCTCAATCCTACTATTAGCTTAAAAAGGTGATACTCCATTGTCATGTACCATGAGGAAGTTACCAGCAATCAGCCACTGAGGCCTCCTTACATTGAGAATTCCTGATAATTTTGGCAAAGTTGCATAAAACCTGCTCACTCTAGTAGAATAGCACAACATGCTGCCATACTTAACTTTCACAAGCATTTATGACATTCAACATCTCTAGGAATTGTTGGGTTTGAAAGACCCAATCAGTCAGCGCACCATAAAATTTGCAAAAATCAAGTCGCAGATGCGACCTTGAATCCCTTCTTGTCCCTCAAATCTGAATTTGCATTAATATTGTCATGTTTGGTATGTGGTGGTGGGTTTTGGGTGTGGCTGCCTTCTGGGTCTGTGTTTCGGTTTCTATGGGTATTTGGGTCATGTTTGAGAAAGGTTGGCACAGCTAGTGGTGAGGTTTCTGACTGGTTGTATAAGGTCTTTGAGTAAATTCTACTGGTAGTCTGGTACACCTGAGCCCTCTGGTCTCCAAGTTCTCATTCTTTAACTGGGAACAGCTTCAGCTAATTGAGAGAAGGGGGACCCTCAGCCATAGAGAACTGAACCTGGCTTGTATGCCACTGACTCACAAGACTTTAGTCTACAGTAAACTTATTTTCTTTCATTTTTTTTTTTTTCATATCTTGTGGTTAATTTATTCTGGATATCAGTTTGAGTTCTTCAGCTTCTGATCTTTTAAGCACATATAAGATTCCATTGATGTTTTTCTGAATGATATTTTCAGTAAATTCATTAGTGATGTTGTCTCGATCGTGTCATCTTCAATGGCTCTGAGGGATCGAAGTTCTGAAAGTGCACGTTTTGAGGTTTTAAATGCACAATATAGGTAAAGGAAACTACTGCTCATTTGATTTGTCAGGTTCTCACTATTTTTCCATTCTCATTACATACAAGAGCAAGAATCCTATGTTCTTTAGGCAATGAAATGAGGATAAAGAGAGAAGCACAAGCTTGGTTTTAGTTGAAATAAGACTTTTTTTTTTTGTTGGTTATATACTGAAATTCTAATATTTTTTTATCCTTAAAATCTTATCATGTTCTTTATTGTGCACAGTGCCATTGTTTTTAGTAATGAAAAGGCTACAATTCATATTGATGCGGTCATTGATCCTTTGAGTCCATCCGGCCAGAAGCTCTCTTCAATTCTTCGGGCTCTGCAGAAATACGTTCAGCCTAGCATGAGGATTGTGCTAAATCCATTGGTGAGTTAATGTTCTCTGTTTTTCATACATTGATAATTTCATTTTTGAGATGAGGAGAAGTCAAAAGTGAAGGAGGGCCAAGAGGCAAGTACATTGATTTTTTACTTATTGTTTAGGTAAAGTCTTCTTACATATGTGATATTTGAAACATGGCTGCTGCAAGAAGGGATAAAAGAGAACCTTGAGTCTTTTATAAAAAATGGAATGGCCCCGTCTTTTACATATTATTTTCTATCCTCATTTTACCCTATGTCCTTGCATTTCTACTTAGATGTCCCTGCTTCTACTTGTTAATCAATAAGATGAACTTCTATATACTGTTTGAGGGACTAACATTTTTTTTTTATCTCCTGCCAGAGTTCCCTTGTTGATCTTCCTCTAAAAAATTACTACAGATATGTAGTACCCACTATGGTATATCCTGGATGTTTTATTCTTACTAACTCCTATTTTGAGTAACCATACTTGGTGCTTAGTTCTGTTATGATTTTGTAGGATGATTTCAGCAGTACTGACTTTACGATAAATGGCCCTCAAGCATTTTTTGCTAACATGCCATTATCCAAAACCCTCACCATGAACCTTGATGTTCCTGAGCCTTGGCTTGTTGAACCCGTAATTGCTGTGTAAGCTTCATCGCTGATAACAATTATTCTCTCTGATAATTTCTGTGTAAACTTTATTTTATTTATACAAGAAAAGTATATCAATTGATTTTTTCATGGACATTTTCCCTTTCTTACCTTGTGCATTTGCAGCCATGACCTGGATAATATTTTGCTTGAGAACCTTGGTGACACAAGAACATTGCAAGCGGTGTTTGATCTTGAAGCTTTTGTCCTTACTGGTAAGGTTTTGCTTATTAAAGATAATTGAAATTTGGTGCTTCCCACTTATCAAAAATAAAAAACTTTGGTGCTTTCCATGACTGGATAATTAGTTGAGACAATAAATTGCCAATCCTGTCATTTGTTTGCATTAATAAGCCACTTTAACCAGGTCATTGTTCTGAGAAAGATCACGATCCACCCCGAGGCCTTCAGCTGATTCTTGGAACTAAGAGTACACCCCACTTGGTTGATACTATTGTGATGGCTAATCTGGGTTATTGGCAAATGAAAGTCTCTCCTGGGGTGTGGTACTTGCAACTTGCATCAGGACGAAGCTCCGAGCTTTATGTTTTGAGGGAAGATGGTGATGGAAGTCAGGAAAAGCCATTGTCAAAACAAATTACTATCAATGATTTGAGGGGCAAGGTGGTTCGATTGGAAGTACTGAAGAAAAAGGGAAAGGAAAATGAAATATTGTTGGTTTCTGATGATAATGGCGATGCACTAGACAGGAAAGTGAGTGCTCGTTATTTTGGCTGTAAATTGTTGTCCAAATGTCATTTTTAAGAATTAGGTTTGCTGGAGAGCTATATACTATTCTGTAGCCTTATAAATGTCGTGTTAAATTTTAATAGGGAAATGGCTGGAACTCCAATTTATTGAAATGGGCTTCTGGCTTTATTGGTGGCAGTGAACTAGCAAGAAAGAGTGAAAGCGCCTCAGTGGTGAGAAACTTTTCTTCATCCTCCCTATCCTCCTCTCCTTTGTGTAAACTCATGTGCTCTTATTTGAATTGCAATGACTTCCTCTTGTGGATTTTATGGAATCCCTATGATTCATCTATACAGTTGTCACTTAATTGTGCATCTGATACATGTTCCACTTGTGCTTTCATGCATTATAATCTGCAATGATTTTCATGACCCTAGCTTTAGTGTTCTTAATCTGGATGAATGAATCCTTTTGTACATGGAATGTGCATTATAGTGTTAGCTCTAGCGTGGAAAATGGTCCCTACATGTCTCATGCGGGTGTATCTGAAGGGAAATGAGTGATAGAAATTCTGAGGATTGGAAGTGGATGATAGAGGAACTGTAAACTATATTTATCAATACTCTCTGGACAGCACCCATAGACTTTAATGGGCTTATTCTACATTATTTTCTTGTATCTCATTGCATGTGGAGTGCTCATTGTAGCATTCTTAATGAAATGATTGTTATTTATTAAAGGAAGAATGGATCATTTTGCTTATTTGGAAGTTATAGCCTCACCATTGTAATGCTCCAAGATCAATATGATTTGTTTTTAAATTGAAAATATAAATCATGAACCCTTATGGAATTGAAATTTTGACCTCACCCTCCACAACTTATTTATTATAGAAGGAGATGCCATTCGGTTGAAAGACTGTTGGCAATTTATCTGTAGATTACTTGCTCTTTTATTATTTTATTTAGTGATAAGCTTGACCTTTTTTCCATTCAGGAGCAAGGAAAGGGTGGGCGTCATGGGAAAACAATTAACATTTTTTCTATCGCTTCTGGACACCTGTAAGTGTTTATTTTCCCTTCATCTGTCACTCAAACTTTATCTTCCTCTAAATGATGTCATGACTGTTGATATGGTCATTATGGATGGAATGAATACACCGCAAAAATTTGAAGATTTTGAGAGCACAATTAGGTGCATAATTCGTTGGTGCTAAAAACCCATGTATGAATGTTGGCTCAGATTAGTTCTGGCTTCCCCTAGTTTTTGCTTTCCTCCTCTCTAATTGGGTGCTGCTTTCTATTGTATACACCATATACTTGGATTGTACCCCTTTCTATTGTATATACCATAATTATGTATGAAGTGTTATGGTATGGAGTGTTTAATAGAAGTGGAATGGATTGGGTGATGCCTAGGAGGGTGGTGGGTCTTTTTGCTGCTTGCTGGAGAGGATTAGGGGTTATTTGCAAATTGCAACTGTTTGGAATATGATCCCTTTATGCCTTGTGTGGTGTATTTGGGTGGAGAGGAATGGTTGATGCTTTGAAGATGAGGAATGCTCGGTGGATGAACTTAGATGTTTTTTTATTTAATATTTTTCAGTAGGCTTCGGCTATTGTGTTTGATGAAACTAGAGACCATGATTTTCTTCTCTCTTTTGCTACTTGTCTCAATAAATTTTTCTTACTTGTAAATAAAGAAAAATTATGTTCAACATTTTTTGGCTTGTTTTGACATCTCTATTTGTGGTGTATTTTTTTAAATCTTTTTTTTTAATCTCTATAATGAGGTAAGAAAGAAAGTTTTTTGGAACCTTTGTTCTCATTCTTGTTTCTCACTACTCATTCAACTTCTCGATTTTTGTGCACAACAAGAACACTGAGAAATCAAATTTTGTGTCATAACTGGATACCACTTGTTTTTTCACCTTCAACTTCTTCCACCACCATTTCAAATGCCACTACTTAAAATAATGCATTTAGCTAAATTTCATTTACGAGATTTAGGTTGACCAAATGCATTCTCAGGTGGCACTAGAGTGGCTCAGTATTCTAATCAACATTGGTTTGTCCATGTTTGAGGACTCAATATCTGTGTTCATACTGATAGTGAATGCTTTTAGACGGTTTGGCTTGTGATAATGTTCAGACCATGTGTACGTCTGTATAAGGCATGCAAATTGTTTAAAAGGGCTTACATTAGCTGAAGAAACGACAGTGACCGATTTATCCCACACAAAGCTGCATGTTGGATTTCATCCTTCATTTACTTACCAGAAAGAAAATTATACTCATTTATATACTAATTGTTTCATGGTTTGACCAAGTGACTCTCTCTCTCTCTCCCCACACGAACAATACATTTTCTTTTAGGTAACTTTCTCATCCTATTTTTTGGCAGGTACGAACGTTTCTGAAAATAATGATTCTGAGTGTTCTAAAGAACACACGTCGCCCAGTTAAATTCTGGTTCATAAAGAACTATCTCTCTCCTCAGTTTAAGGTTGTGCATGTCTATGATCTAATTTTCAAAGCTGTGTTTTATTTAATCTTAACAAAAAGAAATTGGAAAATTTTCTCAGCATGTAAGCTCTGTCTGGGTCCTTGATATGTAGGGCGTGATTCCGCATATGGCACAAGAGTATGGTTTCGATTATGAGCTGATCACCTACAAATGGCCCACATGGTTGCATAAGCAGAAAGAGAAGCAGCGAATTATTTGGGCCTACAAAATCTTATTCCTTGATGTTATATTTCCCATTTCGTTGGAAAAGGTGTTAGTATTTCTTTGGATAATTTTTACTGTTGCTTCTATATCTCGTCTCTTTTCACGCATATGATATGCTTAACTATCTACCATCGTCTGCAGGTGATTTTTGTTGATGCAGATCAGATTGTAAGAACAGATATGGGAGAACTCTATGACATGGATATAAAAGGAAGACCTCTTGCATATACTCCTTTTTGTGACAACAACAAGGATATGGATGGATATCGATTCTGGAGACAAGTAAATTATTATTTTTTAAAATAAAATTCAAATCTTATTTTTTTAGATATCCGGTCACGCACACATAATAGTCTATCTTATTTTTCTCCCTTTATTTTCTGCTGATTAGGGTTTCTGGAAAGATCATTTACGAGGAAGACCATACCATATCAGGTAGGTCACACTACTTTTATTCATTGTGGTATCAAATTGATGGATCCTTTGTAAGAGTAGTAGTTTGAGCTTGAAATGTAACTTTGTCCAGTGCTTTATACGTTGTTGATCTGAAGAAATTTCGAGAGACTGCAGCTGGAGATAATCTAAGAGTTTTCTATGAAAGTCTTAGCAAGGACCCAAACAGTCTATCCAATCTGGATCAGGCAAGTGGTTTAAGCTCAAATGTTATGTTTTCTTTCCATCTGAGTTCATTTTATGTGCCTTAAATTTAACGTGGAAGCTTACAAATAATATGGAGACCGAAATTTAACATGGTTTGGCCAATTTAGCCTACGTCCACATACACAGAGAGGAGTTCTTCTATTAAACAACAAACCAACGATTTACAGTGGTTTCACTCAACTCTCACAGCACAGAGCGATTCTAATCTCACCTATAGACCTCACTGGAGACACATATTTCTCTTTACAATTTTACATTTATTTATAAGGGAAATAAATGGGTGTGAACATGATCAATGGCAGTGGAGAATTCCAGCAAATTCCAGCGTCTGTGCTTCTAGCACCTTCAGTCGGCGCCTACCTTCAAGAATCATCTATTGGCGCCTACAATTCAAGAAGCCTCCAGCTTCTTCCTTTGAAGTTTGCGTGTTGACTTCCAACAATTCTCCCCCTCAACACCAAATGAAGAACATCCTAACATCTGTTAGTTCAATGTACATAACCCAGCTATGTTATTGCATAGCTCGAGTTTTTCACATGTGACCACATTTGTCATCATGTTAGCTGGATTCTTTTTGGTGTGAATCTTCTCAAGCTTTAAAAGCTATTGCTCAATTATTTCACGTATCCAATAATAACGAATATCGATGTGCTTTGTCCGGGAGTAATACATCGAGTTTCTACTCAGATTAAGAGCACTTTGACTATCACAATAGATTCTGTACTCTTTCTGACCGACTCCCATTGCTTGGAGGACGTTGTAGCCACAACATTTCCTTTCCTGCCTTTGCTATAGCAATGTACTTTGCTTCTGTTGTAGATAAAGCCACACATTTCTGCAGTTTGGACTGCCATGATACAGCTCCACCTACAAATGTATAAATATATTCTGATGTAGATTTTCTTTCATCAAGATCACCTGCCTTATCAGCATCTGTATAGCCATCTAAGATTGGGTTAGCTCTCTCGTAGCACAAGTATAACCTTGATGTACCCTTAAGGTACCTGAGAATCCATTGTACTGCTTTCCAGTGTTCTTTCCCTGGATTTGAAAGAAAACGGCTCACAACTCCAATAGCGTGAGCGATGTCAGGTCTAGTACAAACCATGGCATACATTAAACTTCCTACTGCTGAGGAGTAGGGTACGTTAGCCATTTCTTGAACCTTTTCTGTTGATGAGGGACATGAACTCTTGCTCAATTTGAAGTGATTAGCCAGTGGAGTACTGATTGGCTTTGCTTTCTCTATGTTGAACCTTTTTAGTACCTGTTCAACATACTTTTCCTGTGACAGCCTTAGTTTCTTTTTCTTCCTGTCACGAGTGATCCTTATACCCAAAATTTGCTGGGCAGATCCTTAGTCTTTCATATCAAAGACTTTGGAGAGATCCGCCTTTAGCTTGCTGATGATGGACAAATCTTTTCCAATAATCAGCATGTCATCAACATAGAGCAGTAACATCACAAAGTTACCTTCCGAAAGTCTCCGGATGTAAACGCACTGATCTGCAGTGATTTTCTTGTAGCCATGACTCACCATGAATGAGTCAAACTTCTTGTACCACTGTCTGGGAACCTGCTTCAAACCGTAAAGGCTCTTCTTCAGCTTACAGACCAAATGTTTCTTTCTAGGAACTTTGAAACCTTCTGGTTGCTCCATGTAAATCTCCTTATCAAGGTTGCCATGAAGAAATGCTGTCTTCACATCCATTTGTTCAAGCTCCAAGTCAAGACTTGCCACCAATCTGAGTACCACTCGAATTGAAGTCATCTTCACAACAGGTGAGAATACCTCATCAAAGTTGATTCCTTTCTTCTGTTGGAATCCTTTGACGATCAAGCGAGTTTTGTGCTTCATCTGCCTGCCATCATTTTTCAACTTAGAACACCCATTAGTTTTCTGCAGTTCTCGTGGACTGAGACAAGGTGACCTTTTATCCCTACTTCTCTTTATCTTTATAATGGAAGCTCTAAGCAGGATGCTAACAGCTGTGGTCCGAGAGGGTTATATGTCAGGCTTTTCTGTTAGTGACCCCAGTAGAGGTACCATCTCTATCTCTCACCTTTTATATGCAGACAACACCTTAGTGTTTTGTGAAGCCGACCAAAATCAACTCAGGGTGTTGAAGGCCTTCTCTTATGTTTTGAGGCAGCTTCGGGCTTACGAGTTAACTTTGAGAAATTAGAGATTGCTCCCGTAGGGAATGTTATTGACACACACCACTTGACTATCATTCTTGATTGCAAAGTGACCTCTCTCCCATTGAAGTATTTGGGGTTGCCCTTGGGGGGCAGCGGCTCAGTCTTCTGCAATATGGGATACAGTCATAGAGAAGATTGTAAGAAAACTGGCAGGTTGGAAGAGACTGTATTTATCCAAAGGAGGTCGGGTGTCCTTGATCAAAAGTACCATCTCCAACCTTCCTACCTATTATTTGGCTTTATTTTCCATACCTGCAGCCGTGGCAAAAAGGATTGAAAAACTCGACCGTGATTTTCTATGGAGTGGATTAGGGGAAGAATTCAAGCCACTTAATCAAATGGGACAAAGTGTGCAAGCCAATCTCTTCAGGATGTTTGGGTCTAAAAAATATAAAAACCTGCAATCAGGCTCTTCTTGGTAAATGGTTATGGAGGTTTACTTTGGAACCTGATGCATGGGTGGTAGATTGTAAACATGGTAGCCTATGGGGGGGATGCAGTACTAAAGATGTGTTTGGAGCTTATGGAGTGGGTTTGTGGAAATATATTAGACAAGGATGGGGGTGTTTCACCACTCATACCAAACTGATATTGGGTGATGGAACTAGGATTAAATTTTGGAAGGACAATTGGTGTGGGAGTGAAGTCCTAAAAGACACATTTCCTTCGGTGTTCCGGTTAGCTTGTGATCAAGAAGCCTCTGTGGCAGATCTCTTGATTCGATCAGGAGATCAAGTTCAATGGAATGTCACATTCAGTCGAGCAACTCAAGATTGGGAAGTGGACAATTTTGAGATTTTTTTCAGGTACATCTATTCCACTAAGCCAACTGGAAGGAGAGCTGACAAGCTCTGGTGGATATCATCGAACAAGAGTATTTTCTTAGTTCGATCCTTCTATAAGGAGCTAACACTCCCAACGAACACCCACTTTCCTTGGAAAAAAATTTGGAGGAATAAGGCCCTTCCCAAAACTCAATTCTTTATATGGACAGCCGCTCTGCACAAAATTCTAACAACTGATAACTTGAGAAAGCACGAGATCATTATCTCAGACTGGTGTTGCATGTGCAAGAACTCAGAAGAATCTGTGGATCATTATCTCAGACATTGCGAATCAGCCAGACACTTGTGGGTTGATGTTTTCAGCCGAATTGAACTGCACTGGGTTATGCTGGCCATGGTGATTGGGTTATTGGCTAGTTGGTCATCTCCCTACTCCCATCAGATCAGTATGGAAGATGGTCCCGATCTGCCTTATATAGTGCATTTGGCAAGAGCGAAATGTCAGAACTTTTGAAGACAAGGAATGGACTAGGAAGGAGCTTCTTTCTCACTTTTATCGCATTTTATTGTTATGGGCTTTAGCTATAGATTTTAATGGCCTTAACCTTCATGATTTACTTGTATCGAACAATCCACCCACGATATAGATAGGTTTCGTCTATTGTATACCGTCTTGTGTACTGGGGCTTTGCCTACTTATATCAATATATTGTTTACTTATAAAAAAAAAAAAAAAATTATGTGCCTTATTCCTCACCTATTAAAAAAATTATAAGGTTGCATTTTGTTTCAATACCTTCGGAGTCTTCAGCTTAAGTCTAACTAACAGCATTTTATTAAGTTCTCAAGTGTAATCAACTACATTTTGTAAGCTAGGAATGATTACTATATAGTTGGGCAAAATTAAAGAAAGATCGTGAACATGCAACAAAATAAGCCTTTAGAAAGGCAAATTAACCAATTATAGAATACAGTCTTCTATAGGTAAATTTTTATTTAAAAAAAAAAAAAAAACTACACTGGTGATATACAGGTAGAATACAAGAGATCAAGTAGTGAAGATGATCGAGGTTTGTCTCTCATAGTATCATCTGCAAACAAAATATTAGGAATACTAAGCTATCACCATTCATGAGTCCCATACAAAATCCAAAAACTCCCTTCATTGTACTCAAAATCCCCATAACTATAATGGATAGCATGGGGGAATAAGAGGTCCCCCTGTCGCAAACCTCAAGTACTATTGAAGAACCTTATGGAAGTACCATTCACCAAGACTGAAAAGATGTTTATGAGGAAATAAAATGGGCTATGCAATCATGTCATTTTCCCACAAAGCCACATCTTCTCAACAAATAGATAGGAAGTTCCAATTCTCATGATCGAGTTTAGAGAGCACTCATAACTCTTCTGCTTATGAGTCTGAAATGTGGTTCGTATTACTTATAGTTAAAAAATGATTTGTACAGTCTTAGGGTGTGCAAGTCTAGGACCAACATTAAAAAAAAAAAAAAAAAAAAACTCTCTTTTTAATGATGGGCCCCACTATTTTTTAAAGGGAGTGTGGGGGTTTGCGTACTACTGTATCTAGCATACTCTAAGACTGTATCTAGCATTACTCTTTATAGTTTTCGAGCATGGTGCCCAATTATTTAGATAGGTGCCCAACTATAGAGCACTTGTTTTGAGTGGTAAACAAAAATCGTCCTTAAAAGTAGTGATAACAAATGGGGCGGCTATACAAATTATTACTTGAACTTTGGATGGTATTACAGATTTAATATTTTGGTCAATGAATCCTTTAATTCGTATTTCAGGATCTTCCAAACTATGCTCAGCATACGGTACCCATTTTTTCGCTACCGCAAGAATGGCTGTGGTGTGAGTCATGGTGTGGTAATGCCACAAAAACCAAAGCAAAAACCATCGATCTATGCAACAATCCCATGACAAAGGAACCCAAGCTTCAGGTAAATGTTTGTTCCTTTTTAGTGTTTCTTTTTTGTTTTCACTTTCCCTTCTAGCCTTTACTACCATTTGTGATTTTTACAGGGTGCTAGAAGAATAGTTTCTGAGTGGCCAGATCTTGACTTTGAGGCAAGACATTTCACTGCAAAAATCTTAGGTGATGAAGTGGATCTCCAAGAGCCATCTTCTAAAGAATCACAGAGTTCAACAAGTGACAAGCCATCGGAGGAAGACCTAGAATCGAAGTCCGAGTTGTGAGTAACGTACACACCATTTCAGTTCAAAGTTCATAGAAGCTTTTGAAGAGATCTGAGTATTTGAGGTGAAGATGTCGAGTATGCTCGAGTGCTTGAGAGACCTTTCATCTCGACCTCCTGATTTTACTTCGTCCTCCCATGACTTCTACAGCCGAGGAATAAGAACAAAAAGTTAACAGAGTTTTACCACCCGATTACCGGACCTCGTGATATGGTGGTCCTTTTCACCAATAACTTATATGCTGAAGGAAGATGTGTTCCCCCCTTGGCTGATTCTTTTTTTGCTTCTTTCTATGGTAACTTTTTAGAAACCAATAGATCAGAAAAAGAACTCCAAGTCATGAATTTTGTACAAATAGTCTTAATACTATAATCCATCCTCGAGTTTATTATAAACAAGGTGCTCTAAAAGCCTTGAAAGAAACGTTCTTAGGTAGTTTATCTGGAGACACTTGGGGAAAAATAGAGAAAAAAAGAAATTGTTTGATTTTCACTTAAGTGGCATGTATCGTTCTCTTCTTTTTTGCCTCCCACAAGTGGGTATGAGAGGAAATTAAGCAGCAAGCATGGCAAATAATCTGCTATTAATGGCAAATAATCTTCCTTGTATGATAAAATATATATTACATAGTCCTTCTAAGTATAAAGTCTTAGGGCTGTGCAAATTATGTACATTCATTTTTTTAAAAATAAAATAAAATAAAATAGGATCTGTCTACAATTAAAAGAAAAGAATTTTTCACTCGAGTTTGAGATTTATATACTACTTTTTTTAAAAGAAATATGCAAAGATTACATACTTATGATTGTTTAAATATAATTTCTCTTTTAAATATTAAACAGAAATTAATTAAAACAATGCCATATACAATCCTAATTTTAGAGATTGCAATGTAAATCTAGTTTTAAAATTATAATAATATTTTTTTTTAAAATAATATTTTCTCTTTTTATTCTCATTTATTAATGAACTTGCAATACAATTCTCCACTAAAGATTGTAAAAAGAATTTTGCTATAATTAAATCAGTCGAGAAATAATAGGTTAGATGCGTCGGTACCGACATTTGCAAACACATTAATGATTAAACTGATATGGATATTAGACGGAGTAGTAGACATTAAGTTCACATGCTCGTGACCAAAAAAAAAGAAAAGAAGGAATATGGGCCCTTCTCATCATATCAACTTGAATGGAATATATCCCCTAAATGCAAGAATGCCTGCCTGCGTTGTTTAACACATACTAAACTTATGAGCTATTTCCATTTATATATTTCGTCTCACCTTAATTCCTACATGTACAGTGCTGTACAACCAAATTGGCAGGAAATTAGGTCTGGAATATTCTTTAATTTAGATCCATCCAGTACTTATTAATTCCTCCAACACGTTGGCCTGGTTGAATATATGTTAATGCTCATAAAAAAAAAAAAAAACTATTAATTAAATCAGTGTAAAATGATAAAGTAAGGTGTTTAATTAATGGGTAATTAATATTGTTACATCAAAAGAATTATGAGATATAATAATATAATTCTAATATTTCTGATTTGGCATGCCAATTAAACAGGATATTGTTAATTCATTTGGATTTAGTTTGGGTGGAGACTTCACGTCAACCCCACCACCTCGACTGCTTTTCTCCAAACTTCTAATATCTTTTTCCTTTTCCTTTTCTTTTTCGAACGAGTCAAACTGTTTACAATTTTGTAGTTTATCACTCTACTCATGATAATTCTGATATTTTTATCTACAAAGAGATAACTTTTTTGTGGAAATTACAAAAAAGTACGTAAATGGTAATAATACTTTAATTATATGCTTTCGATCCATCAAAAGTAATCCTATATATTGTCCTTGAATTGACTTGGTCAATACTGCTTGGACTCAAAATATATGTCGAGTATTTCTACATGCACACGTACTGGTGGATCTGAGCATATAATACTCTAATTATATGCTCAGAGTTCTTTATTTTATTTTATTTTTTCTGTATTTTTAAACACTTCCAAATATTTTTTAAAAAAATCATGATTTTATTAAAAAAATATTTATTTAATTATTAAATAAATAAAAAATAGCGAATGGGATCTCCCAGCCGAAAATATTGAGTAAGAGTAATATTTCTCATATATGCTTAGGCCGGCCCACCAAAAGAGGAGTTTGGCAATAAGTTAAACATCTCTCTTATCTAAATTCTTTTTAATGTACTGAAACTTCATAGTGACAAATATTCACCTTGTATTACTTAAAAAAAAAATTGGGTTGAAACATAGATGGCATGGCCAGTAATTATTAAAGGGATTCTTCTATGACTATCCATTTACCATATATTTGATAATGAAAAAAATAAAAAATTATGCTTGGTGTGTGATGTAAAGATGATGAATATAATTTTTCATTATTAAATACTGTGAAAACATTATAAACACGTGCATGCATATGATACTTCATTCTAATTATCAATTAAAAATATCGTATAATTAAAAATTATGCTTATATAAATAATTTATAATAAAATAAAAAGACTCAATTATTCATATTTTGAAAATACTTAATAATTAAATTTCCACATATATATGATTGAGAGGCGCTTCTAATATATATATATATATATGTATGTATGTATGTATATATATATGTATATATGATTTAGAGGATGATCAGCTAGCCCATTTAATACTAGGATATGGCCATAAATTAATTGGCCATACCGGTTATTGCAGTGGGTCATACATATGTATCATCAAGTACTTCCCGCGTCTATAAGAAAATTAATAATTGTATCAATTATTTAAAACCAAAAGAATTATTATTTGTAACAAAAATATATTTATTTTAACTAAAAATAATTATTTTATTGAAAATAACTTATTACAATTAATAAACAGTTTTCTTAGAACACGACGTGGCACCATAATGCTCATGTAAAATCGTATAATAATGTTGGGATTATGCACATTGATCAGATCAGATCAGAGAGAGAGAGGTGAGATGGTCCATATATATGGTCCTTTTACACACATACAAACAATGCCAAAAAAGTTGCACACCCCCTTTTCACCTGATTGGTATCTTATCGCAACTGGAATAATATCCTCAGACAACGCAGATCTTCCAAATTCCAATTAGTCCTTCGTTTTTTTTTTTATTAATTTTGAGAGTAGTTAGTCCACCTTTTTGATCCTCATGTTCAACACTTAATTACTTTGTACTTGATCTACCTATACATTACTACTACTTGAGAGAATTCCCACAACTACTTCTGATCTTCTCATCCACCAAGCATGAATGGAATCTGCATCCATCTGAATCACAAAGCTAGCTTTCTTCTTTTAACTTTAAGCCCGCCCTACCTTTAATTTTCCCCTTACTCTTTCAAGCTACCTGGCCGAGACCTCTCCCGGCCAGCTTTCTGATCTTCTAGCTAGCTAGCTAGCTCCGACGTTTGTGTGTGTTTCTGTTATTTTTATATTTGGGAGAATGGATAAGGAACAGCTTGGTCCATACAATATTAATATTGGTCTTGATCAACATGAGTACTTAGCATCTGATCACATGAAGAAGGATAGCCCGAAAAACCAGCAGAGCGGCCGGCAGCCAGAAACCCGGCCAGTAGTAGATGAGCATGAAGAAAGCGAAGCGTCATCATCTCTCAGTTTGCGTCACCTTTCGAAGCTCATCATTCCTCCACTCGGTGTTTCTACTGATGATCATTACACCCAAAATCAATTAGACTCAAAAGGCTGGATCATATCTCCCATGGATTCAAGATACAGGTATGTATGTACGCATGTACATGTAATTAATGTATATCATGAACTGAATTATTAGCAATAATATTTTCGATGATTATTAATTTTTATTGGATAATATTACTTACAGTTGTGAATATATACATAATTATTATGCAGAATTATTATGCAATCATTTTGAATAAAACGAGATATTTCATTATTAAAAATTAATTTTTTTTATATAAACTTTACATATTTTTTTAAAAATGGTTACACATATTTATTGCTTAGGTATTTATGATTATCATTTCTCTAATTAAAGTTGGACGTACGTTGTGGGTTGATGTCATGATCACCTACCGGCCATTCCTCTGAATTAATCACGACCACATATTTTAGCTCATATAAATTGTTCTTTTTATTTTTTTTATGGATTCATATAAATTGTTCTAAAACTACGTACGTACCTATATATGATCATGTATATTACATGTGTGGGTACATGACGTGTGACTCCATGCATGCACGTGTGTGTACTGTTATATATACTTGCATATTTTAATTATATGCAATTATGGTTTAGAAAAGAAAAAAGAATAGATAAATTTAAAACTTATGTCAAAATTATCAGTTATATCTAACATTAGTAAAAAATATCAGTTGTATCTAACATTAGTCAAATATTAATTTGAAGATCATGAATAGACTTTCGTGTAAATATGCAGGTGTTGGGAGGCATTTATGGTGCTTTTGGTTGGGTACTCAGCATGGGTTTACCCATTCGAGGTAGCATTTCTCAGATCCTCTCCCAAGAAACTGCTATGGATGGCAGACAGCATTGTGGATCTATTCTTTGGGGTCGATATCTTCTTGACATTTTTCGTGGCTTATATTGATTCTCTAACTCAGCTTCTAGTTCGTGACTCTCGAAAGATTGTGGTCAGGTTAGTTATTATATTATATATACCCTGCATACTTTTTTTGGACCACTTTTGACTTATCTTATCCATATTTGATGTCATCTTATGAATTGAAGCCAAATATGAACATCATTACATTTTCCA
The DNA here is from genome assembly GCA_036559045.1 of Platycarya longipes. NCBI lineage: Eukaryota > Viridiplantae > Streptophyta > Magnoliopsida > Fagales > Juglandaceae > Platycarya > Platycarya longipes. The sequence continues at coordinate 32,122,728 of CM071794.1, read as the reverse complement.
ATATTAATTCTATTTGATGAATTTTATCTTACACCACACACTCATATACGTACGTGGCATAATTTGATTTTGAAACACCAACTTGTTGTTCTTCGATTACTCAATATGGACCCCCAGCTACTTTTTATTATTATTCTGGTATTGAATATTTAGGAATAACGTCCCAACTAATTTTGAAGATGCATAAGTTCTTACCAAGAAATTGCTCACAAATTTATCTCAAATAATTCAAAGAAAAAATCTCACAATCCGATAATTTCTAACAATTATTTGCATCTAAGAGGATTCGAATCTTAAACTTATGGGCCGGAGTATACCCCCAAGCCCAAGACTCTAATAATCAGTACTTTGAGCCAACCCTGAAATTAGGTTATAGACCTTTAGCTACTTGATCAAGCAATTACCGCCAAACCGCCAAACCGCCAAACCATGCAGGGTTTCTCATTGATCTATCTTCCGAGTCCCGGTGGTCCATGTAAATTAAAGTTAGGATTGAAGAATTTTAAACCAACTAATTTAATAGATTATTTAATTTGCTCACCTGCATGCAGCAGTTTTGATCAATTAATTATAATTAAAACATCAGGCCCCACCAATCCAAATTTCTAGATCCGTGTCATTGTACGTGCCTGTTGAAATATATAATAATATAATATTCAATATTTGATTATTTTTACTATCAACTTAATTTTTTTTATTTAATATTAATTTGATATTAATTAACGGCCTGATGCTCTTATTTGACAAATTAAAGGTACCTGTCAACGTGGTTCGTGATGGACGTGGCATCCACAATCCCATTTGAGGGACTTGGATACTTGATCACAGGCAAACTACGTACAAGTCTCCCTTCCTCCCTCTTGGGCATGCTCAGACTTTGGAGGCTCCGACGGGCCAAGCAACTCTTCACCAGGTCGGTCAGTTTTATCCAAATTTAGGAGAAAACATTCTCCAAACTTGAAAATCAGAAAAAAGATAATTGCATAAAGTATAATATTCTACATTAAATATTTAATTTTTTTTCTAAGATTCTACATAATTTATTTTAAAAGACAAATTTTTAAATTTTATCCAAATTTTGAAGCAGGCAACTGGACTCATTCTAAAATTAACTTGCATTGGGCTCCCTTATTTGGCAGGCTTGAGAAGGACATAAGATTCAGCTATTTCTGGATCCGATGTGCTAGGCTGATTTCTGTAAGTAGCCCATACATCACGCCCACTCGGCCCCATATATGCATTTTGATATATCAATATTTTATAAAGAAAAATACTTTAACTATAAAAAAATTATAAAAAAATAAATTTATAAATTATTATGAGTTGATATGATACGTTAAATTATAAAATTATTTTTATCATAAATTAGATCTAAGAGCATTCTCAATTGCTTATATATTCATTCCTTTAAAATAACTCATCAAAATCCACTTTTCCTATTTTACTTATAGAATAATTCTATTTAGTATTTTCACACACCACACACTTCATCTATTTTATTTTATTTTTTCAATTTTCTTATAACAAATATGCATGCGAAGTATGGATGAAAAGTAGAATAATTCAATTATTTTAATAAGAATAAAATTAAATAAAAATTTAAAAAAAATAAAAAAATAATTTTAAAATATGTAAAATCTGTGGTGTAAGATGATGAGTAACATTTCTCAATTTTATAATACGGTATATATCATCTTATTTATTTTTTCTTTATATCATCTAAATGCTATATTATTCAATATTTTATTGAAGAAAAAGTATAAAGAGATTAGAGAAATTATTGTAGGAGGCAAAATATACTTGAAAAGAAAGAAAATAAATAAAATATCGTTACAAGAAAATTATTTATTTGTAACTATTTAATTATGACCAAATGATTATTTGCAGTTAAAATTAGTTGTAGATAGTCATTTGATCACAATTAAATGACTACAAAAACTTATTTTTTTATAGTATATGTTTACATTTCTGAACAGTTCATGCTGTATATAACTTAGCGTTGTAGCAAAACATAAATTAATATAAAAATACATAATACGTTGAAGGCACTTTTAAGTTATTTTTATTCAAAAATGAGTTTTAATAAATATTATAAGGTCATGTAAATTTATGAATTTAGTTCATATATATATATATATATATATATATATTATCTCAAGCAGTTCTCGTTTGCAAGCATTGACACATGAGGTTTTTTTATCTGAACCGTACACGTACGTACGTACAACTTGCATGAGGTGATGGATGATGTAAATCAATCATGATGTTGGCTTCATCATGATGATCAGGTGACACTGTTTACGGTGCATACTGCTGGTTGCCTCTACTACTTGCTAGCAGAACTGAACCCTCATGAAGAACGGACATGGACTGGTGCTTTGATCCCAAATTTCAGAGAAGCAAGCCTTTCCACACGTTATATTGCCTCCATGTATTGGTCGATTTCCACCATGACCACTGTCGGCTATGGAGATCTCCATGCTGTCAACACCATGGAAATGCTCTTCGTTATCTTCTATATGCTTGTTAACCTTGGCCTCACTTCTTACATTATTGGTAACATGACAAATTTAGTCGTTCAAGGAACTCGTCGTACCATGGAATTTGTGAGTTTTTTAAATTTTCCTCTCCTTTTTTCCTCTCTCCTTGGTTGTATACTTTTCAGTTTCACGTCACAATAATTCACATAAGATGTTTGTTAATTTGTGTCACTGAATCCGTGTGTTCTAGTCGATGATGAATTTGGTGGGATTGGCTGGCTGTATAAATTGTTGCAGAGAAATAGCATTGAAGCAGCATCAAATTTCGTAAGCCGAAATCGATTACCTCCAAGGCTAAAAGAACATATATTGGCTTACATGTGCTTGAGGTTCAAGGCTGAGCACCTAAACCAGCAGCAACTGATTGAGCAGCTACCAAAGTCTATCTGTACAAGTATCTGCCAGCGTTTATTTCTGCCTACCGTGGAGAACGTCTATCTTTTCAAGGGCATTTCCAAGGAAACTCTCTTGATCATGGTATGATCGAAGATATTGATGGTTAAAATCTGAATGAACAATGCTTATGTTTTTTTAACGAAGGAATGCTTTAGCCACAAAGAAATTCTACAAAGTAAACCTACAAACTGATGTGACTTGATATATTACATCAGATTGTAAAGTTATTTTTATTATAAGATTTATCTAATGAATCATATGAAACTATGTCAGTTTGTAGATTTACTTTTGTAGAATCTCTCTATGCCTGTAGCAGTTCTCTTTTGAATATCAATTTTAAAATATGACAATCAGAGTCATTCCCGTTATAAAAAAAAATCAGATTATTTTGGACCATTTTTCTTGCCAATTAGGGAGTTAAATTGCTCTAAACATTTATGATCTTGTATTGGATATAGGTTGCCAAGATGAAGGCAGAGTACATACCACCTAGAGAGGATGTCATAATGCAAAATGAAGCACCAGAAGATATCTACATCATTGTATCGGGTGAGGTTGAGATAATTGAGTGTGAGAAGGAGAAAGAAAGAGTTATAGCCACTTTGCACTCAAAGGACATATTCGGAGAAGTTGGTGCTCTTTGTTGTAAGCCTCAAAGATTTAATTATCGAACCAAGATGATTTCACAACTCTTGAGGCTCAAAACCACTGTTCTAATCGAGTCAACACAGACCAAACTAGATGACTATGAGAAAATTCTGAACAACTTCCTTCAGGTCGGTGTGCATGCATAGACTTACAATGATCATTAATCTTTTGATATCTTATATATATGCTTGTTCACTTTGATTAAGGATTTAAAGGTTTGTTATAACTTGTAAATGCAGCATTACAAAAAGCTAAAGGATCTTAATTTTGGAAATGGAGAATTGCTGGAAGAGATTAATGGGGAAGAAGAAGAACAGGCCGGTGACCCAAATATGGAAAGCAACTTGTTGGCTGTTGCTAAGGCTGGGAATGCTGCCTTTCTGGATGAGCTTCTCAAAGCAAAGTTGGATCCTGATATTGGAGATTCTAAAGGAAGAACCCCATTGGTATTTTGCGCTTTCTCTCTCTCTCTCTCTCTATATATATATATAATCATCATCGTTATAGTCATCATTATAATTAGCAGTAATTTTCTTGTAATGCATCAGCACATTGCAGCTTTGAAAGGGCATGAAGAGTGTGTTTTGGTACTCCTTAAGCACACATGTAACGTACACTTAAAAGGTAATCTCTAACCTTCCAATTTTTGTTTAAATATTTTAGTTGATGAAATTCTTCTGCTTCAACATAATTAGTATGCCCTTGGGATTTTTTATTAATATACCATATATGCATGGCATGCATGCAGATAAAATGGGCAACACTGCATTATGGGATGCTATAGAATCAAAACATCATTCCATATTCTGGACCCTCTACAACTCTGCCGCCATTTCTGATCCACATATTGCTGGCAATCTCTTCTGCACTGCTGCAAATAGAGACAATCTGACGGTGATGCAGGAACTATTGAAACAAGGACTAAATGTTGATTCAAAGGGTCAACACGGGTTAACAGCAATCGAGATTGCTATGTCCAGAAACAATTTGGAAATGGTCAAACTTCTTCTTATGAATGGTGCAGATATAAATTCCAACACCAAAACATACGAGTTTCCTCAGACAACTTTGAATGAAATGTTGCAAAAGCGAGAGGTTGGACACCAGATTAGAGTCCCTGATACAAATCATGTTCTTTTGGGAAGTCATGGTAAAGGAGAGCAGGGTTTCAATTCAAGAGAGTACTACTCCAGTACAGGATCAATTTGTCCAAGGGTAAGCATCTATAGAGGCAATCCACTTTTGAGGAGAGAGACTGGCTGCATGGAAGCTGGGAGGCTAATTAGGTTGCCGGGTTCACTTGAGGAGCTCAGAAATATTGCAGGTACTTGAGACATATATCTTCAAGTTCTGCTAAATATTAGTTATATCACTATTTTTCAACATCCAAAATTTATGCCCAGAAGACATATATTAATGTTCCCAAAGACCACATTTTTTCTGCAAAAATAAGCTTTATCTCAGACAGATATCAATTAGAATCGCCTGCTAAGAGCTCAATCATTATGTTGTTTTGAGACTAGGTGACAACTGACAAGGTTTTAATCTGATATATATCACCTTCTTTTGTATGTTTGTGTTTCTTCTAATAGGTCAGAAATTTGGATTTGACGCAAGAAATGCCATGGTAACAGATGAAGAAGGATCAGAGATTGACTCTGTTGATGTAATTAGAGATAAAGATAAACTTTTCATAGTTGAAGATCCAAATTCCTCTATGTAATTGGAAATCAAAAGAGGCCAAACAAAAAAAAGCCATGGTTACTACAAATATATGTAATTGGAAATCAAAAGAGGCCAAAAAAATAGATAAACTTTTCCATCCTTTCACTTCCATTATGAAAGCTCTCACTTGCAGAAAAGTCTCTATTTTTGCAAGAGAACTCAATTACTACAAATATATGTTAATTTTCCTTTTCTTTTCTCACTCGAGTGGAAATACAGAGGATATATGCCCCCTTTCCCCCACATTATATCACAAATAAAATAGAGAACTGATAGTATTATTGCTCTAAGTGATGCGTTTAATTACTAAATTATAGTTCATGTGTTATTAGATTCCAGAAGTTTATATACACACACACAAAACCCTGGTTTGGGACTAATTAGTTTGTAAATACATATCTAATATCTAGGTCACGATTGTGTTTGCACTCTCGAGAGATTCTACAGCCAAAAAAGTTTCCTAGAAAAAGTACTTGGGCTGGTCTTGGGCCACTGGGGTGGAGGTTTGGGGCACATATATCAGAGTAACCCATCATCGATATTACTAAGATCAATGGGTAGAAAGTAGAAACCTCACATTCCATCAATATCAAGAACTGTAGATTTAATGCATAAAAAAGGGATGTTGGGTCCTGAAAAGGATAAAGAATAATCGGTATTTGGAACATAAATTAAATGAACCCTCACCATCCACTCATTTTAAATGAACCAAATCACAATAAAATAGAGCCTGTCTGGGAAAACAAGACAGAATTTGCAGTATGAGAGTTGTAGAAACCAGGGAAGGAAGAGAAAACAAAGTTGAGGGCAAGTCAAAGAGCAATCAGTTCAAAAGGGAAACAAATCAAACTAGAAGAATGAGAAGCAAATCTCAGTCAAAGTAGTCAGACCTTTACAGCTCGGGAAACATAATCTAACATATCAAATGATAAAGAGCTTTTTAAGATTCTTGATTTACTTTCAAACATATATTTCCTTTCTGCTATGTGCACTATCCCCTTGAGGAATCGAAAAAACACACATATATCAAAGAAGCAAAATAAATAAAGGGTATAATAATATTGGAAGAAGAATATTTTGAGAGAATTCATGAAGTTTTCATATTCATTATTTTTTTTTCTATGTGTCTAACTTTTTATTTTTTTAATTTTCATTAACTACCCATATAACAATGCAACAGCAGATTCTCAATCATCCCCTCCACTCTAAAGGAAACATCCATGATTGCACCCATCAATACTTTTCATTATGGAAACCTAAGCTCTTGATTTACCCACCTTCTTTCGTTTCTGCTTGCTTTCTCCATGATCTTCTAGTATATATCTATCAGTCCCATCATCTTTATTTTCACCCCCACCATATCATCCTTTCTTTTTTTCCATGATGGATCCCTCATGCACCACCTCTTCTGTCAATGGCTTCTACAACTTTCTCAACCAAGGACTCGATGATCTTGATCATTCCTTGCTCTCTCACGACTTCATGTCAATCCAATACCTTCAAACGGTGCTATCTTCACTAAGATCCTTTAACTCCCAGCTAACCATTTTGGTTCAAAAGCTTCACTTGCCAATAGGTGAAAAATGGCTGGATGAATACATGGATGAAAGTTCCAGGCTTTGGGAAGCATGTCAAGTGCTTAAATCTGGTGCCTCTGGAATGGAAAATTACTATTCGACTGCTGCCAATATCGAAACCTTGATGGATGGTTATCGCCATTTGAGCCCTCAGCTCTCTCGTCAGGTCAGTAAAATTGTTCTCAGGTCACTACTAGAAAACTGTTTATTTTTAATGAAATAACTATTTTCAACTAGAATGAGTCTCTTTTCATTATAAATAATTAGTTACAAATATCCATTTTTCTTGTAGTGAGTTAATTTTTCAAAATATGATTATATTTCGATGTGTTATTATATTTGATCTTCCAATATTTATGCAAAAGGTGATTCGGGCTATAAGCGGTTGCCAGAGGGAGATTGTAGCATTGGAAGAGGATCACAAGAGCTTGATGGAAACAAGAATTCAACCACTCTCATTATGTTTCAATGAGAACATTTCGACAACATCAAACTTCAACGGATTCTATGGTTTTCGAGGTGTTCTTTATGCAATGAGGAACATTAGCTCATTGCTTTTGATGATCTTGCTTTGTGGACTTGTGTATTGTTGGCCTGCATCGAGCTTTTGCCAAGAAGGATCAGGGTTCGAGGGGAATAATAATGTTGTATTTGGCTTAGGCTTGATGGTTTCAATCAAAAGATTGCAGCAAAGAGTTGCAAATGAGATAGAACAAGTTGATCATGGGCAGCCTGCGATTTTGCTGCACGAGCTAAGGGAAGCGAAGGCAGCAATGGAAGAGCTGAAAGTTGAAATGGAGAGATTTTTGGAGTATGAAGTTGAGATTGATGTCCAAGACAAGGTTGTGAGGTTGAAGAGTTGCTTTGGGTCTTTGAGATGTGGGGTGGAGGCTATCATTGGACAGATTGATGATTTTTTTGATGAAATAGTTGAATGGAGGAAGAAGCTTTTGGACATGTGCACTCATAGGTAGCAAGAAACTCTGGACATGTGCAGCCCTAAGTTCAAAAAGAAAGGGATCAAAGTAAGTGGGAAAAAAAAACATTTTGCTGATCTGGCACTAGCGTCAGTCATCTCTCTTCAATTTTTCCCCCTTTTTTTTTCGGAATGCTATAGCCACAAAAAGATTATACAAAAGTAATTCCACAAATTGACGTGCTTCATGTGATCTGTTAGATTTATTTTATAATAAAAGTAATTTTAGAATTTGACAAATCACAACAAGTCACGTCAGTTTGTGATATTACTTTTATATAATCTTTTTATGATTAGAGTATTTTTATTTTATTTTTATGCATTTCTCTCTACCGTCATGAAGTTACGTTGTTTTGAAGCCACAACAGTGTTGAAGCTTTAAGATATCTTTCCAGAGGAAACCCAAAAAGGAAAAATATGGAGTAAAGAGAATGTGATTCTTCCTTGCACGAAAAGTAACATTATTATCCAAACATAAGAAAACAGGGAAGAATATTAAGATATCCAATGGCTTGAATGGAAAGCAGGATTTTCCTACCCAAAGGTCAGATTCTTCTCTTAGTGAAATGAGAAGATAATATAAATGAGGTAAAAAAGAAATGCCTCTTGTTTGTCCTAGAGGACCAGGAATCTTTGATGATGAAATATTCAGCATGTATGACAGTATGATGTTCATGAGATCTATGTTAAACTATTTGAAGATAACATAATGATAAATCCCTTTAATTTTGTAGTACTATTTGAGTGGTACGTAGCTCTCTCTCTCTCTCTCTCTTCGCCAACCACTCTGGTAAAATCGTCAAATAAGGCAACTCCTCCATTGGTTTGATAGAAATAAGTGGGGATGAGACATTTTTTTAGGTGTTTTATTAATAGTAATTTGACTGTTTGTCGAGTAACCCTACCCCTCGTTATGTACCTATTATACTTATATTAATAATGCTATGGTTGCTTAGAACTAAAAAAACCCTAATTTGTTAACAGACATTCAAAATCCAAAAGCGCATAGCCAATAGGACATTGGCCTAATGGCTCTTCACAAAGTCCCTTAGAATATAAACATTATGAAGTTGATAAGGGAATATGCCTATACTTGAATCTTGATTTCCGAACCCTAGAACAAAAGGCTAGACTCTACATTTCTTGATCAACATAAGTATAAAAAGAAGGAATTAAAATACCATCAACCCTTTCCACAAAACAGAAAACAGGAAACAGCAATACCACAAACAAGTTTAAGTCGGTAAATATCATGAAGGATCAGCTGCCTACAGAGGACTTATCCTCTTTTTCTTTTATCTTTTCTGATTAACCGTTTGGTTGATAGACTCAACTGAAATCAACTCAGTTCAATCTAATTTTAAGTTTGAGTATAACATTCAAACACTCACTCTCAAATTATAAATTCATTTCAACTTAAAATCTCTTTACACGTAAAACTCGCAATCCTTTTCAATTCAACACTTAGTTACATGCAAGATCCACACATTTATCAACTCTTCATAAATAAGTTTAAATTTATTTTAACATTCAAACACATTTAAACTCATCTTAGATTATAGAACTCACAAAACCCATTCTACTATTTCAACTCACTACTATATATATATATATATATATATATATATAAAAAAAAAACTCTACTCAGTTCCACATCTACACGCAGTCTTAATGGTGTTTTTGGTTGTTGGGTAGATGGGGAGGGATGATGGGAAGTCAGCTTTCAAAGGATGGTAATTGCCATGAAGAAACAACGACACCTCTCCCACCAAGTTAATTAAAAGATAATTATACCCACAAATTTTTATTTTTATTTTCATTTTCTTGGTGAAAAGTAAATAAGGGATCATATATAATATGCCCACAAGAAGACAATCAGAATATCACATCTACATGAAACGATGATTTTTCTTAATTAACAATGGAAGTTGGGTGTTCTTATTTTATTTGCGGTATTTGCTTTTAAATTATGTTCAAAATGGGAAGCGTGGGGGGTGGAAAAAGATAGCTAGCTAGCACACGGGAGTGCAAGCAGCACTAGTCTGATCATCTACATAAATTTGAAGTCATTGTCTAGGTGAGCCAAACAGTTTAAAGTTGAGTGGCACTCGAGTGGGAAAAGAAAATGAAATAGGAATATTAAAGATTCTTAATTATTCTCCTATTGCTCCGGGTTTTCCTTCTCTAGTCATGAAAGAAAGATGCCCTTGTAAATGGTACAGCATTTTTTCTCCGACATATCTTTTGCATTTTCATAGAGATTCTCCTGAGTTGTGATAGTAAATTGACTAATCATTTTAGTGTGCAGCAATATGGAAAAAGAGGGTTGATAGGACAAAAAAAACAGAGAGAGATTCCTCCAAGGTTTTCTTTATTAAAAGTTCGAAAGGCAAGTTTTTCTATCTCAATGGAGATGCTGTCCGATTCTAGCTAGAAATGAAAGCAATGGTGTCGAGTGTTTGCTGTAGTTGTTCATGAATGATATACTTCTCACTCCTCGATCGAGTCTCCAACACCAGCTACTGACATTTGTTCTGTTTATGTTGATCGCCCTCTTTTAATCAATCTTCTTTTCTTTTATCATTAATAAACCCACAATATTTTTTATAATATTTTACATAACATATATTATAAAATAGATATATTTTTGTAAAATAATATTAATTTTATAAGACACTTTATAAAAATATTTTTACTTTATAATATATGTTGTATAAATGTTGTAAAATATATTGTGTGTATATCATTATTTTGAATTTTGTACTGTATCGAAACAGTGGCCGGTATAGAAATATGGTATATTTCGTACCGGTCCAAATACCGGCCGTACTAGCCTGTACTCGGCCGGTGCCGGCCATACCCATACCGGTCGTACCGGCTTTTTGGATTTTTTTTTTTCATTTTTTGTTTTTTTTTTAATCTTAATTCAGATTAAACTATTTACATATATATTTACATATATAATTTATTCATTTATTGACTATTATTTTGAAATATAATTTATACATATATTTATATATATAATTTTTTTTATGTATAGACTATTTCAAAATAGTATACGAAACGATATCGATACTGAAATATTTCGTTTCAGTGTCTTGACCAGTACGCTCAACGATTTGATATTCAAAACATTGGTGTATATCACTTTACAATATTCTTATTATGGAAGCATATGCTCAGAATTGAACAAAAACTCTATATGCAATTATTTTTGTATCCTTTTTTATGCATTACACTAATTTAATTGGCTGCATTACTTTTAAAAATAAAATAAAATAAAATAAAATAACTTATCACATGAGTGGAATGCAAAAAAAATACACAAAAATAATTATTGCAAGATTTAAAAAAAAAAATTATAAATGCAAACAATTAACAAATGAGTAATGCTACATTGCGCTAATTGAATCAAATGTGATGAATAAGATTGCAAGGCTTAAAGCATTTACATCAGAATCACTGTATTTTGCTGGCTCGACATCAATGGATGAGTGGGTCTGGGAGTGGAAGGCAATGCACCTGGACGTTGATAAGCTCGGCTAAGGATGTTCTGGTGACAGGCTGGGCTTACCTATTTTTCACCCATGTATTAGTATGTATTTCAGATCTTGTTTCATGGGCCGGACCTTTTTTCTATCCATTTTGTTTATATAAATAGACCCAATTCTAATTTAGGATTTCCACCACATCTAAGTATTATGACATTTTAATTTTCAATAAGAAATTTTATTTATAAGTCTGTGTGGATACCTACATAGTTTAGTTTGATTTACAAGATAAATGAAAATTTAAATCTTATGAATTAATTATTATTATTTAAATTACGTGAATTAGATGTGATAATATCTATCACTACTCGTGAACTTAATAGGTATACAATATAAAATTAGTGAATTTTATATAAATGGATTTGGGCAAAATGGATTGAACCATTTAGAAATAATTAATAAAATGAGTCAATAATAGGGCAAACCGCTTGACCCAAAATCAATGTTTAAATTTTCAAAGTTGCAATTTTATTATTACTAAGTTGTAATATTCGTATTTTTCAAAATGCTTATATTTTATTGTCTCAATTATAATTTTGTACATATGCTTATATTTGTTATTGTTGGGTTTCTAATATTTATTTTATTATAAGTTAAAATCTATAAAATATTGATTTTTTTTTGTAAGTATGTAGTCTTTTTTTTTTTTTTTTTAGATATTGTGGCTGTTAATAAATTTAGATTTTTTTAGGTTTTATATGAAATTATCTAAATCAGATAAAGTGAGTTATGCTGCTTAGTTCAATCTGTTTACATGAAATGGGTTGGAATGAGTCGTGTTGAGTTATATCATTTCTAATTAATTATCAAATATGTTAAAACGGATAACACAATACGACCCATGAATTAAATGAATCGTATTAAGATATGAATATTTGACTCATTTAACTTAACAAGACGTGTTTAATTTAATTCAGCATATAGTCGAATGTTCATAACTTGACACAATTCATGAACAAGAATTGTAACCATAAATATGAATGAAGCACTACACACCAGTTTAATAAAAGATAGCTTAATTTTGATTAATGTATTCACTCTCATAAGAGGGCCAAAAACTTCAAAAAATGAAAATATAACTCAAACTTTTGAGGATTTCTCTCTCATGGGATTTGTTAATAAGTATTATTACTTTCTTTATTTTTGATTTTAATCTTCAATTATATGGACAGACTGGCGTGTCAAACTTTTAAATGAATCTATATATTAACTACTGTGACCTTTTAGCAACTTGGTGGAATTAGAATAGTCGTGTGGTCGACTCTTGACTGTTTTGTATGATCTATATTTCTTTGAACGAGCTGTTACTTTTTCCCTCAATATCTATCTGAAAAGGGGCTGCTACAGCTCCCATTATTTGAGTCTCGTTATGTGTACTGCTAGTTGTTTTTTTTTTTTTCACATCTTTTTTTAATATTTTCAAATATTTAAAAATGCATATATAATATTATTAAATAACGGAACTCAACCAATGGTGGCTTTAGCTTTTTCCTATCTGAAAACTTACTCTCTCTCATTAAATTCTCATTAAATTTAACGAAACTATGGCGAACGGCAGCAGAATATATGAGACAGAAGCAAAAGAAATGTACGGAGATTTCATTCTTCATCGGAGACTTTTAAAGGTTAATCACTTTATTCACAATCTGTTTACCAAAACTTTTTACTTATTTTCTAAAGAGGAGGAAAAGAAGGGAATAAAGAGATCAGGATGACGAAAACTTAAGATCAAGAACCCGATCAGGCATCGGTATGTTTTGAGCAATGCAAGATTCTGGAATGCAGAGTCCACCACAGGAGATGAGCAAAAAAAGAAAAAGAAGAAGACAAACATTATATTTTAAAATACTAACAAGTATTTTATTGGCATAGCCCTTTAATCAGGCCAACCTTCCGTATATACAACCTCAAGGGAGTGAAATCATCTTACAAGAATTCCATAAACCATCCAAAACCCTTAAGTTAAGGCCAACCTTACTACTACACAACCCATTTTCCCTCCATACCCTCGAGAGGAGGGTTTGTAATCCTCAAAGGTATTTAGCAACCCTAATGTTGTTTCCAAGATAATAGTTCTTGGACAGACTAACATTCAGTTCTCGTTTGTAAAGAGACCGATCACGACACTGTAAATTTACAAACATTTATTAAAGACCATGTCCCAAGCAGAAAAGACTTTCATACAAACAAGAAACCATATTGAAAATTGAGAGAGACTCGACTACCAAAATCTTTTCTAAAATAATTAAGAAGTAATAGATTGGCCTTAACTGAAATTAACTTCTTCCTCCTCACCATATACATCTTCCTTGCTGTCACCATTTTCTTCTCCTCCACAACCAAAGCCTCCGATTGATCCGGAAGATGGGGGAGGAACTTTGGCTTCATTGACGATTTTCATTATATCTTCCTCGCTTTGGAGGGAAAAGCTAGGGTTCTCTTTCTTGTAGAATATGGCTTGAGCAGCCTCTGTTAGTTCCCTTGGCAAGTTCTTCAAAAACCATGGGTGGCTCTTGATTTCTTTAATGGTGATCCTCTGCCGCAAGGGAAAAGGGAAAAAAAGAAAGAATGCAAACATTATATGACCTGCAATTTCCCACTCTATTTATTGTAGATGATAAAAGCTATCAAGATAAAAAAGAGTGGGCACTTCATTATTAATAATAAACAACACCTTCCCAACACCCTTCAGAGGCATGTCCTACACACTATACTGTGACTGCCAACTATACTACTGCACATCACATACTAGTTATGTGCCTGCACATCAAATACTAACACTTAATTAACCATACAAACTTTAAAGTCATGGTTCTCTTGCTTCAATTGAGCATGGCATGTGGACCTAAAAATAACTCATGAATCACTGAAATTGCACTGATCACACCTAACTACAGCAAAAAGGCAAAAAAAAAATAAAAAAATATCATCACAAGAGAGTAATCTACTTTGAAGAGATAATTTTATTCTCAAATATTTAAGAAATATGAACCATACAATGCTTATTAAAAAAATATTTCCCCAGTTTCAGCCAGAGAATGAAAGCACCCTCTAAACCACAAAAACCAAGAAGCCACAGATACAACTTTGTATCCTTCCAGAATAAGCTTATCAAAATTCTTAGAAGAGATCAGCAACTTAGTTTCACACATACCTTTTGAGGATTTGCAACAAAAATGTGAGAAAGAAGTTGTTTACAATCTTGAGATATGTGAACGTAATCTGGAATCTTGTATTGAGCAGCCATTGTTCGCTGCATAAGAATGGTAGAAGAAGTTACTTATAAGAAATAATGACATAGAAAGATATTAAACTGTTCAAATAAAAAACTTATTGATTTTAAGGCCAGCCAAATGAAGGTTCATTACTTCAAAAGTTTTCCTGAGATTCTTTGGGTCTTGTGGATCTTCAAATGGGTATGCTCCCACTAGCATAACATAAAGAGTCACTCCACATGACCATACATCCGCCATCTGAATGTACACAAAGCAAAATTAAATAGAACTGCAAAGAAAAGGGTATTATATCCTTCTCACAAATAAGAAACTTGTCAAACTAGAGGTAGTTTACCAAGCTTTTTATCTTTCCAGGCCATATCAGTGTTCAATTGTTTCCCAAGCAAGTATCTTCTTACAAAAAAAGATGGTCTCAATTGATCACATTATAGTAATATGGGTATGTTTAGTTAAAATAAATAAATATAACTGGCATTTGCTTTACCATATTGATGGGAAAAATACAAAGACGGTAACAAAATGAACAAGACAGAAAGTATCACATACGACAGAAGTGGCACAAATGTTGTAATACCAGGGGAGGCAGGGGTCTAACCCTCATTTCCAAAACATACAAACGTTGGAACCAGAGTCCTTTATTCTGATTATTGATTGGTTTATATGTTCAGTGACCACCATGTACCTTGTATAGTTTGCTAATTAATCAATTGACACAAGAAAACACATTTCAAAATAACCGTTACTTGAACATAGCTGTGCACACCATAGGTGATTTATAATTTATTGAGACATGAACACCGGAAAATCAATGGTGAAGATGTTCAGCACAATGGCTCATGCATCAAGTCTTCAAATCAGAAATAAGCTTTCAAGGGAAATGGTTCATCTGAGAAGTTTATGGGAAACAGGATCTAGGCATTATAAATACATGATAATCTGGTCATTAAATCAGCTCCAGCAAAGCTTGAACAAATCCACTTCTATTGATTTGATAAACTCAATAAATCAAAATTACCTTGCCATCATACTCTTTCCGTGAAAGAACCTCGGGTGCAATATATGCGGGAGTTCCAACAGTTGATTTGGGTCTTGAATGTAGCAGAGACGACTACACAAATATTGCTAGTCAGAGGATGTAAATTCACAACTACCTCATAGAAAGGCTTAGCATACTAAATTGAATCTAAAACTAAACCTTTGAATAACCAAAATCGCAAATCTTCAGGCGTGGAGCAGGGTTTCCATCCAGCAAGGTATTTTCCAGCTTCAAATCTCTATGGCATATTTGCTTCAGGACAAGGAAAATTAAAGGGAAAATTCAACTTTTAAGTAGAGAAAGGAACTAGATACGTTTACATATATTAACATCTCTTACCATATAATGGCAGTAGCACACTCCAGAGATGAGCTGCTGGAAAAAATATCTCGCCTGAAAAGACGCAAACGAAAAGGCAAAAGAATCGGATTCATAATATTTCACCCTCTGTTTGGTTGCTTACGGAAAAGAATGGGACGCGTAATTCAGATCTTTATCTTCGTTTCTTTTCCTTTCTTATGTCCCTAATTTTTTGTTTCATAAGTAAAAAAAAAACAATACAACTAAGCTGACTAGCAACACAGAACTGGAATGAAGGGAGATTGTTTAAAACATAAGCATTGTGAGATTCAAATCCTACTCTTCCGTTCTTTTCCTACATATTTTCAGGAAACAGAAGCGAAAGTCTAAATCTATCAGTAGACCTGTAGAGAACCAGAAACATATGAAAATGGAGCTCGCTATCAGTCAAGAACAATGATCAAACCTCATCTTCGCTAAACCTTCCAGCAGCACAAATTCGCTCATATAGCTCTCCACCCGCGGCGTACTCCATGACGATAGCCAGATGGGTAGGAGTCAAAACCACCTATGAATCCAAATCCCAAAAACTCAAATCGGACAATTGAAAACGATAGAAGTAATATTTATTTCTAAAATCAAACGAAATCATGCATATATGTGTGTGTTGAAAGTAAAAAAAGAGAAAAGAGAAGGAAAAAACATATACTCGAGCGTCACACAAGCACAAACCTCCTTGAACCGAATAATGTTTGGATGGCAAAGCGATCTGTGGTTTATTATTTCTCTCGCCACATTCTGACCAATCTGCCACCAAAAGAGCAAATAAACAGGTGATCGGAAGCCGCCCAGGCAAACGAAACGAAATTCTAACTTTCAGAGGGTCAGAGGGTTTATGCGTACTCTGAACTACCCAAAAAAATTTCTGTCCTCTTTTTATGTTAGCAATGGAGTTCGACGAAATTAATCCTAAAAAGTAGCAATTTCCTCAAACAGCATGCAATAGATACTCGAGGATATGGAAACAGACTTATACGAGCGGATACCTTGTGTCCCCGCTCGATGTATTTCATGGCGACGAGCTTTTTCGTTTGTTTATCCCGCATAAGCCTGGCCACTCCGAACTTCCCAGACCCTATGTCTTTCACTAGCTCGTAATTCTCCATCGATATATTATCTCTTAACTTTCGCCTCTCGTTATGTGCTAAACCCCGGTTACAATGTTACACTCATCAATCGAAATCAATAGCGGATCCCTCAATTCATGGGTTCATTCTCGAGAAGAAGGAGAAGCACAAAACTCGACCGCAATGGTTTCCAACCAACTCTATACCTCTATTCAACTGGAATCGGATTCGGAGACATGGGGGAGGATTTCGAAGACTTGGAGAAAGCAAAGAATCTGAAACAGTCGTTTCACAGAGAGAGAGAGAGAGAGAACGAGAGTGTACGTAACGTATCAGGTATCAGCAGCCAGGAAGGTAGAATAAAAAGCAAGGGAGAGGAGAATGCGAGAGGGAAATACGGAGGGAAACATGATTGCAAGGGTCGCAAAAGATGTCGTTTACCAGGACTTCATATTGTCAAGGGTGGAAATTCGGTGCACAGAGAAGTATGGTTCACGCCATGCGAGTCAGTGATCCAACATGCACAGATTTGAATCCTCTACGGTACCCGTCACAACAAAATTTACAGTAACATACAATATCAAACAATTCATGTTATAGGTTTAATTTTATAAAAATATTTATTATAAGCAATTATGCGTATTAATATACACTTATTTAATATAATTAATTAGAAAGTTAGACCTTAATAAAATTAATAAATATTTAAATTTTAAATATAAAAATAGTGATATTGATATACGGATCGATCTACACTTTATATGTAGCAAATCTCTTTTATTAAATCTTTTTATAACTAAAAATATTTCTAATATTAAAGACATGATTTGGAATAAAAATTACGGACTACTTGGCCACGACCACTCAATAATCAATATCTTAGATTTTAAATATTATTTATTAAAAAGTACTCCTAAATCATTTTAATAAATAGGTTACAATCTATTTCAAATCACTTCGTCAAACATTCTTCTATATAAAAAATTTTAAAATAAGATATTTGAAAGAATCTTTGTACTTGAAAGTCAGCATGTAAAACACGTTACCTATCATTTATTTTATTAATGTATAAGAATTTCTAACAAATCAGATTTTGTCATGTTAATAGAATGGAAGGTATGTTTTACAAACCGACTTGCAAATATAATTTCTACAAATTGTGAATCTCTTGATTTGAAAATCCAAATTCGAATTTGTTTATCCAAATGCGATCTTAAAATATTGGGAAATGATAATTGCTCCGTTGGAGGGTCTTGTTCACTTTTTTTTCAAGATTTTTTTTAATTTAATGATTAAGAAAATATTATTTAAAAATATTGTGATTTTTTATAAAAAAAAAAAAAGTTTAAGATATTAAAAAAAATGATGTAAAAAAAAAAAAAAAACACACAAGAAAAACATATATACTAAATGGGCATAAAATATAGACTCTCTAGTATTTTCCTAAAATACTTTGTTCAAGGATTCGGCTACCTTCCAATGATTCACGACATCTCCTGTTCTAGTAATTAGGCATCGACACATGATTCTTTTCCTAAAAAAAAATTAAGATTTAAAATCTTGGGTTATAGAGTTATAAAACTCTATTTTACTAGCAATATCTATCATAACTATTCTAGAGATTAACAACCCATCATATTATATGTGTATGGTTCACTATATAAATATATATAATATGGCATATGTAATAGTTATAAAATTATGAGTATGTTACATACGATTGTACAGTATTTAGTCGAATAGTAGTTTTGAAAAAAAAATGTCTATTGTTAAAGAATTAATTTCTTTTTATATGGGTTTCATCTTTGTCCACTTTTTTCAATATGATTGTATGATAGTTGTGTATTCACGACTACAACTATTATTTCTCTAAAATTATAAATTCTATTACTAAAAATATAGTTTTTTTGAATGCTCGAAACACAACTTGATGTTCAAGCTTGACTTGAAACTATGCTTCATTTGAATCCTTGAATGAGCTCAGCTTATCTCAAATGGATTTTGTTATAAACATATTCCAACATCACTCAACTCAATATTTCTTTATACGTGAGATTCACAATTTTTTCAATTCAACATTTCTTTATATATGGTATCCATAACTTTTTTCAATTTTACATAAATACATCTAAACAAATCTTACCATCTAAATACATCTAAACTCATTTTTAAATAGACTTCACAAAATTCAGTCCACCATCTTAACTCATTTTTATTTATAAAAAACTCAATTCATTTTAATGCAACTCAATACCCAAATATAACCTAAAAACAAGTCGAGCAATTTACTCAACTTGACTAATTTATTGTTTTTTTAAACTTGAATTTAAAAAATAAAATATCAGAATATTTTACTCACATTATACAACTAGATATATATTTATTCTTACAATCACAATTATTTTACAAATACAATTGAATGATTACAAGATTGTATGATTATTTGGATCTTCTCCAATTATAATCAATTATACTTATATAAAATATAGTAATATTTATAAAATTTTAATAACTACACTTATAAAACAGTGAAATATATATACAGATTTATATTTCTTATAACTACTACATATGCCATATATAAATAAATTATATGTATATATAATGAACTATACCTACAGGCCGGGTTATTGATCTGCAGAAAAGTTATGGGAAATGCTTGTAAAATAGAGTTTTATTATCCCGTAGGTTTGAATAGTGAGATGAGAAAAAGATGATTTTAGATAAAGTTTTCAAGTTGAGTAAAATACTATTAGAATATTATTTTTTAATATTATTATTTTAAATTTTGAAAAAATTAAAATTTTTATTATATTTTATGTAGAAATTTATAAAAAAATATAATAATAAGATGAGATGAAATTATAAGATAAATTTAAATGGTTTTAGCATTCAAACAAGTCCTGAATCTTCATTATCTATTAGGAAAAAATAATTCAGGTGCCAATACCTAACTAATATATAAATAGGAGATGTCTTAAGCTGTCTAGAATTTTGAGAGATATATAGTTTTGTTTGAATAGTGAGATGAGATGAGATAATTTTTTAAGAAAGTTGAAAGTTATTGATAGAGTATTATTTTTGAATATTATTATTATTTTAGAATTTGAAAAGATAAATTATTTATTATATTTTATGTAAAAATATATAAAAAAAAATTTATAATAATAAATTAAAATAAATTAAACTAATTTTAATATCCAAACAAGCTAACTCTCTAGCAGTTATTGAGACTTTAATGATGTCTAAAATTCATTAGAGTAATCATAAATACTATGTGACCTACTTTATATATCCATCTCAATTTCATTCTAAATATTACAATTTGAATAAAAAAAAATTCTAAAATATCCAAATATGACACCCACAAAGAATATATGTTAAACCGTTGAGATAACATTCATTTTTTTAGTACAAAAAGTATATTTTGTGCACCAGAAATAAGGTTTGGTTTTTTTTCACAGATAAAGATGTGATAAGATGAAATAAAAAATAAAAAATAAATAAAAAATTATTATAAAATATCTTTTTAATATTAATTTTATTTTAAGATTTGAAAAAATTATTTTAAAATTAAAAAAAAAATATTTATTTTATTTTATATGAAATTTATAAAAACAAACTAGACCTTAAGTAATTCATCCGATAATGTGGAAAGTATACGGCAATATTCTCCCAACTAGATACAATCTCAAGTTGAAAAATATTGTGAGCGATGCACTTTGTCCAATTTGTTCCTTAGCAAAGGAATCTACTGAGCATATTTTATGGAAATGTCCTTCTGCTACTAATGTATGGTGTCTTTGTAATTATAACAAGTTAAAAAAATGTAAAGTACTGGATCTCAAGTTTATGGACTTAGTTATGGATCAGTAGGAATAAGTTAATTCATAATAACTTGTTCCAACATCCAACTCAGTTATTGTACATGGCTCAAAATTATCTAGAAGAGTTATAGGCAATGTTTTGAATATTATACTGATGGGGGTATTGGTCAAAGTATTAAAATAAAATATTTCGATATCGGTACCATTTCGTATATCATTTTGGAATAGTCTATATGTAAATACATATATAAATTATATTTTAAAATAATAGTTAATATATGAATAAATTATATATAAATATATATGTAAATAGTCTAGTCTAAATTAGAATAAAAAAATAGCAAGAAATGAAAAAAAATGGGAGGATAAATGCCAAAATCTAGTACAGCCAAAATATTAGTCAGTACAGTTGAAATATTGACCGATACGGTTGGTACTAGTCGGTACGGTTAAAATATCTGCCGAAATGAAACATCAATTTTTTTGTACTGGACAATTGGTCAGTATAACATATTTCAATTGTATCGGTTGGTATGGTACAAAATTAAAAACTATAGTTCTAGATTTTGGATACGTAAACACTACAAAAATATTGATTTTCATTATTTCATTATTATTTTTTACATTCTTTTCATTATTTATTATTATTATTTTTTATTTTATTAGTACCTTTATATTATTTTTTTACTATTATTCACAAAATATCTAAGACCACCATATTCTCTAAATACAACCTTAATGTCTTAAGCAATTTTCAGATTCATGTCTTCACCAACAAATTCCAGCAATGTCATGGCAGCCAGCAATGTCAAGTTATGTTAAGGCCAATTGGAAATTTGGAATAGTGCTTTGGATCATCCACACCAAAAAGTAGGAGTTTAGTATTTTATTATTATTATAAAAAATGAGAATGGTGAAATTTAGCAACAAAGCAAATTCCTAAACGAGGATGTCCTCTTCCACAGGTTGCTAAATCTAGAGCTTTCATGGTAGTTTCCGTTTCATTGAAATTTTCAATTGGCACATAACTTAGCTAAAGCTGCTATCAATTAAAGTGATGCATCGATGTTCATTTGTAATGTTCCAGTTTGTATTAAGGATCTTGTATATCCTTCTGTTTTAATAATGAATTGATGTTTTGTTCAGAAAAAATTGCTCTTTATTATTGGGTTTGGGTGAAAATATTGGGTCGAAAAGCCCAACTATCATGCGTGCAACTGAAACCTAGTTGGGACTTAAGAAACGGAAAAGCCCGTGTTCCGAGACATGGGCCTGGGCCGAACAAAATAATAAATAAAAATAATTATGAATGTACTCGTCAATCGTCAATCGTCAATCGTCAGCCAAACTCTCTGTTTCCTACTCTCTTAAAAGGAAAGCTCAAGAATTAAATCGAAGAAAGTCTCAGATCAGAGCGACCTTGGGAAAGTCTGGACCATCCATATCCAACGCTCGCCGGCGATCTCCATGTCCTCCACCGTCCGATCTCTCTCACTTGTTACCTTCCTCTTCCTCCTCCTCTCCTCCTCCTTCGCCTCCGAGTCAGATCACAAGGTAAACCTTCTCTCTCTGTTTATCTTTCTCCCTCTTCTAGCCCTAGCAATGACTTTGTTATCCTGTCGTGGCCCGCCGAATCAACTCTTAGATCTTTTAAATGCTTCTTGTTTGTTTTTTAATTGGCTTCAGATCTGCCAATTTCTTGTTTGGTAGACTCTGTGATTTGACTTCCTCTGGCCAATTCCTGAGCATTCGAAAGTTGATTTGGGGGTTTCATTGGTTTTCTTGGTCATAAATACCTCCTATCAACTCAGTTTTTCTGAAGTGCAAGAACCAAATGCCTACATTCTGTGTATATGTGTGTATAAGCTTTTATGTATGTGTCTATGTATACGTGTATGTTTATTGGGATTTGGAAATGACGTAGTGTTTGTGTCTTCGTGTGTTGGGACATTGGAAATTAGGTATTCGTAACATTTTACCAGTATTATATTTGTTGATCTGATCTACATAAGCTTGCAATAGACGTTTTGTGGCAGGATAGTTGACCTGCTAGTGATGCATGTAGCAAAGTTAGGTGTGGGGGTTGTGGGATCGTGGAGTGCTGATGGTTTTAACCCTGATAGCGGGAATGGTGATTTCCCATCTGCTCATGTGCACCTATCATTGGAAGACAAGATGCGTTTCCATGCTTTTTAAGTACTTCGAACTTGACCGCTAGCGAAGTAATCCGTGTCAACATAATTCCTGTGACGTATTGCTATAAGTTGGATCTGGTTATTGTCTTTGGTACAAAATAAGTTGGATCTGGTTCTGATGGATGTTCACTGAGATATTTTCCATTTGGAAGGATAGAGCTGTAATTGTGCAGTTGCAGATTCAGAAATGATTTTGACTGACATATTTTAAAAGGTTATAGAAAATTTGGGATTGGTCATTTGACTCATAATTGTTAAGAACAAACATTAGTTTGAGCTCTAGTAGGCGGTGACTCCTTTTTTATTTAATTTATTTAATCATGATTTGAAAGAAAGCCACTCACCAGTGCAGGAAAAATGAATTGCAAGTACATATCCAATTTGCACCTCATAACCTTAGTCAGGAATTTCTAGGAGATGCCATTATTGAGCCTCCATGTGAAGCATTTTTATCCTAAAAGGAATAGTAAATGCAATCAGTGGTTATCATATGCAATTTCTGCTTTTTGTTCCTTCTTTTCTGTTTTGCACAATAAGCACATTTATTTTGAATGGTGTTTTAACCTTAAGGGTTGACTCAAGTGGTAAGGGTCTTAGTTTTGGTGGTGTGCTCTTTCCAGGTCTAAGGATTGAACCCTTGGGTGCAAAAATTTTCTATGGGCCATGCCCCATCGGTGAAAAGTCAATGATTTACCTGATCTGTGTGATGGGTAGGCGTCATATGGGTCCGGGGTTTATTTAGTTAAAGACACGTTTCTTTTGCATGGACTCCAGGATTCCTCATCGTAAGAAAAAAAAAAAAACTCAAGCAGTGTTCAAATCAGAACTATCATTTTCTCCTCCCTTTAACCAAGGGGCAGTGGGTAAAATAACAAGCTTGATATGGGTGCATGAGTCTTGTTTGTAGTAGAAAAGGCGCACTAATCTGACAAGAAGATTATGTTATTAACACTTCTTTCTCTCTATTTTTTGAAGTTAGATGGATGTAACTAGTATTACTTATTTTCTGAAAAAATAATTTTATAAGATGAGCTGGCCTTTCATACATTCCAAATTATTTCTGTGTATACATTGTTGTGAAATATGTCTTGGATGAACTCAACTTGTAGCGTGTATAAATAGTTTGAGATGAGCTGAACTACCACTGAAACTAATTGATACCTCTTTCACCCCCTTCATTTCTTCTTCAGTATCAGCAAGATGAGCCAGTTACCCTTTGGGTAAATAAAGTTGGCCCATATAATAATCCACAAGAAACCTACAATTATTACAGCCTTCCGTTTTGTCGTCCTCTGGGCAGTGCAGCTCACAAATGGGGTGGTCTTGGTGAGGTCCTTGGTGGAAATGAACTGATTGACAGCCAGATCCAAATAAAGTTTGGAAGTAAGAAACGTTTCTATCATAATTCTTAATTTTTATTTTGAGGTAGAATGTTGAGCCAACCCTAGCAAGGTTGTGACCGAGGCTTATATTTGTTGATTTTAGTTGCATATAATGACTTTTTTCTTGCACAGAAAATGTGGAGAAGGCTGTCATTTGTTCTCTGGATCTTGATGAAGCAAAGGTTAAACAGTTCAAGGATGCAATTGAGAATAATTACTGGCTTGAATTCTTCATGGGTATGTTCTTCTCTGTATCCAACAGTTTTTTGCTAAATCAATGTGAAGATTATTTCAGTGTGAATTATTTGAATGTTGATGGGTATGAGACTGCTGTAGAAAGTTAATAGATGTGGGGAGTGTTTACAGTCATAAATTAGAATTCTGATTAATAATTATAGTAGTACATGAGTTTCTGAGAGAACGGGGGCAAAGTCAGAAGCAAGTAGGCTAAATTTTCCATGGGAAAAGCAATGCCATAGAGAGTATTGTTCTCTATGCTGTTTTGTTTGGGTTACAAGATGATCCTTGCCAAAATGATGAGAAATATCTTCCTTCGCAGTGACAGCAAATTAATTCTTGTTTATGAGAAGATAATTGTAGATTTAATAGCACAGATAGAATGGATGCATATCTCAGTGTAAAATATGTAACACTTGGATAATTTTTGTTAATGCAACTATTTTATTTGTTCACACTATATACTGCTATAGGTGTAACCAGGTGAGAGTTCCAAGCAAAACTCATCACCAAATTTCCAGAGGCTTCATTGTTGAAACCTTTACTATGACTTGTGCAAATTTGAGGTTGCCAGAGGCACTGATTTTCCCTCCCTCCCTCTGGTTGGAAGGATGGGGACTTTGTAAATCATAACTGAAGCAATTTTGAGTATTTTATGCACAGTTTTCTTTTTATAAGTAATAAGAAGTCCACCCCCCCCCCTCCTCCTCCTCCTTTTATGCACAGTTTATGACTATT
This sequence comes from Platycarya longipes, assembly GCA_036559045.1. NCBI lineage: Eukaryota > Viridiplantae > Streptophyta > Magnoliopsida > Fagales > Juglandaceae > Platycarya > Platycarya longipes. The sequence goes on along the minus strand of CM071794.1, from coordinate 32,097,237 downwards.
TATTGTTGCAAATTTCTGCATAGGTTTAGATATGTTATTCTTTTATATATTTATATATATATAAGATTTTTATTTTTATTTTGAGAAGAGCCGGTAGCCACCCACATAGCAGCCCCGTCCTAAGTTTATTAATAAAAACCCTCACTTATGGTGAAAGAATACCGTGGTAAACACTTGGGGGTTTACAAGATAAAACACTATGAACTAACCCAAAACCAAGTGTGAAAAACAACCCAATGCTCAAAATCAAATCTAACAAGCCTAGAATAGATACCTTTTTTTTAATGATTACATTAATGTTGGATAAAAGCTAAACCCAATTTGTCCATACGAATCAAACCCTGCAAATGACATTGCAACCCTTCCTCACCCAAAAAATCAACTGTTTTACCTTTAGAACCTTCTTTTGCTAAGAAATCTGCCACCATATTCACTTCTCTAAACTTATGCTGAAAATGAACACAAATTAGCCGAGCAAGCTCTTTCATTTCTTCCCAATAATCCCAAAGAAACCAATATCTACAAATACCCGAGCTTAACTATGTCACCAATACACTAGAATCAGTTTCCACCACTAAATATATAAGATATTTTATTGATATTGTAGGCATAGCCCAAGTATGCAGGAAATATACATGTGATTACACCTAGTTAGGAAGGGGTTTAGATGTGTTAATCTAATAACCACACCTTATATACTAGAGATAGCTAAAAAATGCATATATGGGCTGCCGTATATGTTTCTTACGTGTTATTTTGGTTCGCTTTGTGGTCTTTTTTTCCTTTATTTACTATTTGGAGAACTCACTCTTAACTTCTTGCCTGTTTTCCAATGTTTGTCTCGACATGCTGGATACAAGTTCAGATGATCTGCCTTTATGGGGTATGCATTTAACTCGTTTTTGTTTTTTGTACTTGAGTTTGCACATAATTGGATAATCCATTTTTTTTCCAACATTTAGGTTTTGTTGGTATGATGCATTTTTGTTTTTTGTACTTGTGTTTGCACATAATTGGATAATTCATTTTTTTCCCCCAACATTTAGGTTTTGTTGGTACGATGCATCCAGAGAAGAATGGTGAGAAGCATGCCCTTTACACACATAAGAAAATTTTCATCCAATATAACAAAGATCAGGTTTGCAGTTTTCCAAATTGCATATGAATTCTATGACAGGATTTAGGATTCACCCTGGCATCAAAATTAAGCTTCTATCTTGTAGATCATTCATGTGAATCTCACTCAAGAGATCCCAAAGCCGTTGGCAGTTGGAAAAAAATTGGATATGACATATTCGGTCAAATGGAGTTCAACAAATGTAACATTTGCACGTCGGTTTGATATCTATTTGGATTACCCTTTCTTTGAGCACCAGGTAACCCATTGTATTTTTTTTTTCCACCACTTTATGCATTATTATGAGTATAAAAAAAAAATGGGACTAATCTGTGGTCATTGGCTGCCTGATTTTCCACTCAATGCCATTCTAATCTGTTAATGAGAGTTGCATATGCATTGTTAACATGCAGATCCATTGGTTCTCCATTTTTAATTCGTTCATGATGGTTATCTTCCTTACTGGTTTGGTGTCAATGATATTAATGCGGACGCTTAGGAATGACTATGCAAAATATGCTCGGGAAGATGATGACTTGGAGACTCTGGTATTGTGTCATTTACTTGTATTCTATTGTCATTTCTTATATTAATGCTTTATTGATTTTTTAAATTGAAGAAACTGTAATTGCTGCTCACTATAAAGTCTGTTGCTGTTTTGGTGCTTATTCTTTAGGAAAGAGATGTTAGTGAAGAATCTGGTTGGAAACTCGTGCATGGGGATGTTTTTCGGCCTCCTCGCAATTTAGTTCTTCTTTCGGCTGTTGTTGGGACAGGTGCTCAGCTTGCACTGCTTGTTCTCCTCGTCATCTTATTGGCAATTGTTGGCATGTTGTATGTTGGGTAAGTTGAGAACTCATGGTTTATCCTGGAAAACATCCATGCATTTTATGGTAGCACAATCTTCCCAGCATCGATTTTCAATCACTGCATATGTTTTCCTTTCATCCTCTCATAGCTGCTATAATGTCCTTTGATTGTTATTGATATGGCTCAGGCGAGGAGCAATTGTCACAACTTTCATTGTGTGTTATGCTCTTACATCATTCATTTCTGGTTATGTGAGTGGTGGGATGTACTCACGCCATGGGGGTGAGTAAGGGTTTTGTTTCATCATCTTAATGCTTTTCTTTTTTCTTTTTTCTTTTTTCTTTTTGATAAGTAAAATAAACATCTTGATGCTTTTCTTAGATGATTTTTATTACAGTTTTGCATAACTCCATTTCGTTCTTCCAGGTAAAACTTGGATAAAGTCTATGATTCTCACTGCATCTCTATTTCCATTTATGTGCTTCGGTATTGGGTTCATCTTGAACACAATTGCTATCTTCTACGGGTCTTTAGCAGCTATTCCCTTTGGCACAATGGTTGTTGTCTTTGTCATCTGGGCTTTCATCTCTTTCCCTTTGGCTCTTCTTGGTACCGTTGTTGGAAGAAACTGGAGTGGTGCTCCAAACAATCCTTGTCGTGTGAAGACCATTCCCCGTCCAATCCCTGAGAAGAAATGGTATCTCACACCATCTGTAGTCTCAATGATGGGTGGGTTGCTACCCTTTGGCAGCATATTCATTGAGATGTATTTTGTCTTCACATCCTTCTGGAATTACAAGGTGGGTTTTACCATTCTATGGGTTTTTTGGGTACATTTTGAATCCAATATGGTGTTACAGAAGATGGTGGAATCGCTACAATATTTTGTTTGAGTCACTCTCATGTTCAGCTGGTTATTGCTAAAAACATGTCATTTAATAACATTGTAAATTGTTTTAACAATATGGAGGCAGGGTTTCCAAGAACTGACTTGCATCTCTCGAACACAATGAACAGTGACAACTTTATGTTGATGATTACTAGCATCTTGAATCTTCTGTTTACCTATATTTTAGGCGTCCCCGAGAACCTCACTCAGTTTTTTTATGTAATGGTGCGAGTATTAATATTTCCTGATGGTTTTCCTTTTGATTAATATCTCCTGATGATTTTTCAGACTGATGGATGTCTTTTTTTTTTTTTTTTTTCCAACACTAGTAATCAGAAAGTGTGCACAATATGGTGAAAGGTATATCAAAGCTGAGTAACTCTTCTTGCTCTGTGTGCAACAGGTGTACTATGTATATGGGTTTATGCTTCTGGTTTTCTTGATTCTCATTATTGTCACTGTTTGTGTGACCATTGTGGGGACATACTTCTTGTTAAATGCTGAAAACTATCATTGGCAGTGGACTTCCTTCTTCTCTGCTGCCTCAACAGCTGTCTATGTGTATCTGTACTCAGTATACTACTATTATGTGAAGACCAAGATGTTCGGCTTCTTTCAGACCAGCTTCTATTTTGGATACACTTTGATGTTTTGTCTCGGCTTAGGAATCCTTTGCGGTGAGTTTCCACAATTCTATTGAATTTTCAATATGGAGACTTTTTGGGAACGAAAGGCTTCCTTTTTGAGACTCTATAGTTATTTTATCTTATTTTCATTCTAACGCTTGTGCTCTCTCTCAGGGATCTAAAACAGGCCTTGTTTGTTTTCAGAGATGATATGAGATAAAAGTTAAAAAAATAATAAAATATTATTGTAATATATTTTTTTAATATTAGTTTTGTATGTGTATTTGAAAAAGTAGTATTGGAATTTGAAAAAGTTAGATTTTTTATTATATTTTGTATGGAGATTTGAAAAAATGTAATGATGAGTTTAAAATGAGTTTTGAAGTTTTGGTTTCATCTCTTAAAACAAATGGGCCCTAATATATTCACTGAAGTTTTGTGCTTCCAGAAATTTGAATTTTCTATTTGTAACTTCAGCCAAAGTTTAAATTGTAGTAGATTCCTTATTTTAAGGGGAAAAAAGCTTTAAGGAGCCCAATAAACTTGGTTTGAGATTTTGAGTTAACATAGAATTGAAATTCAGTTTATACTACCTGTGTATGCCTTTTGCCTTTTGCCTTTTGCCTTTTGGGGCAAAAAAACAAAAAACGATGATCTCTTTTTACTTGAGCATTGATTTCGTTTTTCCTTTTGACATTTGTAGGAGCTGTTGGTTACCTGGGCTCGAATTTGTTCGTGAGGAGGATCTACAGAAACATCAAGTGTGACTAGCATTCTTCTGAAGAGGAAAGAGACCGAATGACACTTCCCTGCGCTCTTTGGTTGACAATAAATTTTGAGAGGAAGCTTGTGGGTCATTCATTGTACAAGGGACTTGGCATTTTCTACAGATCCAAATCACGGGATTTGAGGATGGGGATGTATTCTTCTCTCTCTAGACTGGGGATGCTCCGAGATTATTATTTCTTCTTCTTCTTCTTCTTCTTCTTTTTGTGCTTTCCCCGGCTGTAACTGAAAGCCTTAATTTAGGATGCAGAAATTGTTTCCATAATCTGGAAGTTTAGCAAAATATGGAATCCGCCTTTCAATTGAGTTATTTCTTCTTTGCCCCCTTACAAATAGGTGCCTTTGTTAAGGATCTCGATGCCTAATTTACCCCACTTTTTATTTTTGACTATTTTGTTATGCTACTTGCACGTCTATGGGACAAAGGAACTTGTGAAGGCGAGGACTTTTAAGTAATGAATTTTATGCTTCTGAATATGTGAGAATCAATAGGGTTGTCTCTCCATTTTGTGTTGAAAAAATTTGACGTGTGGTTGCCATGCATGCCTGCTTTAGATGGCCTGATTTGTTTTTTGTTTTGAGAGATGGGATAAAAGTTAAAAAAAGAATAAAATATTATTGTAATATATATTTTTAATATTAGTTTTGTTTTAAAATTTGAAAAAGGTATTTTAAAATTTGAAAAAGTTGAATTTTTTATTATATTTTATGGAAATTTGAAAAAATATAATGATGAGTTTGAGATGTGTTTTGAATTTTTAATTTCATTCTCGTGAACAAACTGTGCGGCATTTCTGTTATTTTGTTTTTAGTTTTGGGTTTCCTTTATTTGTTTCTCAATTTCCTTGTATGCAAATACCAGATCAATCTAGAAACCATGTTATGAGGAAAGAAATAATTCAAGTAAATATAGAAAACTTAGAACCAAGAAAATAAAACCCCTTTCCGCCGTCCAAGCTAAGCAAAAAAAAAAAAAGGGGGAAGAAGAAACCAATAAATCTGAGGTGATGATAAAAAGATAAAGCGAGCCTCAGAAGATTGCCACGTGGCAGATAGGAGGGGTTATTGACACCTAATGGTAATAGGCCACGCTACTTCCACAAGCCCTCCTAGTTATCAACATTAGTTGTCTCTCATGTCTCTGTAGTTAGCATATCCCCCAATTCTCTTCACCAACACCAACCACAAAACAAAAGAGAGAAAATGGCAACCTCAGCTGCTCTCTCTGGTACCATGGTTAGCACTTCCTTCCTCCGCCAGCAGCCGGTGACAAGCCTACGGTCACTTCCTAGTGTTGGCCAGGCTCTTTTCGGCATAAAGTCAGGGCGTGGAGGGCGCATAACAGCCATGGCTGTTCACAAGGTCAAGCTCATTACACCTGAAGGGCCAAAAGAGTTTGATTGCCCGGACGATGTTTTCATCCTGGACCAGGCTGAGGAGGCTGGTATTGATCTGCCTTACTCATGCAGAGCAGGTTCTTGCTCTTCATGTGCAGGGAAAGTTGTGGAAGGATCTCTGGACCAATCTGAAGGTAGCTTCCTTGATGATGATCAGCTTGAACAGGGGTGGGTTCTTACTTGTGTTGCTTATCCTCAGTCTAATGTTGTTATTGAGACCCACAAGGAGGAGGAGCTTACTGGTTAAAGAAATGTGATTTCATCTTCACGTTTGTTGTTACTGTTGCTCTCTCTCCCTCTGCACTTGATGGATTAATGTATTATTGTTGGTTGGTTTGATGGGCTTAGTCTTGTTCCAAGGACATGGTGTTCAATGCTTTAAATGAGCAACTTTTTATGTTTTTGTTTCCTTCATTTGTAGTCAAAATGGACTATAGTAGCTCAATAATCTTCCAATGGTTTTGCTTATAAGATCTCTGATCTCTCTCTCTCTCTCTCTCTCTGTTTGTGCTTGTCTTAAATAATTACTGGATGTCATAAATGCTTGTTCATATAATCCTATTTCTGTTTCATCACAAAAAGGAAGAAAGTGTGTTTGGATTTTAGGCAGTGGTTGAATGGGGGAATCGCACTTTGTTTGAACTAGTCTACGACACCAACAAATTAAGCCACGAGTGTAACTATTACAATGAATTTGCAATGAAAAAAAGGAGGGGAAAAGATCACTCAAATTGCAGCCAAAAGGAACCAGAATACCTGGGATAGACATACAGCAAATCACAAACATGGCCAAATCACCCATTAACATTCATACATTTTTCACATACCAAGGAACTCAAGCAACAAACCGAGCATTATTACAACTATTGATGGAGCCCTTTTTGGAGAGCCAGATCAGCTGCAATATTAACCTTCTCTCTGAGAACAAATTTCTGTATCTTACCAGTTGAATTGACTGGTAAATCCCCAAAAGCAACACTGTGAGGAGCCATATACTTAGGCAATCGATCCCCACAAAACTTAATAATCTCTTCCGCTGTACACACACCACACTCTTTCTTCAACTTCACAAACGCATAAGGAGCCTCATCTCTCCCAACAACAGCAGCATTCAAGACCTTTGGATGACTTAGCAACACTGCCTCCACCTCAAGTGTGCTTATTACCTCTCCCCCAGAAGAGATTATGATATCCTTTGCACGGTCTTTTATTTGTACAAACCCATCTGGATTTCTGATTGCTAGGTCCCCAGAATGATACCATCCATCCCTAAAAGCCTGTTGAGTTACTTTTGGTCTTTTAATGTACCCCAACATCAAAGCATTACCCTTAAGCATTACCTCCCCAATGGTTTTCCCATCACAAGGTATGCTCTTCATGGTTTTTGGATCTTTCACATCTACACCATCCATTATAAGGTTGTGAAACCCTTCACGACCCTTTCTTCTTTCTGTTTGTTCATCCGTTATAAATTTTGAAGAATACTTCAATCTGGGTTCCCATGGTCCTAACATGGCTGCAGGGCCAAGGGCTTCTGTCATACCATAACCATGGCTGATGTTAAATCCTAGTTCAGTAACCTTCATGAGGATTTGGGGTGGTGGTAATACACCGGCAACAGTAATGTTCACCGTGGACTGAAGCGGCCTAGGATGATTGGTCGCTGGAGCATCTGCAATTACGTTCAAAATGGTGGGTGCACCACACAAATGAGTTACTTTGTGATTATAAATTGCATCAAATATGAATTTTGAGGAGAGTTCTTGAGTTCTAAGGAAGATATTGGTGCCGCCAAGTGCAGCCATTGCCCAAGGAAAGCACCACCCATTGCATCGAAACATGTCAACAGTCCAAAGAAACACTGGCATTTGTCGCATGTCATTTTGAAAAACTGCTGCAATTGAATTGAGGTAGGCAGCTCTATGGCTATATATTGCTCCTTTAGGAATCCCAGTTGAGCCCGAAGTATAATTCACAGAGATGGGATCACACTCATTTTTTATTGGGACAATCTCAAAATCTGCTCTTCCCCTTTCAAGAAGAGCATTGTAATATTCCAGGCTACAGCCTGCTGGGGTTTCTTTAAGAATTGGTGCTGTAATTTGATCACTCTCTGCTATTAGAACAAGAATTTGTACTTGGGGCTTGCCTTTTGTGTCGGAAAGTATGTTTAATGCATCGAAAACTACGTCAACGAAGTCGAAGTAGATAAAAATGATTTTGGGCTCTAACTGTTCTAATATCAAAGCTAACATGGTTGCATCCAACTTGGTGTTGAGTGCAGACAGAACTGCTCCAGCCATCGGAACGCCAAAATGCAGCTCATAGAGTGCTGGAACATTTGGTGCTATAGCAGCAACCTGCTCATCATAGAAGAAAATGGCAGATCATGTCTTGTATGTTTTTTTTTAAAATTATATTCACTTTGTCATGAACTCTTGAAAAACTAATCATCCATTTTTAAATTAAAAAAAATGTTATTCTTTCATCATTTTAATTACTATTCTCACTAAACCATTAACTTGCCATAATAATAATATAACAATATATAAGGACTATTTTTATATGAAAAATTCTATACATCACACTACTATCTCACATTTAACTCACTATGTAAGATCATATGGTATAATTATTACCATTAGATGATCTTTTATTGAATGATTTTTTATCATCCAATAGTGATAAATGTGTCAAATCTTACACAATCAGATAAAAGTGAGATAGAGTGCTACATCTACAAAGAAAATATATAAAAACAATCTCACAATCTGATGTGATTTCATTTAATTTGTTAGTTTTACTTTATAATAAAAGTAATTTTACAATCTAACGAATCATATCAAGCCATGTACAATAAATATTAATATGGATGAAACGAGTCTATTGTCCACTTTCCTCTCACAAAAGTCTACAAATCAGACAAAATCTTTTAAGATTCCTCTACTATTTGTGGTAGCACTGCATGCGAAGTTAATTAGTTGAAACCCATGCGGGACCACACAGGGCAACTTTAACATGAAGTACACGCGAGTCCATGAGGACCAAAAAAGTCAATGCTCTTCCTATTCCTCCTCCTCCTCCTCGGCTTGCACATAGTTTCATCATCAGAGTCTAAGAAACTTGGGGAGATCATAGGCTGCTATATATCGATTTAGTCATTGAAGCAAGGAATTATCGCATTGATCCATGTTTTTAATGTATTCTATTTATTTAAAAAAAAATCAAAAGAGATCTCCATAATTAAATACCATTACATGATGATAACTTATATGTAGAATGTTTTTCATTGATTAAGAGGCCAAGAGCCCATATATAAGAATATGGAAGAATTATGTACTAAAAATGCTACGTTCTCGTGTGTTTGTGTGCAGTGTCCTTTTCCATTCGTGTTTGACATTAATTACTTCAAAGATCAGTACTGTTAACCCAAAAAAGTAAAAAAAGCGAACATAATATATGCTTACAGTATCACCAGGAGAAATTCCAAAGGAGTGGACCAAAGCAGAAGCAAGCTTGATACAGCGTTGATGGGTTTGTTTCCAGGAAGTTTTCTGAGTACCATAAACCATGGAAACCTTATCTCCATACACAATGGCTGCTCTCTCTAAGAAGCTTATTGGGGAAAGAGGTGTATAGTTTGCTGAGCATAGCACAACACCCTCCATATTCATATTCTCTCTCTACTTGTAACCCCGTAGCTTACTTGCCTACCTATCTAGGCTCGCAAACCCTTTATTTATAAATTAATAACCTTACGTACAGTCGTGCAAAAATGTTAGAATAGAGTAGAATCTATTATTAAAAAGTTAATTTTTTTTTATGTGGAGTTGGCATTTACTTATTTTTTAAAAATAATTATATGATATTTGTATATTATACGAGTGTAAATATTATTTTTTTAAATATATATTAAATATATATATAGGGTAGCTCTATAGTCACCATCGTGAGTTTCTATTGGGTGCTCCAGCTAGTGTATATTATTATTATTTTTTTTGCTTTTTTTAACATACATATTTTTTTATACTTTTAAATATTTATAAAAAAGTAAAAAAATACAATGTTATTAAAAAATGCTTTCTTAATCACTAAGTAAAAAAGAAAAAATCCTAATAACAACTTTAACAGTACGACATATTTTGGGAACAAATTCATTATCTAATGCCCAACTTGGATGGAAATTGAACCAATAAATATCAAACAAAAATAATGGAGGTGGTTTATAAATTACACGAGAAGCTAATAACCTACTGGTAGGGTTTAAAAAAGTCTAGCCATTGTGTAAAAAAATTGAAGATCCCAAGCATACGCTTAGGGGTTGGCCACCATCTACTGACGATGTTGCAAAGGCTTGAGTCAATTCGGTAGATGTCACACGATGAATGGAGGAAAATCTAGAAAAAACCAAATCGTTCTAAAGGTCGAATTAAAAAAGGGTGGGGACAAACGCAGGACAAAGGCTGAGGGTCGAGTGCGAGAATCACATGGAGAAGGGGAGATTTTTCGCCAGGGGTTCTAGGGTTTGATCTCGAGTGTTTGGGGCAAGGTTTAAGTGGAGAAAGGGGTCGATGATATGTTTGGGATGAGAAATATTTCGAGGGCCTCAGATGATATTTTGGTGCATTTTGGCGTTGACTTGGTGAATTTGCCGTTATAAAGCTAATACTGACATGTCAATAACGTTGCAACAACAAAAAGTTAAATTGTGACGGCCATTATCGCTGCAATAAGAAATAAAATTCGCTGCAATAAAATCCTAGAGCTGCATGATGATAAGCTTTGTAACTTATTAGCTGATGATAACAAAGTTGCCGCAATAGCACGTTTAAGGCAACATAACTTATTACGGCAACAAAAAAAATTGCTGTCATAAGTCATTTTTCTTGTAGTGAATAGCCACCAACGGAAATAGTGACATTATATCTTTATATATATAAAGTGGCTATTTAACAGAAATTCTTGTTTTAACAGAAATTCTTGTTTCTCCATTAAAGTTAACACTTTCCGTCAGTTTCTGTTAAAATTAATACTGCATCTAATGAGAATTACCGTTTTAAACACAATTCATTAAATTTATTCACTGAAATAATGTTCTTGGCATTAAAATTAATTCCACATCTTCAACTTTCTACAATAGTAAACTTTTCATTTAAAACTCATTTAACATTTATTTAATATCACTTAATACTTTAAACATAATTCATTAAGCCCATGAATAATACTAGAAATTTCTATTTTAAAATTCCTACTTAGGACATATTTTTTAATTTTACTTTATGTAAAATAAATATAGAATAATAATAATAGTATAAAATGACACAATAATAGTATAGAATATATAAATATAACAATATATATATATATAAACCATTCATAACAATTTATACGTTAGAGAGTTTAATTTTAATCATGCAAATTTTATTCCTATAATATATATATATATATATGTGATTATTTTTTTAGTTATGTGATTAATATTAAATGTTTGATATTTAATTGAAATATATATGATTAAATAAATTTATATAAATTATAAATTATAATATAACATTCTTATATAAATTATAAACTATATAATTTATTTTTTCAAAAAAGTCATATTATTTTTTAAAAATAATCACATAACTAAAAAAATATAGATATTTTAATGTCCTCTGTTTTGAGGCCGTACAAATACAAATGTTAAATTATCATCTTTGAATTAAAAAAATATGATATCTTAAACTAACATTTTATTAAAACTTTAATCAAAATTATCTCAAACAAGTTTAATAAAACTATATGTTATATTTATTTACGAGAGTATCTTATTGTTTTTATTAATTTTTTTTATAATATATGAAAACGTATAATTATTTATCATCTATTTAATTAATCATCATTAAATTTTTATTAAAAATTAAATTAAATAAACGCGTTTTGCACGTTATTTCTATCTAATATATATATATATATATATATATATGAAAAGAGGGAGAAAATTAATGTGATCATTGATTGTTAAGATAATAAGAGAAGTGGTTAACAATTAATTAATGGATTCACTCATCAATCAGCAATAATAATACATTGTTTTATACAGTAGTATACTTATGATCATTTTCGCCATACATATGGGTTCATTCATCAATCAGAGGCGCTAAATTAGCTGAAGCCAAAAGAATACTTAGCTTTAGTTTGGAATCTCATCTCATTTTATTATTATATTTTTTTAAATTTAAATAAATCTATTCATTATATTCTTTTTCATCATCTCATGATGTGTCATTAGATGATAGGTTAATAAGTCAAACATAATAAATAATTTTCAATCATTTAATGACATATCATAAGATGATAAGAGGATGTTGAAAAATGAGATGATGAGTAGCATTGTTCTTCAAATTTTTACATAAACTATAATAAACAATACAACTTTCTCAAATTTTGAAATAATAATAATATCAATTAATAATATTTTAACAATATTTTATTTAACTTTTTATCTTCTATATAAAATTATTTAACCTTATTTAATCTCATATTTGAATCCAAATTGAGCAAGCAGTCAGGGCAAGAAGCATTAATTGCAAAGTTGAACAACAACTCGTACGTATGTAATTTACCTTAATCCTAATAATTGACTTATTTAAATATATGTGTTACCAAAGGTAACGCAGGAAATATGCAACACTCAACGTATCTCTTTCATATAAAGAGTATTATATACCATTCATATAAACGTGCGTACTCCCTCATTTCTCACGTTGTCCAATATCAGGGGCTTCAATTAAGATTTAATTGAGTGATATTTGACCAAACAAGTGCGAGTCATGACTTGTTTTTAAAAATCGGAAGTGAAGTTTTTTTTCTATAAATTTATTTTTAGTCAGAGCGCATCAGTACAAGCGCGGCGTGATTGATGTTGTGCATCATGGAGTATCAATCTTTATGCGTGTAGAGTCAGTTCCCCACTAATTTTGGAGAAAAAGTCAGTCAAATATATATATAGAATGGAAAAGCTAGCATGTGCTAGACAATATATATATCCACCGTCCAACTTCATTACAATTTTTATATAATAAACCAACCATTTCATACATGATATTAATGCACTTTGGTTAATATATATCTTAATATCTTAATTTATTAATGTCGGCTTTGTTCTTTTTGGTAGCTTATGTCATGTAACGCCTCATTGCTCGTGACATGGCTAATTAGTCGTATGTTTGACGTCAATACACATGATGGAATAAATTAAAGACCTAAATTTTCTTATTTGGTTTGACATTGAATTGCTCATCAACTTTTGAATATATTATTTTAAAAAAATAGTAAGAATATTGAGGGTGAGATTAAAATTTAATACATAACGTAATTCTTTAAAAAAAATATAATAAAAAACCAACATTTAGAATTGCTTTTATTAATATTAAATATCTGAGAACAAAGTTGTTAAAGAACAACTCAAATCCTCACACGAAACAGGACTCAAGAAATAAACGATTCGATACACAGCAGTTATGATTCCATCGAGTTTATAATGAAATATAAACCAAATCTCATATGGCAAGAAATTAACAAGAATATAAATCGAAAAACAGAAACGAAATAAAAGTAAAAGAGAAAGAACACAATCGGTTTACGTGGTTCGACCCTATTGGTCTATATCCAAGGTAGGAATGACCTCAGATCTTATTGATGATCAATATCCTTCACAAAGAAGCCTCAGTACATCATCTAGCTCACAGATCTCTTACAGACTAGAAATCGAAAAGATTTCCATCTTTATGAAAACCCTAGTTTGCAAACCCTAGATCGCCTCTTCGGCTCTCTCTCACAAAGTCTCTCTCAATAATAGACCAAATGAATAATGAAAATACTTAGGGTTATACATCGGATAAGTATGTATTTATATTAATGAAGAGATGACAACATGTGTCACAATCCTGCGGTGCAGCAATTGATGGCCATCAAATACATCATATTTAGTTTCCCATGCCGCACGTGATCATCAGCTAATCTGTTAGTTTTCAATGGTCCCAATCTAGCCACATGTCCATGGATCACTTATTCACTTGTAAAATAGAAAATGTTAGATAAGGCAACAAGATAATAAATGTATTAACACACCATTTACAAATCTCCACTTTGGCAAAACATTTATTGCCAAAGTTACATCAATTATCATCATTGACCATTCTTGCATTTTCCCCCTAATGGGGCCTGACTCTAGACTCCAACCCACTAAGTTCAGACAGTGTCTGAACTTAGACTAAGGGAGTGATTTGGTTATTATATTTGAGGGGTTATCCTAAGTTGGGACATTCTCCACACCTACAACCTTTGACTCTATAACATCTCTAATGAAATGAAGTCTTATATCAGTATGTTTGGACCTTTCATGATAAACTTAATTTTTGACTAAGTTAAGTGCACTTTGATTATCACATTGTACATAAATGTTATCAATGAAAATACTTAACTCATTTGTAATGCCTTTTAACCATATGACTTCTTTTATGGCTTCACTCAATACTATATATTGAGCCTTTGTTGTGGACAGAGCCACAACAGACTATAAGTATGACTTCCAGCTAACAGCTCTCCCAAATGCAGTAAACACATATCCAGTTAAGGATTTCCTAGTATTTATATTTCTTGCAAAATCAGAGTCTACAACCCAGCTAACTCACCACCTCTTTCAAAATCTTTCCAAAAATTGAGTTCTAAGTTAGTAGTATCAGACAGATACCTAAGTACCCATTTAATGGTCTGCCAATGAAATTTTTCAGGATTCCCCATAAATCTACTAATTACACTCATTGCATAAGTCAGATCTGGTCTAGTACAGACCATTGCATACATTATACTTCCTACCATGCTAGCATAGGGGATTTGTTGCATAAAGCTAATATCAATGTCTATTTTAACAAACTGATCTACTGAAAGTTTAAAATGTTGACGTAGATGTGTGCTAACCGGTTTCAAGTGTTCCATACCAAATCTCTTTAAAATTTTAGAAATGTAATTTTTCTGGGACAGTTTTAAAACTCTGGCATTTTTGTCTCTTTCAATTTCCATTCCTAATACTTTCTTAGAAGGGTCCAGCTCTTTCATTTTAAACTCAGATTTTAACATGCATTTAACTTCATCAATTAGATCAGTGTCTTTACAAGCTATCAGCATATCATCTACATACAGTAAAAGGTAAACTATTGTTCCTTTTTCTTCCTTGTAATAGACACAACTATCATAACAACTCCTTTTAAAATTATTACTAATCATGTAAGTATCAAACCTACCACCGCCTAGGTGATTGTTTAAGGCTATATAAACATTTTTTTAAAAGACACACATAATTATTATTGATTTCATCAGTGAAACCCTCAGAAGGCTGCATATAAATCTCTTCTTCAAGTTCTCCATGAAGAAAATTAGTTTTAACATCTAATTGTTCAAAATGCAAATTTTCAAAAACTGTATAGGCTAGCAGTAACCTAATTGAGATATGTTTAACCACAGATAAGAAAATTTCATTAAAATCAATTCCCTCTTTCTGTTTAAAGCTGTTGGCTACAAGCCTAGCCTTATTCCTGGTCCCTTCTATCCCTGGTATGTCATTTTTTTTTTCTTGAAGATCCACTTGGATCCTACTAATTTAGCTCTTGCAAGTTTAGGCACTAGAATCCAAATTTTGTTCTTATTAAGGGATTCCATCTCCTCGTACATGACAAATAACAACTTAGAGGAATCCTTACTAGACACTGCCTCCTTATAAGACCTAGGCTCCTGGTAACCACCTCATCAGCTGCTGTCAAGGTAAAAGCTGTAAGCTTAGCCTGTCCAAATTTTTGAGGACGTTTAATAACCCTCATCTTTCTGTCTTTAGCCAGATTCCAAGAACTGGCTTCTTCTTGACCTGAGTTTCCTGAGATTTGTTCCTCAGGGTCACTATCTCTCTCAATTTCAGGCTTTGGTTGGGTGTTAATTTGCTCCACCTCAACTTGTGATTCCTCTAAGGACTTGTCATTTTTCTGGTTTAACTTCTCTTCATGTACCCGACCCGAGCCATTTGTGATTCATTAAAGGTTACATCTCTGCTCACAATACACTTATACCTACCAGGTCCATCTATTCAAAGCTTGTATCCCTTAACCCCTTTAGGGTAATCTATACAGATGCATTTTATTGTCCTAGATTCCAACTTGTCAGTCTGTGAATGTGCATAAGCAATATATTCAAAAACTTTTAGGTGGTCATAGCCAAGAGGTTTCCTAGTCCATAACTCCTGTGGGGTTTTAAACCCTATAGCAGAGGAGGGACACCTATTAATTAGGTGAACAACAACAGTAGCAGCTTCTGTCCAAAATGTTTTGGGCAGTCCTGAATTAGATAACATACACCTAACTCTTTTTAGGATGGTCCTGTTCATCCTTTCAGCTAAACCATTCTGTTGAGGGGTTTCCCTCATAGTCTTATGCTTTAGAATTCATTCTTTTTGCTAGAACATGTTAAACTCATTTGACAGAAATTCTAAACCATTATCAGTCCTTAGAGTCTTGAGTTTTCTACCTACTTGATTTCCAACTAGAGACCTCCGCTCCTTGAATTTTTCAAAAGTGTTACTTTAGTTTTTTAGAATGTATATCCAGACATTTTTAGAGTAATCATCCACTAAGGAGAGGAAATAACTCCTTCCACTATGTGAATTTACTCTGGCAGGTCCCTAGAGGTTAGAATGGACATAGTCTAAGGTTTGTTTTGTATTATGGATTGCTGACTTAAAATTGACCCTCTTTGCCTTCCCATAAATGCAATCCTCACAGAAAGACAAATTTCCCAGGTTTGGTTCTCTCAGTACTCCCTGTTTTTTTAGTTCCACAAATCCCCTTTAACTTACATGTCCTAAACTCCTATGCCACAACACATATTTATTCTCTACAGTGTTCTGAATAGAGATGTCTCCCTAACTACAGTTTTACCAAGCAGTGTGTATAACCCATTTTTGATAACTCCTTTCATAATAACTAAATAGCTTTTAGTAATCCTAAGAACCCCTACCTTAGATTTGAAGGTGCAGCCTGATAAGTCAAGCATACCAAGAGATTTCTCTTCAGATCAGGTATGAACCTAACCTCCCTCAAGATTCTTTCAATGCCACCATGTAATTTAAGTCTAACTGATCCTATACCCATACTTAATCCGTGGTGTATAGAATATATCTTAGTTTTATGTTGCTGACATACTTAATCCATGAAAGTTATGGATGAAGAATACACCATTGACAATTGACAAAAACAAAAAAAAAAACAAAGGAGAGTTTTTTGAATTTCTACCTTTCTCTATCATCGCCCTTGATTAAATAAGGTGTCGTGAAATACCATCCTAACTGATCAATAATTATGCCCCCTTGGATATATGCAAGGGACAAGCTTGGAAGGCTAGAATAGAAAATTTTGGATGTCTTTAACATTATAAGAAAAATAAGTATTTGTGACGGATTATTTGAGACAAAAATGATTATTTATTGTGAAAACAGACTCATTTTAATAAGAAATAATCATTTTCATAAGAAATATCTTATCATAGATGAGTTAGTTTTTTGTAGTGTAATTGCCAATGTGGGTATATATAACAATACGTTATTCTAGTATATATAATATATGTGGTAAATGAGCTATATATAATCTATAACTATGTAATAACTATTTATTATAGAAAAAACTAGTTAATAATATATATATATATATATATATATATTTATATATGCATGTCCCCTGTAGCCTAAGAATTGGAGCAAGAGTATTAATGGTGCATGTGCCACTACTTCTCCTTTTAAGGCTTAAGCTACTAAATGGTACTGTGGATCACTCGATATCAACGACGATCGGGTTGATGGCTCATCACGGTATCAATGACTACCGAGTTGACGGCTCATCACGGTGGTGGTTAACAGCAGTGACTAAGTCAAGAATTTATTTAAAAGGGAGTCAAATAAAATTAAAATAATATATATAAAATATTTTTTTATTTTATTTCTACGTAATTTCTTTTACGATATAGAACAATCTGATAGAAAAATTTGATATAAAAATAAAATATGATTAATATAATCTATGTATTAAAAAATATATATGATATATTAAAAAGAATATATTATTAAAATAAAATAAATACTCATATACATATATTAAACAAAAGAAATACAGAGTGTCTAAAATTATAATTTGTACTCTTTTTAAATAAACAAAAAATCAAATATTGAATCTAAATCAAAATTTTTAGTTATTTTTCTTCAAAATAAACAACTAAATATTTGTTAAAAAATTATTTTCAAAATAAAATTAAAATGATTTTATAAAAAAAAGTCAATATAATTTTTTTGAGGGAGTCAATATATGCTAAAATTAACATTACCTTATTAAATTATAAAAAAACTAATATATATATATATATATATATATTTTCAAAGTTTAGGGGGGGCCAAGCCCCCCTAGTCCCGAAGTAGATCCGTCTCTGGCCAACAGGTTCCATTCCCCTCGTTCCGTGTTTATAAGCTAGTTAGGTACATTTTCTGTTTCATTTTTTTCTCTGGCTATTGGAGTACTTTCAAAATATTTTGTATTATTTTATTATTATTATTTATTCTTTTTCAATGTTCTATCAACACATACAACACATGCGCCATTTTACGTCTACAGCTAGCTACCTTTTTCAATCAAGTGGTCGATCAAACATAATTTTCTGTTTTACTTTTAAGTAATTCTAAAATATTTTATATTATTTATTATTTTCTTATTACTTTTTCTTACTATTTATTATTATTCAATATTCTATCAACACATGCAACATATGCATTTTATGTCGAGCCTAGCTACCTCTTTCAGTCAGTTGATCAAATATATATAATTTTCTATTTCACTTTGGCTAGTAGAGTATTTCCAAAATACTTTGTACTATTTTATTATATTTTTTTATTACTATTCAATATTCTATCAACGCATGCAACACATGCATGATTTTACGTCGACAGCTAGCTATATCTTTCAATCAATTGATCGATCAAATATAATTTTATGTTTCACTTTTGATTAATTCTAAAATATTTTATATGATTTATTATTTTATTATTAATTTTCATTATTATTTATTATTGTTCAATATTCTATCAACACATGCAACATATGCATTTTAAGTCGACCCTAGCTACCTCTTTCAATTCGTTGATATAATTTTTTGTTTCACTTTTTTATTTTTGTTAGTGGATTATTTCCAAAATAATTTGTACTATTTTATTATTACTTGTTATTACTATTCATTACTATTGAATATTCTATTAACACATGCAACACATGCACCATTTTACATCGACAGCTAGCTACCTCTTTCAATCAGTTGATCGATCAAACATAACTATTTTCTGTTTCACTTTTGAGTAATTTCAAAATATTTTATAGTATTCATTATCTTATTATTACTTTTCATTACTATTTATTACCATTCATTATTCTATAAACGCATGCAACACATGCATTTTATGCCGACCCTAGCTACCTCTTTCAATCGGTTGATCAAACATATATAACTTTCTGTTTCACTTTTTTACTTTGGCTAGTGGAGAATTTCCAAAATATTGTGTTATTTTATTATTTTTTATTACTATTCAATATTTTATCAACAAATGCAACACATGCGCCATTTTACGTCGATAACTAGCTACCTGTTTCAATCAGTTGATCGATCAAACATAATTTTCTATTTCACTTTTGAGTAATTTCAAGATATTTTATAATATTCATTGTGAGATCCCAGATTTACGTGTATTTTTACACATTATTTTATTCTATGTATTAATTATTTTAATTTATTTTAATAATATTATCGATTGTGTTTTATTTGTTTAAAATAATTGTTTGAGCTATTAATTTGTTAATATTAGTTTTACGTTGCTTTTCTTATCAATTTTAATGTGACTAATTATTTTAATGATTGAAATTTAATTTCTTTATTTCATTATGAGTTTATTTGATGTGTTTTATTTATTTTAATTAAATGTGTTTTGGAATGAGTTTTTATGTACATATATTTATGTTATGATTTTAAGTGTTTTTGTGATCCAAGTGATGAGAATTCAATTGTATTTGTTTCCCTTCCTTTTTCCTTTTTCTTTCTTCCTTTTTCTTCTCTCTTTTTCTTTTCTTTTTTCCCTTTCTTTTTCTGGTTTCCCCTGCTTCCCCCCCAGACCCGCGAGCCCCTGCCTCCTCTCTCTCTCACCGGTTCTCCCATCTCCACCTAGTGTTGCCGTCGGCCACCCACCGGCAACACTGCCCAACCCAACCTCACCCCCACATGCCGGCGAGTCCAAGGGTACCAGTGGTGTCATCTCCGGCTACCCCACCTTCCTCACACGGCATATACCCGAAAATGGGTTTAATGGGTTTTTACCCATTTTCCGACGCTGTCGCCAGCCACCTTGGCCTCTGACCACCTTCACCAGGTTCCCCACCTGCCGGTGAACCTCCAGCTAGCTTCGGCGCCCTCCAACTCCACATTTTCACCTCAAACCCGAAATGGGTCTTAAATGGGTTTCCCCTCGCCTCGTCGCAGTTCGGCCACCGTAGGCCTCACCACCGCCACCAAAAGACTCCCCTTACTCAGCCGACCAACCTCCTAGCTCAGCTTTCCCATCCGTGGCCTCACATTCCCTATACGATGCCAAACCCAAAAATGGGTTTCCACCTTTTTGGAGCCCGATCCGCCTCCTTCCAGTGGTTGTGCCGCCACACCACCACCTCCATAAGATTCCCCACCTTCCAAAGAGTATCTTCCTAAATTTTAGTGTCAAACCGAGCACTTTAACCTAACGTACAAGTGACCGCTACGAACGTTATGGATTGGCGTTTGCTCAAGGATTTGTGTTTTTACCCGCTGTAAGTATTTTCCAAACAAACTTTTAAGATTTAAATATATTTTTGCATTAAAATCCATGTGTTGGTTGATGTTGGTATTTGTTGATGTTGGTATTGGTTGGTTGATTGAGTTTATTAAATGTTGGATATTTTGTGCATGATGTTATGCATTGTGAAACTGCACGGTCGTTCATGTGTATGATATTTGGAATTTTAATATGAGATTTGGTGTTTGGATTTTTAATATGAGATGTGACTATTGAGTTTATGAATTTTAATGGTTTTTGGCTGAGTCATAACGGGGACGGCGATACGTAACGCCCGTTGTGATCAGCGTGTGTGTGGATGACATAATGGGGACGGCGATACGTAACGTCTATTATGGTCATTGTGTGTGCATTTCATATAGGGGACGACGATACGTAACGCTCGCTATGAAATGTATGTAAGTCATAATGGGGACGGCGATACGTAACGCCCATTATAATTGATAGTGTGTGGATGACATAATGGGACGGCGATACGTAACGCCCATTATGGTCATCGGGTGTGCATTTCATATCGGGGACGTCGATACGTAAGGTCCGTTATGAAATGAGTGTGTATGAATCATAATGGGGACGGTGATACGTAACGCTCTTTATGATTGGTGATGTGTGTATATCATATCGGAAACGGCGATACGTAATGCCCAGTATGATTGGATTAGCGGATTTTATTTTCTGGAAAATGATGAATGGTTTTTATTAGAGTTTTATTGTGATTAAAACGAGATTTTGGCGTGTGTTAATTTATTTATTTTGAGAAAGATGATTTTTGAGATTCATGCATAAGGTATCATGTTCATATATGAGGTTGTTGTTGTTGCATGAGTATATTTTATATTCTGGGGTTTATTTGGGTTGTACTTACCTGCGATACTATTTTTGGTGTTGTTATTTTTTTTGATGCAGATTTTGAAGGGGCTGAGTATGAGGAAACGACTCTACCGTTGATGTACTGTTATTATAAATTGTTATCTTGAGAAATTATTTTCCCTTTTTTTTATAAATATGTATTTGTTAAGTTTGTATTTCGGATAACTGTATTAAATCTCCTATTGGAGAATTTATGTTAAACTGGTTTGTAAAATAATTCTAAAAAAAATTCAGGTACTTGATAATGACTTTATTATCCGCTGCGACTTTTATTTTATGCATGTCACGTGTTCACACACTTAACACTTGACGTTGGGGGTGTGTGACCCGTGTTGTCAGCATCCCGACGCTTCGATTCACGTATTTATTTTAAGGAGAATTTGGGGGCATCACATTCATTATTTTATTACTACTTTTCATTACTATTTAATATTCTATCAACACATGCGACATATGCATTTACATTGACCCTAGCTATCTCTTCCAATTAGTTGATCAAGCATATATAATTTTCTGTTTCAGTACTTTTTTACTTTGGCTAGTGGAGTATTTTCAAAACACTTTATACTATTTTTTATTTATTTTCTCATTACTTTTTATTATTATTCATTATTATTCAATATTTTATTAACACATGCAACACATGCACCATTTTACGTCGACAGTTAGCTACCTCTTTCAATTAGTTGATCGATCAAACATACTTTTTTGTTTCGTTTTTGAGTAATTTCATAACATTTTATACTATTCATTATTTTATTACTATTTTTCACTACTATTTATTACTATTCAATATTCTATCAACACATACAGCATATGTATTTTACGTCGACCCTAGCTACCTCTTTCAATCAGTTGATCAGATATATATAATTTTCTATTTCACTCTTTATACTTTGGCTAGTGGAGTATTTCCAAAATACTTTGTACTATTTTGTCATCTATTATTACTTTTTATTACTATTCAATATTCTATCAACACATGCGCCATTTTATGTCGGCAGCTAGCTACCTCTTTCAATCAGTTGATCGATCAAACATAATTTTATGTTTCACTTTTGATTAATTCTAAAATATTTTATGTTTTATATTATTTTATTATTACTTTTCATTGCTATTTATTATTATTCAATATTTTATCAACACATGCAACATATGCATTTTATGTCGACCCTAGCTACCTCTATCAATCAGTTGATCAAACATATATAATTTTCTGTTTCACGTTCTTATTTTTTGTAATGGAGTATTTACAAAATATTTTGTGCTATTTTATTATTTTATTATTACTTTTTATTGCTATTTATTATTCTATTAACACATGCAACATATGCACCATTTTACGTCGACAGCTAGCCACCTCTTTCGATCAATTAAACATAACTTTATGTTTCACTTTTGAGTAATTTCAAAATATTTTATACTATTTATTATGTTATTATTCTGTTATTATTACTATTTATTACTATTCAATATTCTATCAACACATGCAATATATGCGTTTTACGGCGACCCTAACTACCCTTTCAATCAGTACTAATTTTCTATTTCACTTTTGAGTAATTCTAAAATATTTTGTTTTATTAATTTTATTTATTATTACTTTTCATTACTATTTATTATTATTCAATATTCTATCAACAAATGCAACACATGCATTTTATGTAGACCTTAGTTACCTCTTTCAATTAGTTGATCAAACATATAAAATTTTTTGTTTTACTCTTTTACTTTGGCTAGTGGAGTATTTCCAAAACATTTTGTACTATTTTATTATTTTATTACTATTCATTACTACTCAGTATTTTATCAACACATGCAATACATGCGCCATTTTATGTCGACAGCTAGCTAGCTACCTCTTTCAATCAGTTGATCGATCAAACATATATTTCTATTTCACTTTTGTGTAATTCCAAAATATTTTATACTATTTAATATTTTATTATTACTTTGCATTACTATTCAATATTCTATCAACACATGCAACATATGCATTTTACATCGACCCTAGCTGCCTCTTTCAAGCAGTTAATCAACACTAACCTTCATAAGGATTTGGGGTGGTGGCAATGCACTAGCAACAGTAATGTTCACCGTGGACGGAAGTAAGAGTGTAAGAAAAAATTGGTGAACCAATAAACCGGACCGGACCGGACCAAACCGGTAGAATATGTCCGGTTTTGGATAGGTATCGGTGCGGAATCGATTTTCGCAATGTTAAAATTGGTAGGTACCGGTTTAGTTCCAGTTCTAAACTTTTTAGAACTGGACCGGTTCAATATAATATATATATATTTTAAATTAATTTTTTTAATATGATACATAATATAAAATAATTTTTTAATTATATATAATATGTTATATATTAGTATATAATATAAATTAGTTACAATTTGTATTTTATGGCCTAATACTAATAGCATAATATTATATTACCAGTAGTAATATACTTTAAGTCTATATATAAATTATTATATTAAATAATTACACATGAAATAATGATATAGTAATACTAATACAATTTTTTTGACCTAATACTAATAATATTAGTTATAACTATCAATGATATAATTATAAAAAATTAAACTTATTATAATAAATACTAATATATAATTATTTTAATCATTATAAATAACACTAATATATATATTAATAGTCTAATAAACTAATATAAACTAATTTAAAATCAAAAAATCTGACTGAACTGGTAAAATCGATGCTATCGATTTTGGAGGATAACCGGTGTGTAATCAATTTTAAAAAATAGAAAACCGGTAGTACCGGTTCGGTTTTAGTTTTTGTTCAAAACCGGACTGAACCGAACCAGTTACACCTCTAGACGGAAGTGGACTAGGATGATCGGTCGTCGGAGTGTCCACCATTATGTTCAAAATGGTGGGTGCACCACAGAAATGAGTTACTTTGTGACTATAAATTGCATCAAATATGAATTTTGAGGAGAGTTCTTGAGTTCTAAGGAAGCTATTGGTGCCCCCAAGTGCAGCCATTGCCCAAGGGAAGCACCACCCATATGCAGCGAAACATGTCAACAGTCCAAAGAAACACCGGCATTTGCCTCATGTCATTTTGAAAAACTGCGACAATTGAATTGAGATAGGCAAGCTTTATGGCTGTATATTGCTCCTTTAGGAATCCCAGTTGAGCCTGAAGTATAATTCACAGAGATGGGATCACACTCATTTTTTATTGGGACAATCTCAAAATCTGCTCTTCCCCTTTCAAGAAGAGCATTGTAATATTCCAGGCTACAGCCTGCTGGGGTTTCTTTAAGAAGTGGTGCTGTAATTTGATGATCACTCTCTGCTATTAGAACAAGAACTTGTACTGGGGACATGCCTTTTGTGTCGGAGAGTATGTTTAATGCATCGAAACTACCTCGACGAAGTCAAAGTAGATAAAAATGATTTTGGGCTCTAACTGTTCTAATAACAAAGCTAACATGGTTGCATCCAACTTGGTGTTGAGTGCAGACAGAACTGCTCCAGCCATCGGAACTCCAAAATGCAGCTCATAGAGTGCTGGAACATGTGGTGCTATAGCAGCAACCTGCTCATCATAGAAGAAAATGATAGATCATGTCTTGTATGTTTTTTTAATTATATTCAGACTTTGTCATGAACTCTTGAAAAATTAATCATCCAATTTTAAATTAGAAAAAAATTGTTATTCTTCATCATTTTAATTGTTATTCTCCCTAAACCATTAACTTGCCATAATAACAATATATAATAACTATTGATGATCCTTTATTGAATGATTCTTTATCGCCTAATAATGATAAATATGTCATATCTTATATAATGGAATGATAGTGTGGTGTATAGTATTACTCTCGATCAAGATGGTTCAAAATTAATTTCTATTCGAATTACTTTAGAATCTAATTAATAGGAGATAAATAGATCCATAAATTGAGTCCCACCAAATTTATTAAACATTTGTAATATTTAAGAGATTCCCATGAACAACACAGTGTACAATATATTAATTATATGGATGAAACTAGTCTACTGTCCACTATCCTGATCTCATAAAAGTCTACGAATTAGACATCTTTTAGAGAAAATATACATGCAACTATGAATTGGAATATTTCCGCGTAACCCTTTTGAAAAAGTTAAATAAAATATGAGACCCATATTAAAAAAAATTAATAATAGATCACATTTTTTTTCAAAATAGTTACGCAGCATTTACACACTCACGATTATATGTAAAATTATTCAATCTTTTAAGATTCCTCTAGTTTTTGGGGAAAAGCATGCAAAGTTAATTAGTTGAAACCCATGCAGGACCACACAAGGCAACTTTAACATGAAGTAAACGCGTCCATGAGGACCAAAAAAGTCAATGCTGTGCTCTTCCTCCTACTCCTTACTACAAGAAAAACAGGCTTTTGAGGCCAGTTATATGCTACGAAAATGACTATTTGAGACGAAAACAATACTTTTTTCATCCCTAATAGTCATGCTCGTAGTATATAACTGGCCTCAAAAGCCTGTTTTTCTTGTAGTGGGCCTCCTCCTCGGCTTGTACATATTTCATCATCATAGTTGAAGAAACTTGAGGAGATCATAGGCTGGTATATATAGATTTAGTCATTGAGCAAGGGAATTATCGCATTGATCAATGTTTTTAATGTATTCTACTTAATTTTTGATAAAAAAAAAAATAATAATCAAAAGTGATCTCAATAAAATGCTGTTGGATGATCACATATATGTAGAATGTTTTTCATTGATAAAGTGGCCATAAGAATTTGGAAGAATTATTTACTAAAAAATGCTGCTTTCTCGTGTACTGTTTGTGTTAAAGAAGACAGAAAACAATAAAAGGGGTGGACCAAAGCAGAAGCAAGCTTGATACAGCGTTGATGTGTTTGTTTCCAGGAAGTTTTCTGAGTACCATAAACCATGGAAACGGCCTTATCTCCATATACAATGGCCGCTCTCTCTAAGAAGCTTATTGGGGAAAGAGGAATATTGTAGTTTGCTGAGCATTGGACAAGCCCCTCCATATTCATCTTATTTTACTTGTGACCCACCAGCTTACATATACCTACCCATATATGTACTCTCACAAACCCTTTTTATATATAGCTACATATGTGACTTGTGAGTGATCATCCACATACAGATCACACACTTATATAGAATGAATCCACTAAAGTGGGCTGTATTGCTATCTAAGACACAAGATTATTATATAGTCCCTCATTTTGTTAGAAACATTACTAGATTGTCCTCCATTTTCTTCAACAAGAAACACGATTTCTGTCAAGCGATTCATGCCTCAAACATTCTTCATACCACGCACTCTTCAAACAACAAAAATACCATTCTCTCAGATGTTGTCTGCTCTCTTGTGTTTGTTTGGTTTTTTTTTTCTTTCCATTTTGCATTGCCTTGAAGATCTGTACAAGAATACCATGCACTCTCCCACCATCGTTGCATACATCAAACATCCTTTTTGGCTGGATTGCTATCCATGTAATTAAAGAAGACAGAAAACAATAGAAGATCTGTACAAGTTTTATATAGAAAAAGACCCATCCCTTAAATCCCAAAAGAAATACCTCCGAAAGCCAAGAAATTTTAGAAGCTTTTGTTTCAGAGAAAATTGAAAAATGGCTCTGTAAAAACAAGCCAGAATTGAATAAGATTTCTACCTAGCAATAGCATTTCTAGTATTTTCTCTAATTAGGAGGTACAAATTTAGTTTCTTGTGGTGATTCTACAAATTCAATTTTACTGGAGCATTAGTAATCTGATGCACGGGAAAGCAAATCTGTTGATTAGTAATCGAAGAGCGAAATCGCGAAAGGGATGGATGAAATGCAGTGTTTCATTGGTTTCTTCGATCTATTTCACTAGTTTCTTTCACTAAGTTTTCGTTGGTTTCTTTCAATTAAATGCAGTATTTCAATATGAAACGCGTGTTTCATTTAGGAATGTATTGCAGTCCACTTTTATTGGACCGTGTTGTGATCATGCAACAATTATGATAAATATACAGAATAATCTAAAAGAGAGTAAGAGAGAAATGATACAGAAATTTACGTGATTTGGCGATATGCCTACGTCCACAGGAGCGAGCGGCAAAATTTCACTATCAACGAAATTAGGGTTACATCATATATATTTATACTAATCTTAAGTATACGAACGTATTTAAAAAGATTTACAGAAATACTAACTCTTGACGTGTCATTCGCTACTGTATACTTATCATATATGAGCTACGTATTTCAACGGACTGCAACAAGCATTATTTCTAAATAATACATTCTTTTATAGAACAGTACTTATGATCCTTTTTCACCATAAATATGGATTCATTCATCAATCATAGGCGCTGAACGTGAAGCCGAAAGAAAATTAATTTACGCAGCCAGACCAACTAGAAGCATGTGCAGAGTTGAACAAATAACTCATGATCATGTAGTTTGCTTCAATCCTAATAATTGGCATACTTAAATATATATATTGTCAATTAGGGGCCGGGCTTCAACTAGGGTTTAATTCATGAGTGATACTGACCAAACATGCTGTGTGAGTCATGACTTGTTTTTATAGATCGAAAGTGAAGTTTTTTTCTATAAATTTATTTATAGGCAGAGCGCATAACATTAATAGATTAACAGCCGGCGTGATTGATGTGCATCATGGAATGTCAATCTTTATGCGTGTGGAATCAATTCCCCAACAATATTGGAGAGATCAAAGCAAGTCAAATATATATAGAATGGAAAAGCATGTGCTAGATAATATATATAATAACTCCACCATCCGACTTTATTTCAATTTTTATATATTAATAAACCAACCATTTCATACATGATATGGCATTTTGATTAAAATATATCTTAATATCTTAGTTTAATATTGTCGGCATAAGGCATTGTTCTTTTCGGTACCTTATGTCATGCATGTAACGCCTCATCGCTCATGAGATGGCTAATTAGTCGTATATGTGACGTAATGCACATGATGGTATGAACTAAAGACATATATATAAATATATATATTTATTTATTTGGTTTGACATGGTATTGCTTATCAACTTTTGGATATATTATTTGAAAAATATATAAAGAGTACTAACGTCAGGATTGATAAATAGTGACATAATGAATTGAGGGTGAGATTAAAAAATATATATAGTATACAACGTAATTCTTTAAATAGGGTTTGCGATTACGATTTGGCCGCCGCCTGAGTTGACTGAAGGGGAACTAGGTTTCGTGTTCTTTGATGCTAAATGGAATATGTTGCGGATGACTTGAAGTATGCACTGGTGCTAAAATTTGTCTCAATGAGGCCATCTATAGATGTTTGAGGCTGCAGATTATCAAGACTTGGGGATTCTTTGAGGTTCCGATGGTTAGCTTTATGGATGACCATTGTGTTCTGTTGCACCTTGTTAATGAGAGGGATTACCTTCATGCATGGGCCAAGGAGGGTAGGATGATTGCTAGTTGTCACTTCCGATTGTTCAAATGGACTCTGAATTTTGACACTTCAAAGGAGCCTTCGGTTGCGCCCCAATAAATCTTCCTTCCAAGGCTTTCACTTCATCTTTATCATGAGGATTGCTTACAGAGCTTCGCTTCTAGGTTTGGGCGCTATCTTGGCACTGATAATGCTACTCTGTATAGAACTAGAGCCACTGGTGCTAGACTTTGTGTTGAAACTGATTTGTTGGTCGAGCTGGTGAAGGGCTTTCATATTGTGGTTGGACAACATTTTTTGTGACAAGAAGTTGTGTATGAAAAACCTGACTTTTATTGCAAAAAATGTTGTAGACAAGGACACATGAAGGTTGTTTGCCGTGCTGGTGACATGGTGAAAAAGGGTCCTAAGATTAATAAGAAGAGAGGTGGGGAAAAAACGTGGAAAGTTGTTGGTAAGAAAACGCTGCAGAATGATGGAAATGTGGAACCTATTGAAGATGCTCCTGGGAAATTGGATAATACTAATGATGATGGGGATAATGTTGATAAGGGGAAACAAACTCTGGTAGTTGAAAACAGGTTACCGATTTATGTGATTGAGCCTGGGGGTGAGTGTTCGAAGGAGGTTGAGATGAGAATTTCGGTCCGGCCAGAAGTTGAGGAAGGTGAAATTCAAGAAGACAATCATACTGGAGGAGTGAGGGAGGAGATTTTTGATGCCCTTGTGAATGGAGGTATGCATGAGAATGAATGTGCTGAAGTGGCTCGTCTGGTTGAAGAGGAGGAGAGAGCTATTGTTTGTAGAAATAGGTTTGAAAATCTATCTGAGAGGGATGTAAATATAGAGGTTGATGTTTCTAAAGATTATGAATCTGATCCGGGGTCGAGAAATGTTGTTTTGGTGACTCTAAAAGTCCAAGATAATGCATCCAAAGGTCCTAAAGGGCGAAAACCCATTCAAAAAAAATTAAATCTATGATAAAAAAAACATTCTTATGTGGAATGTCCGGGGTTTGGGGGCTTCCAAAAGAAGAGTTAAAAAGTTGGTTAGAAAATTTGATGTCTCTATTCTAGATATTGCTCAGCCATTTCAAAAGCTTGATAAATTTCATAGATGGGCAAGGAGTTTGGATTTCTTGGGCTGTTCTGATAATGTAGATAGATGCAGGTGTAAGTTTTGGATATGTTGGAAAGAAGATTTTGTTGTTGATGTTGTGGATGTTAATAATCAAAGCTTTACTACTTTGTTCTTTGATTTGAATGGTGCCTTATTACTGACATTCGTGGATGCTAAGTATTCACAAGTTCAGAGAAAGCATCTTTGGGAGCACCTTTGTAAGATCTCTTCTTCAGTCAAATGATGAAAGGGTGGGTGGAAATATGAGACTTAGCCCTCCCATGGATGATTTTAATAACTGTATTAAGTACTGTGGCTTGGTGGAGTGGAAGATGGATGGAAAACAACTCTCATGGTGTAATGGACAGCAGGGTATGGCTCGGAGTTGGATGAGACTTGATAGAATTCTGGACATTAGTGATTTTGTTTCTAAGCATGGTGCTGCTGCTACTTGTTATTTGAAAAAAACTACTTTAAACCATTTTGGACGTATGACTTAATGCCATACATTACAAGCTACAACAGCTTGTAATAGCTGCAATTATATTGCAGATTTAAGGCTGGCCTTAAAGGCCAGCCGTGTGAGGGTGGGGGCTATATATAGCCCCCCAGTTTGGTTTTTGGGACCATATGAAAAAAAAGAAAATCTCTTTCTTTTTGTTCTATCTTGAAATTGTTCTTAAGTTATGGAATTATTGAGTGTCATTCTAGTATTATACTACGTAATACACTTTACCACTAAGAGAAAAACACTGGTGATTTATCAGTATGGAGAAACTTATAGAGCAATTTATTACGCGAATCTTGAGGTAATTTATTTTCTTACAGTTATGATTCCAAATGTTTCAGCTCCTGCCTCTTATGATAAGTTTCGTCCGATAAGTTTGTGCACAATGTTCTATAAAGTGCTGGCAAAATTGTTGGTGAATAGGATTTCTATGGTACTTTTGAGGATGGTTACTCCAAAACAAGGGGCTTTTGTCAGAGGGAGAAGTATATTTCAGAATATCTCTCTTACCGAAGAGATGGTTAAGTAGCTCCATAAAAGGTCTAGGGTGGTAACTTGATGATAAAAATCGACATGAGCAAAGCAGATGATCGAGTTAATTGAGGCTGTCTTGGAAGTCTTGAAATCTTTTGGGTAGGGGTGTAAATGGTCCGGTCCGGTCCGGAAAATTTGTGGACCGATTCCATTTGGTCCAAGAATTCTCTCACCTTGGACCGGACCGAACAGGAGTTCGGTCCATACCGATCCGGTCCAATTCGGTCCAGGGGCGGTCCGGTCCGGTCCAGGGGTGCCCCATATGATTTAATGGGCTAAATTTAATCTAAAATTCTATAATAATTAAATATTTTTTTGGCCCAAATTTAACTACTATAAATTATAATATGTTAATATTATAAGAGTATATATTATATATTAATATGTTAGTAAATATTATATATTAAGTATATTAGTAAATTATAACTAATAACACTATAAATAATAATATGTTAATATTATAAGAATATATATTATATATTAATATGTTAATATATATTATATATTAATATATTAATATTAATATTATAATTTATATACTATTTTTATATATACATATATAAATATATATATGTGTGTGGAGTTCGGTCCGGTCTGGTCCGGTCCAGGGGGAGAAATCCTTTGGACCGGACCGGACCGGACCGGAATTAATCGGTCCATATAAAATTTGGACCGGACTAGACCGAATTTCATTCGGTCCGGTCCAGTCTCGGTCCGAGACAACCAGTCTGGTCTGGTCCACCAGTCCGATCCGGTCTTTTTACACCCCTACTTTTGGGTTCCCTGCTAGCTTCTGTGATTTGATTCATAATTGTATCTCTTTTCTGTGGTTTTCGGTAATGATGAACGGAACTTTTAAAGGGTTTTTTAAATTCTCTAGAGGTCTTCGTCAGGGTGATCCTTTATTTCCATATATGTTATCATTATGGAAGAAGTGCTTTCTCATCTTATAAAGTCTAAGGTGGATGTTGGCAAGATCGGATTTTTCCCATCCGGTGGGTGCTCCCTATGGTGTCGCATTTGCTTTATGCAGATGATGTGATGATTTTTGCTAATGCTTCTAAGGGTTTAGTTCAAGAGTTGATGAGGGTTCTAAGAGTTTATGAAAGATGGTCAGATCAGAGAATGAATTTGGAAAAATCTACTATTTATTTTTCTAATTGTTTATCTCATAGACGTATTCAAGATATATTGAATGAGACTAGATTCTCGAAGGAGAAATTTCCTTTCAATTACCTGGGGGTTCCTATTGTTGATGGCTGGGTTAAAGTTGCTCATTTTGATAACTTGGTGGAAAGGGTGAGGAATAAATTGGCCGGGTGGAAGCATAAGCTATTATCGCAAGGTGGGAGGTTGACGTTAATCAGATATGTGCTGACTAGTGTGCCTGTCGACCCTTTGTCGGTTGCTCATGTGCCTAAATCTATAATTAGTAAATTAAATAGCATGTTTTCTTCCTTCTTTTGGGAGGAGTCTAATGGTGTGGGGAAAAGGAAATGAAGGGAGTGGAAGAAATTGTGTGCACCAGTGGGAGAAGGTGGTGTGGGTGAGGGATTTCGCTGATATTCATAAGTCTCTTTTCTTGAAGCTTGCTTGGCAACTACTAACTCAAAGTTCTTTATGGGCTCAATTCTTCTGTGCAAAATATTTGAAGCATGGTATTCTATCTGTTGAATTCAAGGTTTTAAATTTTGTATCTACGTGTAGATTTTGATGATAACAAATAAATTCAAGTCTCAAGCTCAAATTATCTACGCAATGGAGCGAAGCACACATCAAGCATAAAAAAACAAGTCTACAAATGAAGCTCATAGATTATTTTTGTACATCTCTTGATAAAATTCGGAATTGGATTAAGGCTAAAAAATTAATCTTTTTTCATAAAGTATTAAATTGCATTTTTTTTTATACATGACATAAGCATGATATATATATGACATAAAAAATGCTTTAATTTGGAAAATTATATTTTGCATGTGCATGACATATGCAGTGATCTCATTAAAAATTTTATTTTCAAAAATTATATTTTACATGTGCATGACATATGCAATGATTTCATTCAAAAATTTGAATTTTGAAAATTGAATTACATATGCAATGACTTCATCAAAATTTGAATTTTGAATTTGAAAGATGATTGAGTGGGACTCATTTGCTTATAAATAGCTCTCCTGTGTTTTGCAAAAATCACAACAACAAAAGCTTACACATCTATTGTTAAATTTTGCATCATTTTTTCAAAGCTCTCATTCTCTCTTTTCTAAAGTTTGAGCCTTAATTCTTATTCTTTTTTAGAGAGATATAGGTTGCGCTGTATTATTTCTATCTCACTCATTAAGGAGTGTACTTTGATAATCTACCCACTATCAACTCTTGTATTTGTAAGAGGGTGCGTATAACCCTTGTGTGTGTAGAAGGTGTTCTACACGGGGAATAGTTAAATCACCAAGTGTGAGGTGATTAGAAGTGTAGAGGGTGTTCTACATGGATTCTTTGGAGCGGTGCTGCTCAAAAGTGTAATAGGTTTCTATCTCCACCTAAAGGAGATTGACTAGTGAATTCGGGATCCTCAAATGGTAGCTTGAGGTGAGAACGTAGGCAGTGGGGTTGAACCTCGTAAAAATACTGAGTTTGTTTTTTTCTTACCTTACTCTTTACATTTCTTACTGCTTTATATTCTGTTTATATTTTATATTGTGTATTGGATTTATAAGTGTTAATTTTTATAATATAACCCAATTCATCCTCCCTCTTGTGCTAGGCATCTGGGCAACACTATCTATTGATGAGGTGCCTGCAGTGAGTTCAACCTTTTGGAAAAAAAATTGTTGCTCAGCGTTTTAATTCACAATTCAAAATGGAAGATCAATGAAGGTAGGATTTCTTTCTGGTTTGATAGACTCCTAGAAAGAGGATCTTTATGTGAGGCTGTGGAAGGAATACAGGACCCGAAATTGAAGGTAAAGGATCTTCTTCTTAATGATAATTGGGACTATGACAGATTATCTTACTTGTGGGTGAGGAGCTGGCTATAGAGGTTATAAATGAAGTGGGACGCCTTCAAAATAAACCTGATCTTCTAGTATGGTTGCCGGAACTCAATGGATCTTTTTCCACTAAATCTGCGTGGAAGGTGATAAGGGTGGAATGACAGAATTTTACTTGGGCAAAGTGGATTTGGAAGAATGGGATTCCAAGAAAAATGTTTATGTGTATTTGGAAGGCTTATTTTTCATGCCTTCCAGTGGATGATCAAACTAGAAAGTGTGGTATTCCTATGGTCTCTTCATGTAACTGCTACTTGGAAGGACATGAGAAAGATCTTGATCATGTTTTAAATAACGGTCAGGTTGCTAATGAGGTGTGGAACAAGTTGTATGCAACGCTGGGTATTCCTTTCACCTAGTACCGTAGCTAGAAAACAAGAATCCAGGCCCTTTTTAACCGTGATGCTAGACATGTATCTTCTGGTTTTGGGATGAGTCTGCTTCCTGTGATTGTAGTTTGGAGGCTTTGGCGTCGACGTTGCCTTGCGATAATGGAAGGTTAACTGGAATCTTCAGGTCGGTGGTTTCTTTCGTTTTACATTGGATCAAGAGTATTGTTGGGGCTGGAACCAATGTGAGTAAATTATCTAAGTTTGATAGAAGTTTATTAAATCGGTTGGAGATTTCAACTCCTGTGAATCGGCCACAAAAGATTAACATCGTGAAGTGGCTGCGTTCGAGTAGGGGCAGGCTTAAACTTAATTTGGATGGAATTAGTTTGGGAAATCCGGGTCCTGCGGGAGGTGGGGGAATTCTTCAGGACAGTGATGGTAAGCTTCTTTTTGGTTTTTCCAAATTTTTTGCTTCTTACTCTAATAATGAAATTGAACTCAGAGCAGTGTTGGAAGGTCTCAAATTATGTAAAGATTTGGGACTTTATTCTATTGATATTGAGTGGCTCGATGATTGTGGTAAATTGGATTTCTTTTAAGTGTTGTTCAGTTTGGTATCTTGGGGATTATTGGGACAAATTATTAGATTTATTACAAGATTTTGATTACATAATAAAGCATTGTTTCAGGAAAGGTAATAAAGTTGCGGATCGGCTTGCTAAGGATGAAGCTTTGGAAGGGAATAAAAGCGTGAGAGACGTAAGTTTCTTACCTAGAGATATCCGCTCTGTTTAGGATGGATTGAGTAGGCTCGACATCTATTCGTTATTATTAATTTTGTTTTTTGAGTGGTTAGGCTTGTTAAGCGTATTTTGGTTTTCTATGGGCCTGTTTAGACTTACTCTGTTTAGAAGATTGTTTAGAATTGTCATTTCTTTGGTTTCTTGTTTTGAGTTATTTGATTTGTATTTGGAACGATTTTATTTTTTGATGATTATCTCTCAAATGCTTGGGTTGTAATTACGGTATTCTTCTGTTATAATTGAGGTCTTATTAATAAATTTGGGATAGAGGCTACTATTAAATATATGACCTTGACTCTTTACAAAAAATATATATATATATTGTGCTCATAAAAATCTAGATTTTAGCGTTTTTAATTATAATTTACACCTTTAAATTACGATAATTTACAGGTGTATATTGTGCTGATAAAAACATCTGGAATGATAATTTAATAGCCGTTTGTTCTTCAACGTGAACAAAACGTAAGCTGCCGTGACTGAGAAGATATGTTCCGTCCCAAATTCACGCAAAATTTCAACAAAAAGTGGGCCCAGATCGTACGTTCATTGGCCTGGACTATGAGATCAAGCCCAGTCCTAACACCCAATGGCGATATTAGTAGCATCATGGCCCATGGGGATATTGCTTTATTACGAAAAGAAACATGCAAACGAGACCGTCCATGGGCTCCAAAAACAGAGTACTATATATGGCCAGGAACATGGTTTTGGATGTACAAACTACAATATCCAAAACAAGTCATGCATCCATCCATTTGAAATTTGGTAATTTCTACCTTAGGAGGATTAGTTTACTTCATTTAATCTGGTGAATAATGCTCTACACTAGGCTACCATCTTATTTTCATATCACTAAATAAGATGTGCAACATTCATCATGATCATTAGATGATAATAAAGCATACAAGAAATGATCAATTAATGGTAATAAATATGCCAAATTATCTTATTTAATGAGATGAAAGTGTGATGATAGTATGGTATATAGAATATTTCTTACTTTTACGTTGGCGACGTACTTAATACGTAGAAGTTGTGGATGGAGAACAACATCGGCAATTGACCAAAAAATAAAGTTTTTTGAATTTCAACCTCTCTCTATCATCTCCTTTGATTAAGTAAGGTGTCGTGAAATACCATCCTAATTGATCAATAATAATGCTCCTTGGGTATATGTAAGGGATAAGTTTGAACTTTGAAGAGCTAGATTAGATAGTTTTGAATGTCCTTAATTGCCTATGTGTGTATATATAACAATACGTTATTAATTCTCTAGTATATATAATGTGATAAAAGTGCTATATATATAATCTAGAACTATGTAATAACTAATAACTATTTATTCTAGAAAAACTAGTGAATAATAAATATATATATATATATATATATATATATATATATATATATATGAATGTCCCAGCCTATAGTCTATGATTTGAAACAAGAGTCTTAATGGTGCATATTGTGCCAGCTGCTACTGTGGGATCAGATTTGGCCCAAAGGCCCAACAGCGATGGGAGCCCACCAGAAAGGAAAAGCATACTAAGGGCCCAACTCTGCAGAATCCAAAATATATATCAAACTCGTCGCCACCTTTATCGGAATTTTAAGCAGATACGAAATATCAACAAACTCAGAAAGATATATCATGCAGATACGCAATCACGATGATTACGGAAGGCGTTACAAGGGACATGTATCGCCCGAGAGGCTTATAAATAGACCAGATAAACCTTAACTATGGACATGAAGAATTTTTCCTGTAAATACGTGATCACTAACTTGAGTGTCGGAATTATCTCGAGTAGAAAGCCACAATCTTCCCTTAATTCTTCTTGCAGGTAACGGGAGCAGGAGGCCGGCGAGACACGTCCTCAACAGCTACTTTAATTTAAGCTAAATGGTGATGCTGCATGGACTCTATATCAGGAATTACGAGCATGGAAAACGAGTGTGGCGCGCGTGCATGTATTGCGCCTTGCTCCTTTAAGGCTTAAGCTGCCAAATGGCAGTGTGGATTATATGAAAAAATCTACTCAAGTTATTATTATTTACACAATTTTTACGCAACATATTTTATTTTATTTTATTTTATTTTTAATCAAATATTGGATATATAAATAATGAATAAAATAATTAAATTAATTTTAAAAAAAATTCAAAATAAAAATATTAAAAATTTAAAAATATTAAAAAATATATATATAATGATATATAAAGAATGAGAAGTTAGGTAGAAGTGCTCGAATTATATATATCACTCTACTTACGATCGAGTTGACAGCGGTCATCACGATGGTGGCCGACAGGTTCCCATTCCCCTCGATCCGTCTTTAATTATGACGCATTGAAAAGGAAATCGGTATTTTCAAAGAAATCGGTGGAAGAAAACACGTGCAGCACATGATGCATTTTACGTACGTAGCCCCTAGCAACCTCTTTCAATCCGTTGATCAAAAGTAATTTCTGTTTCACTTTTTAATTTTAGCTAGTGGAGTAATTTCAAAATTCAATAATGTTACGTGATCAAAAGTAATTTCTGTTCCACTTTTTAATTTTAGCTAGTGGAGTAATTTCAAAATTCAATAATGTTACGTGATCAAAAGTAATTTTCTGTTTCACTTTTTAATTTTAGCTAGTGGAGTAATTTCAAAATTCAATAATGTTACGTGATCAAAAGTAATTTCTGTTCCACTTTTTAATTTTAGCTAGTGAAGTAATTTCAAAATTCAATAATGTTACGTATAAATAAATTTTATGTAAATTAATTTGTGCATCAATATATACCTATTAATATCTTCATATTTTTTATATTAAATATAAGTGTTTTATTAAAGTATATTTTTTCACTTTAATATTATGCGTATATTAGTGTATAAATTTGCTTACAGCTAGATTTTTTTATTAAAAATATTTCATATTATTTATTATTTTATTATTATTATAATTAATATTTATTATTATCTACTACTATTCAATATTTTATCAACACGTACAATACATCCATTTTATGTTGACAGCTAGCTACCTCTTTCAATTAGTTGATTCATAATCAAATATAATTTTCTATTTCACTTTTTTACTTTAGCTAGTGGAGTATTTTCAAAATATTTCATACTATTGATTATTTTATTGTTACTATTCAATAGTACTATTTAATATTCTATCATTATTTCAATTTATCATTATTTATACATTAGTGGCTGCCATATCATTTAGGTCTCGTTTGATTATATAGATAAAAATAAAATAAGAATTTATAAATAATAGTGAGATAATTTGTTAATAATAGTGAAATGATTTGAGTTAAAATTTTTACAAGCTTTTGGAAAATAAGAGAGAAAAAATTGAATTAAAAAATTATAAAATTAAAAGAGGGTTAGAATATAATTTTTTTTAATTTTATTTTTATTTGAGAATTTGAAAAAATTGAATTATTTTTTGTGTCTTATTTAGAAGTTTGAAAAAATTATAACGACTATATAATAATTAGAAAAAAATTTTGAAAACTTGAAATTGAAAAATATTAATATTTTAATAATTTTTAAATATTGAGATGAGATGAGAGATTTGTAAAACCAGCCTAGGCTTTAAAATTCACAATTTCCGATCCAGATCACCAAAAATCTTATAGCTGTTGGAGGTGGTTCTTCTTCTCAAACATGGCTGCTCGACTAACTTTCCGTCCGTTTTGAGGAAAAAGTCTCAAAAGATTTATCATTTCCATCTGAATACGTACGTATATACGCGTTAATTTCCATTCTAGAGTACTAGTCCGCCAAGTTCAGATAAATCTCTTCGCGTCAAGAGTACTACAACGTACAGAGAAAAAATAAAGAAGATCACGATCACATGGTAGCACCTTTAGGCAAATAAATATATGAATGTTATGTCAATAATATAATATAATATAAATAATTAAATTTATCTCATGATCTCATTGGCACCCAGACGGCCGGGAATAATATATATAAAATTAACGGAAAAATATCTTATATTTGTGAT
Organism: Platycarya longipes; assembly: GCA_036559045.1. Classification (NCBI taxonomy): domain Eukaryota; kingdom Viridiplantae; phylum Streptophyta; class Magnoliopsida; order Fagales; family Juglandaceae; genus Platycarya; species Platycarya longipes. Next base: position 32,057,972 of record CM071794.1, on the reverse strand, counting down.
TACAAAAGCAGCAGTACCACTTGCAGTAGTAATTGTCTCCGTCAAAGAAGATCAAGCCTGCAATTAGTATCATTTTTCTTAATTCTTAACAGTGTGGTAAATGGTTTTTACTAAGAAAAGAAATGATGCTGAGCATCAGATGTTTGAGGAAATTCCTTAGAGAGAAATGACAGTGAATAAAATGTCTCTTTATTTTCTATATTATTCCTCAATGCATGCACAGAAGATTACAATATATAGGCAATTTTGCCATGACAGAATTCCCAACAATTTCACGCCAGCGCATAATTTCTGTTACAACAATAATTAAGCTTCTTGATGGTTACCTATTATTCTCCTGAAATATTCTCTCCCTTCTTCTAGATAATTATTCTCTGAATCATGTGATCACATGGCAGGTATTGATACTGCTTTAACATCCTCCCGCGATACAAGCGGCGCTGCAGTGACAGTAATGAGATTAGATCGAAGAAATCATGTAAACCTTGCTGATGACAAAGGCTAGTTGGTCATGATATCGACAATATATATGTTCTAATTAATTTGCTTGGTCAGATGAAAGATACTTGTAATGATTTAATTTGCTGCAACTCTCTCCTTTGCAAAATGATAGTCACGTGTTTAGTTTGAGAATGGAATACAAGATTCATGAGTGACAAATAAGTCGCACCATAACGTAGGTGGAGAATATAAAAAAATATTGCTCATTTCACTTAATAATGACTACAACTAGAGAAGCTCACAAGTTCTGATAGCAACAGATTTATATTCGGCTTATGTAGAAGATCGAGCAATAATTGGCTGCTTATTAGAACTTCATGAAATCAAATGACCATCAAAATAAACACAATTATAACCACTCGTGATCAATTTAGGAGCGCCCAGACTAGTCATGAGCATCATTTCTTTTTCTTTTTAACCTGTGAAAGTTGTGGATTGAGAACAACACACCACCAAAAAAAAGAAGACTCTCGCTCTAAAACAATATCCTAATCGAATACTTTTGAATTTTAGGTATACCCAAGGGAAAAATTTGAAGGCTAGATCGATTAGATTAATTAATTACCAACGTGGGCGCCTGTTGGCATCGTCCCCTTCGATGAAGTTAAACTCCGCCAACCCATCTTGATCACGTGTGATCATCATAATCGAGAGGATAAAAAAGAAAAAAAAACGATTAACTAATGCTCCGAGAGACCAGATTATAAGAGTATATAAATCCACCATCCTCTTCCACAAAACATGCATATCGGTCATCCCATGATATATACCTTAATAGATAAAAATGAACCGGCTTGTTCCTGCATGGATTCTCTTTCTCGCTTTCGTGTTTGCTGAAGGCCGTGGAGATCTACGTCAGAGCCAAGCTCCTTCATTTCCTCCTCCACCACCACCTCCCATCGTCCCACCCCCACCCCCAGAACCCGAAGGATCATGCGGAACCCAACATAATAATAAAACTTGTCCATTGGAAGGCACATGCTGTGATAATTGGGGGTGGTGTGGCTGGGGGGAGGCTTACTGTTCACCTGAGAACTGTCAGAGCCAATGCCCTTCTCCACCCCCACCTCCACCTCCACCTCCACCTCCACCTCCAGAACCCGAAGGATCATGCGGACCCCAACATAATAATAAAACTTGTCCGTTGGAAGGCACATGCTGTGATAAGTTGGGGTGGTGTGGTTGGGGGGAGGATTACTGTTCACCCGAAAATTGTGAGAGCCAATGCCCTTCTCCATCCCCAGCCCCAACCCCAAACCCTACACCCAGTGACGACGATGTTAGCAACAATAATATCATCACCTTCTCTCTTTTCGACAAACTGCTGTCATATGAGTTTCTGCGACGCATTTGGATTAATTAGCTATGGTCACAACCAGGATTGCTATCGTCAACGTCCTACAGTACTACTGCTTTCCGCATGCATGATGCATGTCGAATATTTAAAAAGCCGTATAATGTAATTGCATGAGGTTGGCCTTTGTGTAAAAGGCATTCTTCCACCTTATAAATAAATAAAACTAGAAGAACGAACGTCCTTTTTTTCTGTAAAATAAATTAAAAATATATAATTGATATATATATAAGTTTCATGAGTACTATATGGTCATGTGTGTGTGTGTGATTCACATGCTTATTTCTTGTTTGCAAGGCCAAAGATTATTTTCAAATTATGCAGATGAAATAATATATAAAAATATATGCAGTGGTTGATAAAATATGTAGGTTCTTTTAAGACTTTTATCTAAATTGTACAACTCAAACAGCTTTCATTTTTGAATATATATATATATATATATATATGTTTAAACTTGGTTACTTGAGTAACGGTAGATAAAGTTTTAGGATATGCAAGTGATCTCGCCTATTCCTTTTGAAAAATAATAAAACCTATTATTAAAAAATTAATTTTTTTTATATGAATTTCAAATTTACTAATTTTTAAAACCAATTACACAAAATTTATATATTCTAAAATTACAAATATCATTTTTCAAATCTTACCCCTCTCTCGAGCTCCAAGGCATCACCAACACTAGCAACAATTAATGGCGTTGAACTCTCTTAGCCTCTATCAAACATTAACCTCCCTCTCCGCTCTTTCTCGGAATAATTTCCTTCAATCCCTTCTATTGATAACGTGTTTAGCACATTGCCTAATGAGCTCAATGAACCTGCAATACAAGACATGTGAAGATCTGTGGGTGTTGAACATCTCTAATTAGTCTTGGTGAAGTGCATGTGAAGATTTGTGGGTGTTGAAACATCTGATTAGTCTGATTAGTCTTGGCTAATAAGTCTATCCTCTGTACATGTTTCTCTCGAGAGTTCTTGGTGAAGTACGTGAGAGTCTTTTTTTTTTAACCATGTGATTAATCTTTTATATACCCTCCTCATGTGGAACCCATGTTTCCTCTATGCCTAGGGGCATCTATTCCCTGTATTAGGAGCCATGTCGTCGCATTTAATACACTACAAGAAATGAGAGATTTTACCATGAATTTTTTTTCGGTCTTATATGATCGTGGCAAATAATAAGTTGATGACACAAAAAGTATTTGTAGGGAATAAAAAAACTTTTTGCTACAATATAATGTCGATGATAAAACCTTGTGGTGAAAAATAACATTTTTCATGATGACTTTGTGTGGTGGCAGATAAAATTACAGAAGATATGATTCTTTGTTGCATATTAATTTTTGCGGCAAGAATAGTTTTGTGGAAGAAGTTTTTTTGAGGCGGAGTAGTGTTATTTGCGGCGAACTTTCCTCGCCGCAAATAAGATTTAAATCAAAACCCGAAGTTTTTCCCTTATTCCTTAGTTTCCCAAACCAAATTCTCTCTCTCTCTCTCTCTCTCTCTCTCTCCCCCCCCCAATAAGAGTTTGAGTCCCGCCCCCCGTCGCGACCGTAGTCCAGACTCGACAGGTTTTGCCCCATCGTCGTGCCGCCGTTGTCTAGTAAGCTCTCTCTCTTTCTCCGTCAATTTCTCTAACTCTCCCTCTCTTTATTTTGTCCCACGAGTTCTTTGTTTATGGGGTGATGCTACTCGGCCCATTGCAGCGGACCGTTAGTTATTAAAAAAAAAAAATTATTCTTTTCCTTTCAATATTTTTTAATATGTTTAAATATTTTTAAAAAATAAAAAAGTATATCAATACATTTAAAATCACTTCCTTAATTATTAAATAAAAAATAATAATAATAAATTAATTTAAGGAGTGGTCACTCCGAGTGGGCATAGTAGAGTTTTCATTTTCTATAGTTTGAATCAATTTCTCCTTCTTCTTCGTGTGGCTTTGGGAGGTGAAAGATATATGTGTGTTTATTTCTGCTCGGTTTCCATTCTAGCAATCTCTTTTCCTCTCAACTTTCTCTTGGTTCGTCCGTTTCTTCCATTCTCGATTTTGCCTTAATTATCTCTCTATCATATTGTTGTATATAGGGGCTGACCTTAATGACCCTCTCTGGAGTGTCAAATATCTTATCGATTCTCCTCACCTTGTTAGAAGGGTAATCTCTTTATATCTCTGGCTTTGTTTTTTGTTTTGAATCAACAAAATACAAGTAAAAAATGAAGGGACAGGAGGTACCATAAAATGTTTCCTGTTTTAGATACAAAAAAAATATAATTCCTTTTTAAGAAAATGTGAGCCAAGTCATAATATCCCTTCATCTATCAAAAGAAAAATAGTATTTTTTTATAACTCAATATTTGGTTGGAGCAAATAGTTTTATAACATTTATAAGTTTTGCTTCTCATTTTGCGATATTCAAAATTTCACTTTTAGAGTAAAATATCTCATATGATAAGTGACATTAGTAGCAGTAATAATGTCTCATACTCATTGGCATTGTAAATAGCTTTTGGTAAGAATACCCCCACCAAAATGACAAAGAATAGTGTAGTAATGTTTTAAATCGAACTTGAAATTACAAATAATAAAAGAAATTTAACAACGTATTACTTAAGCACCACATATATTATTGTTACCATCATTAGATAACTCATAAAAAAATTACTGAATCGAGTCCTTTTTAGCAGACCACATTGATTTTATGTTTTTATTTGAAAGTTACATCAGTTATATACAGTCAGTTATCTTGAGGCAATACACAATAAGTTCTGATAATAATTATAATTAATACCTACTGGGTGAGTTCTGGCAATATACAGTGAGTTCTTGATTCATTTATTTGTTATTGAATCTCTATATATTGTGCATTGTAAATAAGAACAATTGAAACACTTGCATTTTCACTTGATTTTTGCTAGTTTCTTTCATCTTATCTTGTGATTGTGCATCATTCTGACCCCATTACCTATTGCAGGTTAGACCTAAAGAGATTGGCAAGATGGTAAAGATGAAGAGTTTTTGAAAAGAGAGTTGATGATTCTTGAGCATTCTTGAGCAAGAAATTCGAATAAGACATTCATACACGCTTCTCTGAGTGTATTGGGCTTTTGTAATCATTCTTTGTTGTTACTTAGTAACTTTCTTATAGTGGTTTTATGTAATAGCTTAGTTTGAACGTGTTGGTTAAGTGTTAGAAGTTATTCAAATTGTTTACTGAGTGCAAAATCAGAGAGGTTGGCATTGTATTCGTAAAATCACATTTTTTTTAGAACAAAATAGCAATACAGGGTACAATGCTATTGCATAGTGCTATGTCACATAGCGTATGTAGTAAAATATGGTTATGTTTTGAAATCACGGTAAATGATAGGTGATTGAGCTTCTGCATGAAGAGAGGCAAGTCCCCTTGCAGCACCTAATGCAATTTTTATTCGGATTAACCAAGGAAGAGTCAGGGACCCTGTGGCATTTTACATGGTTATTGCTAGACATTAAAAATCAGGAGAAAACACAAACTGCCAAGAGCACCATATCTACCATCCCCCCATTAATGCAATCACTCCAAATAAAGGATAGGATCGGTTTTCTCAACTAGGCCATAACCTCTTCTTTGCTAGTTACATACTCCATAACCTATTTAGTTACATTATAATGCAACTACATTATGAGCTAGTTCTCAACAACTTCAATTTTGTTCCCTCAAATACACAAAAAGTTTCATAATCTCTTCTTTGCTAGTTACATACATCCATAACTTGTTTAATATCCATTAATTATATCAAATACACAAAAGTTCCCCCTAAAGTTTTTGAGAATTACATGAAATATCAAATATGTCCTCTAGAAAATCCAGAAATTACACCAAATACCAAAAAATCTCTTGGATCAACCATTAACCACATTATTGCACCGGTTGTGATCCATCCAACCAGAGGTGCACCAGTTGTGATCCAATCAACCCAATGTGCACCGACTATGAGCCATATAACCTAAATTGCATCTATTAGAATTAATATGCAAATATTATTGAAGATTAATGTCATGTAAATATTACAATTAAAATGTGAAATGTTTAGAAATGTTACACTTTCTTAACTTCCAATCATTGTTTTTCAGTGCTGGGTTCCACTACTGTTAATAGCTAAACTATCTAGAACAGGTTGTTGATAAATAAAAAAAATTATTAGGACATTAAACTCAAGATTATTTACTCTCTGATCTGCTTATTGTCTCACATTTCAAATAGGAATAGTAACATTCAGACAATGATTTTTTAAGCTTTTAGACTAAAATATGGAATTTTAGTCCTATCAAAAAGTTCTATTTCTAATACCTGCACTTGTCTAAGATTGGTGATATCTACTTCTGATGGCCCAAATAAATTCCTACACATATCCATGTTTGGTGTAACTCATTCTTGGGGTGTATCTCCTTCATCTCGCTAATAATAAAGTAATAAGTAAAAATATTCATTTTTTCTAAGTTTACAATATAAATCTAAATACACTGAATATGTAACCAGATTAGTGAACTCCTCAAGACACACATCATCTTCTACCGAATAACTTTTCATTGCATTATCCGATCTAAGTAGAGATGGATCCAAATCGAGTACAACAATTACTTGCTTCTTAACTTCTCTGAATTCAACGTTTGTGTACAATTCTTGAAATTTTTTTCAATTGGAGATCTAGATACGCAGGGAATGGTGCCATTAAATGACTGAAAGTCCACATGATTTTCATTGTCCGCTTTCTTCCTCAGTGCATTGTCATACTGGTCAATAAACTCCTTCAAATTTATATTTGAATGAACATAACCATCAAGAAAGACATACATACTCTCGTTGCACTGTGTTGTACTCATTCCAGCCTAAAAGTGCTCTTTTAGGAATACCGGTATCCAATGTTCACGCTCCGCATATAGACTTTTCAATCACGTATTCTCATGCAAGTTGTATGTGTTGATAAACTCATCCCAAGATTTCTCAAACTCCTCAATAATTTGAGTGTCGTATACATATTTCATCAGCTGAGTTTTAAAC